>OX578138.1:15855044-16455044 GCA_951213105.1 Amaurobius ferox | reverse complement strand
ATAGATTATCAGATAAAAAATTTCATGGTTTGCACATTAATAACCTCAAAACTACCAGTAAATTTTATAAATATCCAGCATATTTAGTAAATGGTATAGTTAATAAGTTTCGATTAGCCTAAAATTCTCATAATCTCTCCTTAGTATCTTATTTTAGCCGTACTTCTACATTTTCTTGAATTTATTTTATTTTCATCTTATTATGTTGCAGCTTTAACTGTAGAATATCTCATTTTATTGCTTTTACGCAGTACGATTTTTATTACTCTGTTTGGCAACAGCAAATCACATCTTTTCATTTCTGCATATGGCAACATTAGTCTAGTCATATTTTGCTCGTCATGGTTGTACTAATGAACTCTATTTTAAGGTATTTATGTTTCCTTTATTTTTCCAATCTATATGCTTGTCGTCCATATAACACAAGTTTATAGATAAAATCTATCTTGTGATTCAGAAACGAGCATTTTTGTGTTCATTTCGAAGGGATATATGGACTTGACAAGAATTTTTTCGAAATGAACTTAAGCCTAAAGCTCTTCCACGTGCAAGCTTTTTTGCTTGATTTTTTTGTTTTCCTATTTTCATTCCCCACCTTTGAAATTTGTTGATTGTCTTTGTCTTTATGACCTGCATTACGCTTTATAATTTTCTCTTTATGGTTGAATTTCTTTTATTTCTTTGTATTTTGTAGAAAATTTTGGGATAGTGTATTATGAGTTACTACTTACATTCTAACATTGGATTTACAATTTTATATTTTTATTGAAAACATTTTATTTATTAGCTGCATTTGTGCTAATTAAATGTATATTGCATTTGTTGGGTTATACTTTTGGATATTTAATAATTTTAGGAATTTTGTTTTTAATTTAAACGTGTTCAGGGGTCTTAT
Organism: Amaurobius ferox; assembly: GCA_951213105.1. Lineage (NCBI taxonomy): Eukaryota > Metazoa > Arthropoda > Arachnida > Araneae > Amaurobiidae > Amaurobius > Amaurobius ferox. The sequence goes on along the minus strand of OX578138.1, from coordinate 16,454,149 downwards.
TTACATAGTCTTTCTCTTTTAGTTATCCATTTTCCAATTGTTTCGGTTTTGATATTCTTCTGTTCCAAATAGGTTCTATTCCATAGGTTTTGTGGCTAATTTGGAATTCCATTCATTGCCCTTTTTATTCCCTTTAATTTGATTCCAAATTTATTGCTCTCGGTTAAAAATTCGTTAATTCATTGCAATTTTTCAGTTTTATTCTATTTTCAGCTTTTTAAATATTTCAGAATCGTTCATATTTAAATTATTGCCGAATTCATATATTCCAAATCATTTCATTTCATTTCTTTTTAATTTTCGTCTGCTTTGAAATTCCATTTCTCTTCTTTAAAATTTCGAGTTTTTAATTGGTTGATCTGTCATTAATTATTTTATCGTTCATCGATAATTTTGTTTATAATCTGTGGCAGCGATGTTTTGCAGTATATAAGTAAAATTGCGCATTTTTTCGCTCTCTTTTTTCTCTTCTGTTTTTGCTCTTCCTTCTGAATTAGAACCCAAGATGTGATCCATTAAGTTGTTGTTCTAGCGCTTCCGCGCTAGCCGAACCGAAGTTCGAATTCGGCTTGAAATGTTTCATTATTCTGGGCTGTGATGTGTTTTTTTTTTTCCCAAGATGTAAATTGATTTGTTTAGTTTATAATCAATCAGCAGTCCTTTGCGGCTGTGCTCTCTGACGTTGTTTATGTTTGGAAGCTGCGACGGAATGAAGAGTCTTGATAATTAGTTTCATATCATTTAAATAATGATCCAAGATGTTTCACGATTTATGTGATGTCGGCTGAGAAAGTCTTACTAGCCAATTAGAAATTTGTTTATCCTGACAAGCTGCGAGTTCTATTTATGATAAATGGAGTTCGCATTTCTGAGCCCAATTGACGGACATATGCTATGTTCCCCATTTTGATGTCAGTAGTCCGGTGCAGAAGTTGGGAGAAATGATTTTTTAGTACTCAACGTCCAACTGGTGCGGAGAATCTCCTTGGAGTTGAATCCCGTGGAACGGTCTTTTTCCAGATTTTCTGCTGGACATAATTGTGACCCTGTGCCATGGATTTTCCTCTTCTGGTGTTCTCTGGATCTGCTTTGCGTTTGGTGACTCTACTGATGATTCTTCCTCCCGCTGAACATTGCAGCTTATCTTGGAGCCTTGGTGATATTAATCTTTTTCCTCCGAATTCTAATTATATTTCTCAATAGTTAAAATATATTTTTATTCTAATTGTTTTCAGTTTTAATGAATAAGACCCCTTTATCTATATATTTTAGGTTACCTGAACCTGTGGTTATCTTTAAATTTTGTTCTAAATTCTCTTTTGGCTAACTTATGTTCTTTTATCCCAAATTCTAGTTTTGACAAATAATTGAATAAGTTTAACATTGTTAACTTTAAAATTTAATATTCTAACGTTTGTACTAACCACTTACGACCGGCCATTCAATTTATTTAAATTATTTAAGATGTTTAATTTGTTTAGTTAATGAGATGTAAAATGTTTTGAAAATTCTTTTAAAAATGAAGTTTAAATTTTAATAAACGTTAGATTTTCGAAAACCAGGAATCTGTGTTCTCTCTTTTACTTTATGCATTTTTATTTTTAGGAAAGTTCCATTTAAATTCCAAACGCATTTTCAGATTTATTTCAGATAACTTTCAGATTTTAGATACTTTACATGTATAGGTATGGTCCAGAAATATTTAGAATGTTATTTTTTTTTAGAATATCATAAATGCCTAACCCCCCCCCACACACACACACACCGACACATTGTCATTCACATTCTTATATACTACGATGTTTAGTTTATCTAACTTTTCATTTCTGAACTATCCTAATTCCTTTTGTATGCTTCGTATTAAAGAAACATTCTATTTGCAATCTATTCAAATTTATGCTGCATTAGCGCTAAATTTAGTAATAGAATTTATTTTAATTTTATTTTTATTTTATTTATTACGTATTACTATTTCTACTTTCTTCCAATGTTAATTGCAGTTTATTGTGGCTCATTCTCTTATTTTATTCTTTTCTTTTATTCACTTAGGTTACTTATTATATTTTTTTAAGTATTATTAATCACTAGCCGCCTTTGGCAACCAGCCTGTTCGCAACCCTTGAAAATGCTGATCGTGGCAAATTCCAACCGTGGCAAACTCGTTGGCGCGACCTACCATAAAGGTGTAAGGTAACTGGTTGGACGGCCAGGATGTGCCACCCAATTTAGACCGGAACCCAGTGGGGGAGGCATCCACAGGGAACGTAACCTCCTTCCCCTACCACCAACCTCTCGGAAAAACATACGGACCCATATGTTTAACGTGATCGTACTCCGCGTGAACATGGCTGCAGTTTTGGCAGTGGCGGGAATCGAACCCGGGCCTACCGAGTGAAATTCCCGCGCGCTAACCACTGGGGTACTTCGCCCTCCACGACATTTTCCATAACTTTTTTTTTATTCACCGAATTTAGACCGGAACCCAGTGGGAGAGGCAGCCACGGGGACCGTACCCTCATTCCCCAACCACCAACCTCTCGGAAGGACTTACAGACCCACATGTTTAACGTGATCGTACTCAGCGTAAACACGGCGGCAATTTTGGGAATCGAACCCGGGCCTACCGAGTGCAATTTCCGCGCGCTAACCATTGGGCTACTTTGCCCTACGCGACAATCTCCATAACTTTCTTTTTATTCATCCAATTTAGACCGTACCCTCCTTCCCCTACCACCAACTTCTCGGAAGGACTCACGGACCCACATGTTTAACGTGCTCGTACTCCGCGTAAACACGGCGGCAATTTTGGGAATCGAACCCGGGCCTGGTAACTGGTTGGACGGCCAGGATGTGCCACCCAATTTAGACCGGAACCCAGTGGGGGAGGCATCCACAGGGAACGTACCCTCCTTCCCCTACCACCAACCTCTCGGAAAAACATACGGACCCATATGTTTAACGTGATCGTACTCCATGTCAGTGGCGGAAATCGAACCCGGGCCTACCGCGTGCAATTCCCGCGCGCTAACCACTGGGCTACTTCGCCCTCCGCGACAATCTCCATAACTTTCTTTTTATTCACCCAATTTAGACCGTACCCTCCTTCCCCTACCACCAACCTCTCGGAAGGACTCACGAACCCACATGTTTAACGTGATCGTACTCTGCGTGAACGTGGTGTAAGTTTTGGCAGTGGCGGGAATCGAACCCGGGCCTACTGAGTGCAATTCCCGTGCGCTAACCACTGGGCTGCCGCGCCCTCCGCGACAATCTCCATAACTTTCTACATATTCACCCAATTTAGACGGGAACCCAGTGGGGGAGGCATCCACAGGGGCCGTATCCTCCTTCCCCTACCACCAACCTCTCGGAAGGACTTACGGACCCACATATTTAACGTGATCGTATTCCACGTAAACACGGCGGCAGTTTTGGCAGTGGCGGGAATCGAACCCGGGCCTACCGCTAACTTCCCGCGCGCTAATTTGCAATTTAAAATGACCATATGCTTAATTCCATCATCCTCATTCCATTGTTTCATTGTTCCATCATTTAAAATATCCATAAAATTAAAATATCCATTTAAAATATCCAAAAGTTAAAATATACATTTAAAAAATCCAGATCGTCCCATCATTTAAAATATAAATATAATAATTTATATAGAGCAAAGGAGCTCTATTCAGAACCGTGACGTCACCTCCACCTTGACGTCCCCACCCACCACCTTCCCTGCTTCAGCGGGGGAGAAACGAAGCGGCACGCTGAGCGGAACGCCGAGAAATTTAAAATCATGACGTCTTTAAAATTGCGATCCTGAAGGCAATTTTCATTATTTCTGGACCAGATTAGACTTGTAAGAATGCCAGATATTTCAGCTTTCTAAAAATGTAAATTATTAGTCGAAATTATGAGTACTTTATACTATGCGAGAATTTAAAAACCAAAAATCGTTTTTTTGAGCCAAAAGTGACTTTTGTTTTAAAATCTTTAAAAAATATTAGAAATCGAAATGGAGATTTGAAATTGATATATTTTTACTCGCAATTGTCTGCTCTTTCCGATGGTGTGAGTTGTTTTTTTCTACGACGTCTGGATCGTGGAGAAAAAAGGGCAAAAAAAGGTCGAAATTGCATAAAACATTAAATAAATAAAAAAATAATTTGAATTTTGAAAATCGGTTTTCACGTGTCCCCTTCCCTCCCCCCCGGGTCTCCGATTGCCAAATTTCGTAGCTCTCCGACGCGCGGTCGCGAAACGTATAGTGTATAAGACAGACACACACAGACATTGCCTTTTATTATATAGATTGTCTTCCTTTCTGCTTTATTATTTGGTAAATTCTACTTGTTATTTTTTTTATATGTATTGCAATTATTCTTTAGCTATTGGTAATTTAATATTAGAAGTTTCTCATTCTAGTGCTGCCATCTATCGTTATTACATCTTACTATTTTATTGGTTTTGTGATTTTATGACTGGGTAACTGCTTTCGGGATTTTTGTACTAGTGTTATTGATACCTTTTATAAACTGTACTTTTTAGTACAATCTTTTTATTACTTATTTGGTCAGGATTCTATGTGAATTCACGATTTACACAGTATGTATTTTATTATACCTTGTGTTTTATTTAATCCAGTTTAGAATTGATTGTAATTATATAGCTAAATCATTTCTTTTTATCTTGTAATATCCTCCTTACTACATTATTATTAGGTTTTACATGGACTTAGTTGTTTATACTTATATATAAGCAATTATTTTATTTTTATTTATATTATCTATATGTGTTATTGCCATACTCTTTATATTACTTATACTATTATGAATTATACATCTTATTTGATTTAGTGACTGGCAAATATATTTATTCTTATTATTATTATATAATTTGATAAATATTGCCCGGTATTTTCAATTTATGTTGGGAATTGTTTAGACCAATATCAATTTACCAGCAGTGTGCCATGGATAGTTTTGGATATAATAATTGCCCAGCTAAAAATTATAACTTCAATAAATGTAAGAATAAAAATTGTAAAACCTGCCCATTTGCTTCTAACTCACTTGGTGTGCATGCTGAAAAATAGCAATCTGTGTGTGGACAGAGAGCCAATTATTGCTGGGAGTTCCTGTGTGACAAGTATCAGGCATTCTTTTACCCCCAGTACATAACATCTCCAAAATGGACAGAAGACAATATTCATGTGCCACAGCCCTTAGTTGATTTTAATGATTGTTTATGGGAAAAGAAGTGAGGGGGGAGGGCAGTGAATAGCTTTACTGAAGATATCATTGGTGACTGGTCAAGGATGATAGTTCATCAGCATCATGGTAGGGACTTGTTAGATAGGAAATGTGAAATTATGGTGGAAATAGTTTGCCCAGAAGAATTTCAACGTGAAGCAAATTGCAGTTTAAAATTGAGGAATTTAATGAACCTATTTTGAAATAATGAATTTTATGAAGAGTATGAGGAGGATCCCTCCCCCTAGTGTTTTTTAGCAGATCTGAAAATGAAGCATTTTAAACTATAAACTGAAAGTAAGGAATGATGCATATATTTCAATGAATAATAATAAATGTCTTCATGCCTCCTTTTCTCCTTCTCAAGAATCCCTCCTCAAGAATGTGATGTTAATTTAATGTCCATAATATTATGGTATAGCTGAATAACTAATAATTGTCAATTTTCAGGTTTCAAAAAACATTTTTTTAACTTTAAAGTTTCCAGAAATTCTTGGCTGGATTAAATTCTTGGAAATGTCTTTTAAATTTCTAATGGATGATTGAGTTGCCTAACATGATTAATGGAATTTTAATGCATATTCATTACATTTACATTACAAAAATGACCATGATAGGAATGACATAATGGGTTTGTTTTTGTTCTACATGTACTTATAGTAATATTGGAAAACTAAGTATGCACTATACATAGGTTGCGTGCACTAACAGGAGAAACAGTATTTTTTAATTTTATTCATGTTAATAATGAGAATAAATTACCCAGCATTACCCCAGTTTTAAATAAGCACCCACTAATTAAATAATACAGATAACAACACTCAGTTTTTAAATTGCCTGTTTTTAATTAAAATCATTCCTGCACTCCGTTTCTTTGCATGCACAACCATATCAATTGTACAATGTGGGTATAATACACCCTAAATAAGCATGCTTCAATTTGTCATGTATGTGCCCAAACATCTGTTCTGCAATCACCAATCGTTGGCAGGACAGCACAAAAATTTCTAATATGCTTTACATGCTATATCTTTTAAATTTACAAAGCTAGAAAACCAATATTCAAGAAGTTTGATTTTTGAATTGCTTAAAATAAACACTAATAAATGGAAATACTTGAAGATGCAAAAAATAAAAAAAGTTACTTTATCCCAGAAGTACAATTTAAAAAATCTGATGTGGGCAACACATGACTTTCCTTATATAATGCAATGAATTTACTGCTTTTACAGTTAAAAAAAATGTTATTCTTATAGTAGATATTTATACTCTTTCCAAGATATTGAATTTTCTTCAATTAGTCGTAATTTTCATTGATTTAGCGTCATTTTTATCAATTTGGCGAGATTTTTGTTAATTTGGCAACAATTAAAAATGTCGCCAAGTTGGCGACATTCCGCCAAATTCGTCGCCAAGCGTTATGGACAGAGAAATAAGTTATTCTTACAGCAGATAAATGACTATTCGCGTTCAAATACAAAAGTATTACTCAAAGTATCTTTTTCCATGAATGGAACGAGCTAGATCCACGAGAATGATGTTACCAAATTTATCACATGGTATTACATATGAAAAGTGAACATGTTTCTCAATAGGAAATAGTTCTTTTTTATTTTATATAACTTTTTGATAATTTTTTTTTAAAATGTGCAATATCTCGAGAACGGTCCCTGTTAGCGTTCTAAAATTTATGTCAATCGTTTTCTAATGAAAAATTACATAAGAAATGTCTATTTGCGTAACTTTATTAGCGGTTTTGATTTTTTGACGATTTTTTCAAAATTTCACTCAAATTTAGGGGGGGTTCTGAACATTCGATTGCGTATAAAAACAATAGGCTTCCAGTGTTTATGGATTGTGATTTTTGTACCAAATTTCGTTCAAATCGTTCCATTCGTTCATCAGTTATCGTCTCCACACACAGACTCACTGACACACACACATACACACAGACAGACATCACTTCAAAAATGTTTGATTTGTGACCAGGGATGCTTGAAACATGCTCTCCCGTCAAAAACTTGAATTCGAATTTTCGACCCCGTCACAATACTTTCCTTATACATTATGTATATAATGAAAGTAAAAAAACTGCTCGTGAAATGAGCTTAGTGAGGAGTCGAAGCCTAAGTTATGGAGCTTGGTGAAATGTAGCGAGCAGGGGGAAGAACCCTCTAGTATTCTAAACAAATACCTTTTTATCTTAAGCCTTACTATTTCTTTAATGCTCAAAGTGTACAAAATTGACAATTATCAGATATTCAGCTATACAGCTTTACTTATTTATATGCATATTCTGGGGCTTTATATACACTACTGATATAGGTATTAGAGACTAACAGTCCAGACATAGATATTCTTAATTTTATGAAGAGTTGTAAAAACTGGAAATTTAGAAATTTAAAAGTAATACTATTTAAAAACTTGGAATTCTGTGAAGGGTTATGAGGGTATCCCCCCCCCCTCCCTGATATCTTTTAAACAAACAACCTGGAAATGATAAACTTAAAATAATAACAATTTTAAATGATAAACTTAAAATAAAGAAAAAAGCATACATTTCAATGGTTGGTAGTGCATGTTTTTATCCAACTCCTTTTCTCCTTCTTCAAGAAGCATCTTAGCCTTTCTCATATCTTTCTCATCTTTGTGTTTATCAAACCTTGCTCTCATTAGAACAGCTTGGTACCGGTATTCCCATCTACAAAATAAACATTATAGAATATCTGTATAGTAAAATCAGTTGATATTAAAAGCATTGCTCAAGAGACAATTAGCATAATTTTTCTTTTGGGCTAGTGGTATCTTCAGCCAATTGCAAGATACATAGTTGTTGTTGTTGAGACCCAGACCGTCCGACCTACCAGAAAGGTGTAAGGTAACAGTTTGGACGGTCGAGAAGTGCCACCCAATTTAGACCGGAACCCAGTGGGGGAGGCATCCACAGGGACCGTACCCTCCTTCCCCTACCACCAACCTCTCGGAAGGACTTTCGGACCCACATGTTTAACGTGATCGTACTCCGCATGAACACGGCGGCAGTTTTGGCAGTGGCTGGAATCGAACCCGGGCCTACCGAGTGCAACTCCAGCGCGCTAACCAATGGGCTTTAGAACAGAATTCATAGAGGCAATTTCATATTCAAGTATTCTTTCCTACATACATATAATTTATAGGGAATGTATTATGGGGTGTCAAAAATTAAATAATGGGGGCAAAAATTTGAATTTGAGTTTTTGCCAAATTTATATCTCTTAAGCATCCTTGAATTTAATATTGTTCTTGAATTGATGTTTGGGCCTGTGAGTTCGTAAACACAATATCTCAAAAATGTATTGTAGCAAATGCTATAAAAGTTGGTACAATAGGGCCTAGATCTCAAAATTCTATGGGTTCTCAAAGATATTTTAATCAATGTTAATATTGAAAAAGACTTAGAAAATCTTAGTCTGATTTAGCATGACAGCAACCCAAAACAAAAATTCTATTTTGAAAATAAAATTTTGAGTTTCTTATAATTTCAAATGGTAGTAGTACAACATTCAATTACTCAAATTTGACTCTGCACAGTAAGCTAAGTTCAGTAACATAGATATTGCTCAATAATCAGAATGTTCTATTATTATAATGTGGTTCATAATCTGGGTAATCAATTTAACTAGTAATCCTATATCTAGTTTTCTCTTTTGGATTTTATAAAATTGCCTAATTTTCATAGAGCTTGCATGCGTAAAAAAAATTGTGAAAAATAGTGATATGTTAATATAATTCAAACGGAAAAGTCTATTGAAGAGAAGGATTATTTTTTTAACATTGGATGTAGGTACAGTTGTGCTAAGCATTTCCTATTCTAACCATTATTAAAAGCTTTTTCATTTGTTTGCCTTCATTAAAAAAATAATTGAAAATCCAGGGGGGAAGTATCCCTTTTGCTATATCCTCTGAGGAACCATAAAAACGAGTGAGAAAATATATAGTTAATTTCCTCGAACAATTCCGCATGTACATGGAATAGTCTATTTTGACATGATGTGCATTTAAACAGGGAATGCATAACAAGCATGACTTTGTGTTTACATTTGATTTGAGTATTAGGCATCCCAATCGATTTCAATTATTAAATAAATTCATTTTCAAAGGAACATTCTGAACATTTCTGCTAATACTAAGATTTGAAATTTTTCTTCAAAAATATTATGAAATCATCAAATTTTGAAATTTCATTTGAGGCAGCAATTAACTCTAATTGCTTCCTTATTTCCTGATCCAATTGTAAAATTTCAATTCTAATTGTAAAATACTGATCTAATGTAAAATTGTGTTTATTAGCATAGAATTCAATAATTCATTTCGTTCAAAACTTAAACTCTTCTTCAAATTATCAATCAAACCACATAAATCCTAGGCAGTTTCATGAACGATTTTGGATAAGTTATTATAGCTATAAATGTACTTTGTTACTGTCAAATGGGGCTACATTGAACTTGGAAGCTACTTTGAACAAAACTTTAAAAACTGTGAATTTTAAATTAAACATAATTTATGATTTTTTTTTTTACAAATTAATTTCTTTGTGTTAGGTAATTATGTTAGAAAATCAATGATATACAGAAAACAAAGATTAAAAATACCTTTTATGTATAAAGTTTAATGGTTGTTGTTGAAACCCAGACCATCCGACCTACCAGAAAGGTGTAAGGTAACTGTTTGGATGGCCGGGAAGTGCCACCCAATTTAGACCGGAACCCAGTGGGGGAGGTATCCACAGGGACCGTACCCTTCTTCCTCTACCACCAACCTCTCGGAAGGACTTACGGACCCACATGTTTAACATGATCGTACTCCGCATGAACACGGCAGCAGTTGTGGCAGCGTGCAAACCACCGGGCTACCGCACCCGAGATGTGCCAACAGCACGCGGTATTCCCGGGTGGTCATCCACCCAAGTACTAACCGTGTCCGATGCTGTTTGACTTCGGTGATCTAACGAGAACCGGTGTTTTCAGCACGGTAGGGCCGTTGGCACTTAAAAGTTTAATGGTGTTAGTGGTCACACTTTTTCGAAAAAATAAAATGGACCTCCCAAAATTGTATATTTCATGAATATATATTTGTGAAAAAGTTAAAGTTTTCACTGTTAATATATCTTTTAACTTAATTTAAGAAAATACACTATATTTCACAAATACCTACAAAACTCCCACATATCGTTAATAAAAAATTTTATACAATTTTTAGATGAAATTTATTTTGAACATGTTTGGTTACATTGATATTTACTAGTTTCACAGATGAGCAAGAACCAGCTGACATTATACAGGGTGGCCATAATTAAAGTAGAGGTGTTTAGAGCCTGATAGTGAGAAAACTGTTGGTCCAAACTCAACCAAATTTGCAGTAAATACTATTTAAACCATGGGGTTTTGATTTTTAAAAGAAAAAATATATAGTTCAGATTTTTGCCACTGTGGGCCAAAGTGGCACTGTCAGGTCCATTTTTGGAGTAAAATAGGCATAGAAGTACAGAAAGTTAACATTTTACATGCATTTTGAAAAGGACATCACATTTACATTTTATACATATTTAGTACATTTTTTATTTACATTTGAATCTTACATTTACATTTTTATATTGGCATCATTTATATGTGATACAATATTCCTTGCATATGTTCCAAAAAGTACATATAAAATGTTAACTTTCATGGACCTTACAGTGGCACTTTAGCCCACAATGGCAACAATCCGAACTATATTTTTCTTCTTTTAAAAATCAAAACCCCATGGTCTAAAAATAGTATTTACTGCAAATTTGGTTGAGTTTGGACCACCAGTTTTCTCACTATCAGGCTCTAAACACCTCTACTTTAATTATGGCCACCCTGTACATTAGTTTTTGTTTTGTTTCTTAACATTTTTAATTTGCAATTTGCCATTATTAGTGGTTTAGTTTCTGCTTTTAGGTGATTTATTAGAATCAAAGAGAGTTGCTTAAGAATCATTACCATTGACTTGTAGGTTAACTTTCGAGTCCTTGAAAGTCCTCAAAGAATCTCATGCTATGTTAGAGCAGTAGTAGGGCTGGAAAAATGTGCACAAACCAAAAGTAGTTAAAAAAGTGACCATAAATAAGGTGACCAATCGTCCTCCTTTAGGGAGGACAGTCCTTCTTTTGTAGGTTCTGTCCTTCCTGAAAAAGTGTCCTCCTACCTGTCCTCCTTTTCGATATTTTAAAACTAATCTGTTAATCTCTGTATTCTGAGATGCCGAACTGTTACGCGTCATGTGACGGTACAGTTTGGACAGACGCGATTATGAAACGCATGCGCAGTGCATAGGAGTCTCGCACCATTGCGCACTTCACTTTGTTTACTTTAACTCTATATTATACTTCGTGTAATCAAGATTGAATGTTGATACTCTAGCTGCAGCACTTACCATAAAATTCAATATGAAGGATATTTCGTGCTCCGAAATTTCCAATATATTGTTACTGTTAGAAAATGATATATTGACAAAAAATATTCATTCAATGGAAAAATACTCGTTTAAGTAAATAATTAAAACGGATGTAAGCATAATTAGTGTATTTTTGTTTGAATTAATAAAATGTTTCATTTATTTACGTTGTACTTTTTTCTTAAATTTTTTCGTCCTCCTTTTCATTGTAAAAAAATTGGTCACCTTACCATAAAGTTAAAAAATCTGATGTGGGCAGCACATGACTTTCCCTGCAGACTTATATCCACATTCTCTTTATTTAAATTAAATTTAATTCACTTTTAATTCAATTTTCGTTCTCATTTGATAACTGGACTTATTTTCAAAGGTGGCGTGGAAAAAATATGAAAAAAACTAATCTCGAGAATGGCTAGTTCTAGTGTAATAGGGTTGGTCTTATTCTTTTCTTCATTAAAAATTACGTATTAAACAAGCATTTAATGGATATATTTGAGCATACGTAGCTTTTTAGTTTAGATTTTGACAATTTTTGCAGGCCATTATGCAAAGAAAGGCAGGTTATTTTTATCTGAATTGTACCAAATTCTAATCAGCACCTGGGTGACCTATACGTGATTCATCTACCGAATTTTGTGAAATTCGGTCCATTAGTTTTTCAGCTAGAGTGGATACAAGCTTTTGCGGGCCATTTCGCAAAAAAAGCGGCTTCTTTTATCCCGAATCATACCCAAAACTAATCAGCACCAGACTCGCCCACAAGTGACTTACCTACAAAATTTTGTGAAATTCGGTGTATTAGTTTTTTAGTTAGAGTGGATACAAAATCTGCACAGACAGACAGACACACACACACAGACGTCACGCTAAAAATAGTTTTTTCGTATTCTAGAGGTTTCGAAACGTGTAAATCCGTCGAAAACTCGAGTTGCGATTTTCGACATGATTCCAATACTTTCCCTATACATTACTATGTATTGCAGGGAAAGTAAAAAGGTGACCAAAAAGTAACTTTTCAAGCTGTACTAGCGATTCCAAATTATATGAAACTATGTCAGGAACTATATTACTACTCTCTTAATACAGTTCTCGACAGTAAAATGAGTCACTATACTCAATGAACACCTAACCTGTAGCACAGTGAAGTGAACAAAAGAGATTTTTCACTCAGTAGCCAGTGATTAGGTTGCCAGATAAAGCAGCTGATGTGAATTTTGATGACAGAGAATTATCGTAAAAGAACATTTCCCACTCATGCAGTATGTTTTATTATATACGATTAAAGTATGATTGATTATATGCATACCAAATCTAATGGAATTACATTTGCATAAGAATATGAATATAAACTTTTGTACATGAAAAATTTTAAACAAGAAAGATCAATCATGCATAAAGCATTCATTGATTATGAAACACTTTCCAACTTCAATGCAATTTCATTTAAACATCTCTAAAATGCGATATATTCCTCGGTAATATTTATAATTCACATAAAGTAACTAAATTGCGCAATCGAACTGTTTATGTGAAAATAATTATGAAATTAACCATAATAATTAATCAGAATATGAAAATAAGCTAGTTTAGTCAATCAAAACTGCAATATGTAGAAGATTGAGATGGATGGAAAAAGATACTATTGTACTCTCGGCGATTCATGAGAAACTGAATTGCGCAATCGCAGCGTTTATGTAAAATTAATGAACAAAATAACATTTTAGCAATTTATGCTGAATTAGACAACCTTTGAAGAAGTATATTTATTACTTTCATAAAATAAGCGATCGAGATCTTAATTTACATTACACGCGGCCATAAATCTCCGTTAATTTGATTGGCATTACCCTGCATTTTATTATGGATTTACTACGATCCCGGGAATGGTAGAAATCAGTGCTAAAAAAGCAGAAAATCTGTGTTTCCGAGAAATTATACCATGTCTGGTTAATTGATAAATTTCAAACAAAAAAAGCCAGAGAATTTCATTAGTAATCCGGAGGTCGGAGAAGTAATGAAAAATCCAGCCAAAAAACGGAGAGTTGGCACGTCTGCATCTGTAATCTTATGGACATACTTTTGATCAAATAGAGAAAAATTTCTCACTTAGCTAAAAAAGGGGTTTATAGGGAATTTTTTGGGACATTATCCCGAAACGTATGGATTTTTTTCAAAAAATCATTAAAATTGGGAGTTGTGTCTTCAAAAGCGGGAAATCGGGAGAAGCACTCAAAAATCGGGAGTCTCCTGCCAAATTCAGTAGAATTGGCACATATGGTATGGTGATAAACAGAGAATCTTATGCCCATGTTGCTTTGTGATTTTATTGATTTGGTAGGATTCCCATTGTGACCTAACATCTGATACAATCGACAATAGTTCTGTTTTCAGCAGCTTTGTATCCCATGTGATAGTTTTGTTTAACAAACTTATCAAAAATGATAAAACATCCAAATCTGTAGATACTAATAAAGCAAAAATAAAATATTATTTTTTTTTTTTATTCCAAATATTTTTTTATCATGTCGGGTATGAATTTAAGGTGAAATATTCTGAAAATTTCAAATCCGTTTAAATTTTTGTTCTAACTGTAATAGTTTTAAAATAGAAAATTCAATTGGAAATAAAAAATTACTCAAAAACAATTGCAGTCTCCTGCATAGGTTTTCCATATGGCGATTTCTTGCTAAAACCAAGCCAACTAATTCTGTCATCGAAGTGAATAAATACAAATATATTTTATTTACTCTTTCTATTCATTTTGCAGTTGAAATATTAAAAAAAATTCTGTTTTCAAAAATATTTTTTATCAACTTTTATATCGCATTAATTCTTTAAGCGGAAGATTGCATCACGTACCTTCTACTCCACTATAGATTAGGTGTTCATCAAGTATACTAGTGAGTAACTATGAAAAATCATAGAAAAATTTGTATTCCCTGAACGTTAATAAATGTATTGCTCTAATTCCTGTTTGAATTTTTCAACGTTATATTCAACATTTTTTACATTTTAAATAAAGATTTTGGTAAATCCGGAGATCAGGTCACCGCAAGTTTTTTTCTAAGTACAAAATCGGGCCAAGTTGGCCTGTGGTTGGCGCTTTCTTCCGTGTTTTGAAATTGGCTCCAACCATCCTCAGTGATGTCATTTACCGTCATTAGAAATAGGCTCCTCCTACCAAAATGATGTTTTGGTAGAAGAACCCTATTTCTAAAGACAGACTATTGTGTTTGTTCTAAACAAGATTTTCTAATATAAATGATAATTTAATTTAACTTAAATAACAGTGAATAATACTCAAAAAAACGTTACAAAATCAGATTTTTGTGTATTTTAAGAAAATTAAATAACTTCATAAAACTGCAGAATAAAAAAATTAATAATACTCATGTAAACCTTCCAAAATCAGATTTTTGTGAAATTTAAAATTTTTATGCTACAATTTTATCTGTGCATATCGCACGTATCAAGATCACTTTCTCCATCTAACTGAGGATCTATATAAAGGAAGGGGTTCGACCTACAGGTCCATGTAAGGGCAGGGATTCGATCTAAAGATCGAAAATTGTGGAACGGATGTATCAGTGGTCCGTACAGGGGCAGGGATTCGACCTAAAGGTCGTTCTACACCGGAACGGGGCCCTCAGTGATCTCTGGTTAATTAGGAGCGGTCGCCTGCGGCACCCAGACACAGAATGTGCTACAATTTTATCTGTGCATATCGCACGTAGCAAAATCACTTTTTCCATGCAACCAAGGATCCGTACAAGGGCAGGGGTTCGACCTAAAGGTCGAAATTTGTGGAACGGATGTACCAGCGGTCCGTGTAGGGGCAGGGGTTCGACCTAAAGGTCGAAAATTGCGGAACGGATGTATCAGTGGTCCGTTTGTACCAGTGGTCCAGTGGTTCGTGTAGGGGCAGGGGTTCGACCTAAAGGTCGAAATCTGTGGAGCGAATGTACCAGTGGTCCGTACAGGGGCAGGGGTTCGACCTAAAGATCGTTCTACACTGGAACGGGGCCCCCAGTGATCTCCGGTTTATTAGGAACGGTTGCCTGCGGCGCCCAGACACAGAATATGCTACAATTTTATCTGTGCATATCGCACATAGCAAAATCACTTTCTCCATGTAACCGAGGATCCGTACAAGGGCAGGGGTTCGACCTAAAGGTCGAAATTTGTGGAAAGAATGTACCAGTGGTCCGTGTAGGGGCAGGGGTTCGACCTAAAGGTCGAAATTTATGGAACGGATGTACCAGTGGTGCGCATGTACCAGTGATCCGTGTATGGACAGGGGTTCGACCTAAAGATCGACATCTGTGGAACGAATGTATAAGTAGTCCGTGTAGGGGCACCTAAAGGTCGTTCATTTTAAAATTAAAAAAAAGAACAAAACTTAGAAAGAAATTTGCACTCTAAAAATGTTTAAAAATTGATACTTATAAAAAGTTTCTACTCTAACTAAAAAGATTAAGAACTTTCAAAGGAGGGAGCAATTTTCTAAACACTGAAAATATAAACTGAGTTTCAAAACACAGGATAAATTAAACAAAAAACACTAACCTTCAGGACTCATCGTCCGACTCAGAGTCGGAACAATGCTGAAATCTTTCTTCCGCCTGCGGCTTTATAAGGTCATCATCATTTGTATGGGGAGGAAAGATGGAAATGATTCCTTTTATAAATATATTCCATGCTTCCTCCCCAACCTCATGTCCAAGCCTTCTTTTATACATATACGCATACAAATATGAATCAAATTGATCTTTCACTTTGCAGGATTTGCTTTTTCTTTTAATCGCCGACCACATTCCCTCAATCGAATTAGTATGCGCGCCTGTCTCGGGATCCTTAAATTCGTAACTGTGATTCACTTGAAGGTGCTTGAAGCCTTTATGCTTAAGGCAATCATACGTTTTCCAACAGTCCGAAATTATTAAGGTCCCCTTCTCAATATACCTTTCAATCACTTCCAGCAAACATTCACGTGATCAATAGATCGCGTGAACACCTTAGCAAAAAAACATTTATTCGTTCCTCTTTCAATTCCTCCAAACATCCACTGTCCAACCACAGGCTTTCCTCTTCCATACTTATTCTTACCAAACTTACTTTCATCTATTTCAACAATCACACCATTACCACCAATCTTAATCTTTTCATTCAAAAAAACACTCGCACAAATATCCCGGCAAAACTGTTTCCAATCAGTAACAGTTTTGTCAGAAATATTTAACTGATTCATAATAAACTTGCACTCACAATCATTAAACCACAACAAAGTCATAATTAAAATATCAATCAAACTCAACTTACTTTTCTCAAACCATGTACCCCTCCTTATACTCCTACTGACATCATGTTGATTCATTCCAGATTTCTTTCGGCACCTCCATTCGAATCCATCAATCCTCCTATCTATCTCACATAACTTCATTTCATCTCCACACTTAGGACAAATATATTTATCACTCATAATCCCTTTCATAACACACCAATTAATCACTTCTTTCAAACCTTTATTCTCCAAATCATAGTAAAATTTTATTCTAGATTCATTCATACCAACATCCATTCTACCACGCTTTACAAAACTACATTCACCTTCCATTTGCTCGAGCATACCAGAAGACATAAGGGAAATATGATCGACGACAAAAGCAAATCCGCAAAACTAAAATGAATAATTATTACAAAATAAATCAAATAACGAAAGAACAAGCAAACACGCACAACAATGGCCAAAAATATTGATAGAAATGTTCTTTTACATCAAAAAACTGTAGCAAACACAAAAACGTATTCTTATTGGATGTTACACAATTTCCGCCGAAAACATCCGATACAAGAGGTTACCAGATTGCAACATAAAGCGCTAACAAAGTGCGTGGCGTCTTCTCCGATTTAACCAAGGTGACCTAATCTCCGGATTAGCCAAGATTTTTTATGTTGGTGAGGATAAATAGCATACTATTCTGGTAACACCCTAAAATTAATGAGACAAAAATTTATTGCCAATAGCTTGATGTAAGAATAGACATAAGAAAGGAGATAAAAAGTTACAAAAAATGCAGACTCGAAATTTTGCAACATTTAATAATTTTTTCTTTATAAACATATACAACTTTGTAATTACCTAATAATAGAGAAAAAATTACGAGCAACTAAATTTTCATTTTTGGTTGGACTTACAAAAAAGTGATCATATTTCTAAAAAAGTGACTCATTAAAAATGGTGACTAGCAGCTGAAAAAGTGACCCATTCTCATCCCTTCAGCAGTGTAGTGCACAAACAAATGGCATAGATGTGGATCCCTTTTTCATTCTTAGCAATTTTAGGTGAGATTCTGGCAATCCCTGCTATGAATTGGAGAACATTCCATTCTGGCAAATCTTTCTGCATCTTTTGTCAGGTTTTTTTTTGCCAAGGTAAAAATCGCAACATTCTATTCTAGCAAAGTTTTCCACATCTTTTATCGCCAACATAAAAATTGCCATCTTGTTGCCAAAATAAAAATCAGAAAATTTTATGATTTTCATGTACTCTATAAAGCCACAAAACACTTATTGCACAAACAGCTATTGCTATGTGCGACCTCCGACAACCAGCGGGACCAGATTCTGTGATTTTTTTAGCGGGTGTACGTCCATGTTTGAATTGCTACAAATCAACTGTTGCACAAACAACAACAAAAGGGCGATTTTTACTTTGGCCACAAAAGATGCAGAAAGTGTTTCCAGAATGAATGTTCTCCAAATCATAGAATGGATTGACAGAATCTCACCTAAAATGGAAAAGGGATTATACTACATCTGTTCCAAACAGCCAGCGGGACCAGATTCTGCGATTCTTTTTTTAGAGGGCGACCGTAGTGAGTAAGCCCGCAGAGCAGGCGTAGGTCCATGTTTGAATTGCTACAAATCAACTGTTGCACAAACAGCAGCAAAAAGGCGATTTTTACTTTGGCAACAAAAGATAGAAATCAACTGTTGCATAAACAGCAACAAAAGGGCGATTTTTACTTTGGCAACAAAAGATGCGGAAAGTGTTTCCAGAATGGAATGTTCTCCAAATGTCAGACCATAGAATGGTCTGACAGAATGTAACCTACAATCGCCAAAAATGAAAATGGGACTATACTACACCTGTTCCAAACAAATTAATGCATAATTAATAAAAAAAAGTTATTCAATTTTAAGTAGATTTTCATATCAAAGTAAATTTGACGGTATTTTTAATTCAAACTGACCTTGAAGGCAGCTTTCAACTAATATCTTTGTCGCTAAATAAGTCCAGAATGCAAACAGATCATAAAATATGACAAACTGGGCTCTTACAAAACTGTATTATAAAATAAAGTCATAAATTGACTTGTGCAATATATTCCATACACAGGTAGGTCAGTATGTAAGATAATACGACACTAATTACCTCTCATCATAAATACTCCATTCATTTCTCAAAGCTCTTTTGTACAAACTACAAACTTTCTGGGCATGAGATTTAAGTACGATTTGTAAATGCCGAGGAAGCTCTGGAATCATTCTCAAATTCTAAATAATATATTGTTTTAAATCACTAGGCCAAATAAAAATAAGGTTATATAGGTCACAGTTAAGTTGCGATCAAGAAAATAGACATACAATTTTCAAATTGTCTGCTATCTACTTTTTTCAGAAATCCGAATACGTTCCATATATGGGAAAAATCAGTACATTATGATTGGATAGAATCTTTCAGTTACTATAAATGTAGCTGGTTAGCGCAATAAACCACTATGAAAGTACCACGTGATTCTATGTCCAGCGGCATATATTGAGACGGGATGTTTAAATTAATACTTACTACGGCTCCGCCTTCGATCCCGCCCCGTACTAGGCAGCACCTGAGGCGATCCAATGTGACGTAATACACATGCGTAGCTAGATATGTCAATCAAAAAGCAGAGATTGACGCTATTATTTAGCTGGATATAATTATTTAAACAATTTAAAGTTATTTGATGTATTTCAAAAAGAGGATTTTCATTAATTTGCCATTTATGTGTTCTAAAACACGGAGATTTAATTTTTTTGTCTTCATCGTATTACGGATGGATATCTTTTTCTATTTACGTATGCATAATTATCGAAACTCATTCAAACTACGATTAGTATTTGAGCACATAATGTAATTTTGGAAATATTTCAGCGAGATGTGTATTTTTCTTTGGATTAGGGGGATTTTAAAACATCTGATTCATTGTAAATTTATCTTGCTCGCATTTTTAAAATCATTTTAATCATCAGTATTATTTTGTGTTGAATTCGAGTTCCTATTACTTTCAAGTTTTTACAACATATATGAATATCATATATTTTTATTCTGTTTTTAATGCTTTCTTGCTACAATTACAAATGACAATTAGTAAATAGTACTGCATGATGCATGTAGTTACAATATTTCACAACTGCCTAATATTTCACCAGAGTTGGGCAGTGTCGAAAATACATGTATTTGAAATACATTTGTATTTTAAACTGAAAAACCTAAAGTATTTTGGTTATGTATCGAAAATATATTTTCAGAGTACTTTGTATTTTCAAAATACATATCTTCAGGTTTCAAACTATTGTGTTTAAACCGGAGATGAATAATTCGTAAAAGAGGAAACGGCTAATGTGTATTCTGTATTTTGTCTAGTCATTGAATACATTTCTAGGAGTCAATCTAAACAGCCTTTTGCAATCTGGCGCCGAATTAATGAAATGTTTAGTATCTGTAGTGAATTCTGAAAGGTATAGTTTCAGCAATAAACGTTACGTTCATATAGGAACCATACAATGATGTTGGTTGGTAGATGTCTCTTTCCAGCCTATGTAAAGAAAAGGGGGGCATTCTTTGTGAAAACAGAAGCACAGGCAATCCCTACTAAGAGTTTTGATTTCCAATTTTAGAGATGTCACTAACAGTTTTCCTGAAAATTCGTTTGACTGTAAGAAATGTGTATGCAAAAGAGAATTAAAATGCTTAATTGTTTCGTCAAAAATGAAATGTACAAACCATTTGTCACCATATTACGATTTCTTCATAAATTTCTTGTTTATTATTACATCTTTGTCTGTTATACAAAATGTGTTCTCTCATAGATTCATTTATTACTTTCCTTATATAGTACGTAGCATAATGTATGAGAAAAATATTGTGGCTGGGTCAAAAATTCGAATTCGAGTTTTCGACGGGAGAGCAAGTTTCAAGCATCCCTGAACACGAATCATTTTTTAGATGCTCCCTCTGTCTCTGTGTGTGTGTGGAGACGATATCTCACGAACGAATGGGGTGATTCGAAAAAAATTTGGTACAAAAATTACAAAACGTGAATACTGAAAGCATATTGTTTTTAAACGCAATCGAATGTTCAGAATCCTCTTAAATTTTCGAGTAAAATTTTGAAAAAAATCGAAACCTCTAATAAAGTTACATAAATAGTCATGTCTTGTGTGCTTTTTCATTAGAAAACGATTGATACAAACTTTAGAATGCTAGTATGAACCGTTCTCGAGACATTGCACATTTTTCAAATAAATTTATCAAAAACTCACGTAAAATAAAAAAAAATATTAACTATCGTAAAATATGTTCACTTTTCATGTAATATAATTCGATAAATTTGGTGACATTCTCATAGATCTAGCTGGTTCCATTCATGAGAAAAAATTCTTTGCAGAATACTTTTGCAGTTGGACGCCAATAAGCGACTGGCGTGAGTTCGCCATTGCTTGCAGAGTGGAGACGGAAACTAAAACTCCCTATGGGAGTTAACATGGGGTGAAATTTTAGACGTTTATAAGACCCCTTTTCATGTATATCTAACGGAAATCCTTTGAATCCATGATTGAGAATGAATCAAACTATTAAGCACACTGCAAAAATATACTGTTACTACTATTTTTAGCTTAAAAATAGCAATTTTAATGCTTTTATGTTTTTTTCTTGAGTCCCAAGGGGCGATTTTCGAAGGAAACTGGTACCGGTATGACAATTATAGTAACCTTACCTGGTACCGGTATGACAATTATAGTATGACAATTATAGTAGTAGACAGCAACCTCCTTCACTGTATCGCCAAGGAAAACTGGGTCTAGCGAATGCCGATAATGTCAGGGAACAATTTAGGAAACTGAATTTTTTGTTCTATGAAGTAAAAAATAATTTTTTTTAAGAATCTCATAATTTTCTGTAATTCAATTTAATATTCAATCTTTACGATAAAATGAGATTTTGTGGCGGTGCATACTCTATGAGTTCTAATTCAAAAGTTGTTGAGTTGATGCTTGGCATTAGCGTTTTTTTCTAACATTGAGGACTGACTCTGTTATGTTTGACTTAAATGAGGTAAATGTATTTTCTTTAATTGAATTTTTAAATTTTAGAAGTAAACTACATTCGTCACAAGCTAGTTGGCGCTTTCTCAATTGCTAGATTATTTTAAAATTTTAATTTATTTTGAAAGTGTTTGCTAGCAAGATGAGTGTTAATGATAGGAATTATTACGTTAATCCGTTATAAATGCATGTTTCAATAGTTATATAAAGGGTAGCTAACTATATATATATTATACATTGTTTAAATGCATAGTATATTCTAAAAGGGTATTTTGATATGTATAGATGAGTTAAATATTGTGATTGTGTAGAAAATTCTAATTCAAGGTTTTGGAAGATTTGTATGGTTTGAGACGTGAACATGAATTATACATTTTTGAGGTGATGGGGGGGGGGGATATTAATTTGTTACTTGAGATTTATATGTGATATTTTGACAAAACAAAAAATTTAGGCTAAGAATTTTATTAATGTAATTTGGTGTCATTTTTGTGTATTATACTGTGCAATAGAACTGAAATTAATGCTTTTTAGAAAAAAGAAAATGCATAAGCACCGTACTTCTTTTAATTGTAAAACAATCGGGATTATCAATAATGTTAAATAAAAAATCATTTAGTTTGCAATTTATTGCAAGAAAATGAACGGCACATATTTTAGAATACGGATGCGAGTAGTTCTCATAAATATTACTTGGTTATAAATTTATCACAAATTACATAAAATAAAAGAAGTATTGTTAAAAATAAGTCAGCCATGCAAATATATTATGATAAGTTTATTAATATCATTCTTGTAGATCAAGCACATTTTATTTGCAAAAAATAAAAACCCACTAGATTTGTATTTCAATGATTCCAACTAACTCGCCTAATTTCACTTGATATTTATTAAACACCAGTTCTTAAACATGGGTATAACTAAGAAAAATTTTGAACTAAGATATGATATAGCAAAGTATTTTTACTTTCCTCACTAAAGGGAAGCTAAAAATTTGAGTTAGTGTGATATTGTTACATACTAATAAATGTCCTAATTAAAAGTTATTTTAAACTCTTAAGAATTAAACAAAACATTTTAAAATTTAAATTAGTTAAAATTAAAAAGCAAATGTGGTGATTTATTTTAAAATTTCCATGGGATATGATCTCCGTGTTTATTCGGAAGGTCAGTGATTTTGACTGAGACCTTTTTAACAAATAACAATTTATGAACTATAAAAATAGATGCTGTGTGCAAACTTTTTATTCCATGCATGTTGATTACAGGCATAAGCAAAAAAATAAATAAATAAACATGTTATCAAAAATATAATTGTTAGCAGTTAGAGCTAGTTAAGTAGGTAAATATTCTTTGATGCAGTGCTACAATATATTTTACTCAGTTGTACTGTTATTTTGATGATTGGATTGTAAATTAGCTTATATTTTTTTCTTCATTTTAAGTCTTTTAACTGGAAAATGTGTTTGTGGCAGATCAATAAAAGTTTCATAACAGTAGATGGAAGGGCAAAATTCCACTTTACGTAATTAATAAATAACAAATTGAAATAGTAATATTTAATAGTATACATTGTGCTATAGTTCAGTTCATATGTAATCCATTTTCACTATTTATGCCTTTGAATAAATTGTGTAATGAGTTGTAATTAGGGCAGTGCTATTATCGTCTTGCAAATTTATACAATATTTTTCACTTTTTTTAAAGATCATGATTTTAAATCAGAGTTTTACCCATATAAGTCAAACGCAGAATGCACAATTTATCTAACCCTTTTGAATGATACTTATGTAAATAATAAGCTTAGTATTTATTTTTATTTTTTGTAACATACACAAAATCTACAAAAACTCATATTTTTCAAGGTATGGGATTTTACAATAAATGCAAAATGCAAGAAAAATTTATTAAAATGTTCGCAATTTTAATTATTGTATTGAAAAATTTATAATTTGAAAATCATTCACTGTATTGGAATTTAGTTTAACTTTTTAAGGAATATGTATGAATTTTTGGAACTTTTAATGAATGTTCTTTTAACTTTGTTCTGTATTCTTCATGATTTCCTGCCCTAGTTACAATATATAACACAGTAACATTATAAATTACTACTATTATTTTTTTTAAAACCTTAAACATTGTGGTTCAATTGACAATGTGTGTGTGTGGGGGGGGGGGGGGTAAGATGCATTTCCACAAGGCCTGCATTTTAGACCAGGATTCACCACTGACTATATGTTGAATTTTGTAAACCTCTTCTATTCTGACTAACTATTGTATCAATCAACTCTCTTCAATATTCAAGAAAATTGAGCTCAGTCTGCAATAGTAAAGTTCAACGTCAGAGAATTCACTTATAGGGGTGCCAAAGCCCCAATGCAGATACTTGCATTCTGTTACAAATTTATTAGCACTTTTCAACACGGAATAGCAAAAAATTTTGCCGTGTACTACAATTTTAGAAACTTCTGTGGTGACAGTTAGCCCTACCATGCAGCAGCCAAGTTTATACTCGCATACACATTATAATACATATAAAATCAGACAGTCAATTTTATATACTATATATTTCTTGAGAAAGTATGTGGAGTGTGTGGCGTCACTCAGCTTTTCCTCCATGATATTTGTGTCCACTTATTTATTATTTATCAGAATTTTACAACCTGAATGACCTTTCTCAACCAGCTGTCTAAACAGGTACCTTACAACACTTTTGGGCAGCTTGGACGGTCTAAATAGGAACATATAATATATAGCAATATTAAAGTAAGATGCATTTCCACAAGGCCTGCATTTTAGACCAGGATTCACCACTGACTATATGTTGAATTTTGTAAACCTCTTCTATTCTGACTAACTATTGTATCAATCAACTCTCTTCAATATTCAAGAAAATTGAGCTCAGTCTGCAATAGTAAAGTTCAACGTCAGAGAATTCACTTATAGGGGTGCCAAAGCCCCAATGCAGATACTTGCATTCTGTTACAAATTTATTAGCACTTTTCAACACGGAATAGCAAAAAATTTTGCCGTGTACTACAATTTTAGAATTTTCTGTGGTGACAGTTAGCCCTACCATGCAGCAGCCAAGTTTATACTCGCATACACATTATAATACATATAAAATCAGACAGTCAATTTTATATACTATATATTTCTTGAGAAAGTATGTGGAGTGTGTGGCGTCACTCAGCTTTTCCTCCATGATATTTGTGTCCACTTATTTATTATTTATCAGAATTTTACAACCTGAATGACCTTTCTCAACCAGCTGTCTAAACAGGTACCTTACAACACTTTTGGGCAGCTTGGACGGTCTAAATAGGAACATATAATATATAGCAATATTAAAGTTGTGAACAATTATTTCCTAAATTATCGTGTTCACACATACAAATATACATCTTTCCAAAAATGTGTTCATAAGGTTTTAAAACATCTTCAGAGCTAATTGCCCGTCTCATAATACCAAATAAGACGAGATGGAGCTCAATGCATTCTATCGTCGAACACATATGCCGGTTCCTGAAGGAGAATGAGGAGAAACTACACAAGGTTTTCGATACTTCCCGGCCGTCCAAACAGTAACCTTACACCTTTCTGGTAGGTCGGACGGTCTGGGTCTCAACAACAACAAGATTTTCGACGCTGCAGGTACAGTGCCTAGAAGTCTAAGCACTGTACTGCAGGGATTAGAAAAGCTACTGTCTCATGTTGTTAATTTTTATATGAATATATTCAGATATGTTATGACCTAAAAGATCTTGTTAAATTGATTGCAACTTTGATATGTAAATTCTACTAAAAATGAACAAACATGTTTTTAAATAAATAGTTTTTACTTTATTGTTTTCAAAAATGGGTAAACGTGTAAAGATTGATAAAGTTGATCAGTAAATTTGGGAATCAGTAAATTTTACTTATTTAGAATAAGCATGTTAAATTACTACGATATATCCATATCCTCAATTTTTTGTGTAAATTGAAGCTGTGGCAAAATTTGTCTTATAAAAGTAGTTAAGTAATGACTACATTTAAAAAGTAGTTTGTAGTCACTACTTTTTGAAAAAAAAGTAGTTGTAGTTAATTACATTTGTCATAAAGTAGTTGTAGTTAATTGCATTTGTCATAAAGTAGTTGTAGCTCACTACAGTAAAAAAGTAGTTTTCCAACCACTGTGTGTAAGTATGTATACATGCATGCATGCATACATAGCATGCATACATACATACACACATATGTTTAAGTATATATACATACATGCCTGTATGCATACTTAGAATTTGAATAAATTAAATGTGTTAGTGAAGAAACATGAAATAGAAAGAAATGTGGTTCTTATCGGTTATAGGGACCATGTGTTAGCGACTGTTTTTCCAAGTTGTCGCCAACACGAACATTGGTGATATAATCCAATACAAGAAATTCACTACAAATACAATGACTAAAATTTAATATGTTCATTACTAATTCCCCCGTGGTGAAGGAGCGCCTACATACCACGTCCACAAGACCTCCCAGGGTATCCCATGGCGAAGGGGAGGAGATTTGTAGCTTCACTTTTATATAGGTTCCCCGAAGGGCGGAAGTCTGACTTGACCTCGACATGACAACATCCATGCCCGTTGGCGGGATTCGAACCCGCAACCCGGCAATCCAGCTATTAAACGGAAACGCATGCCCCTGGCCGCTCGACCACCGGATCGGCAAAATTTAATATATAATGGAGTTTGATTAACTTTACTTAACAAAAAGATATTGTGTTACATTGAAATTTGTAGCGGCCCAAACTCAGCTATTGCCGATAAAATTTCATTAATTTTATCACGACCGGTGATGCTTCGCCACATAAATTTTGCGAGATATGTCCAATTTATAATATCAGCAACCGGTATAAACCAGAATTTGGCATGGTTCCTACGTGTTGCCGTGTTTGATTTCATGGTCCCTATAACCGATAAGTACCAAAAATGCTACCAACATGAAAAATAATACAGGATACAAAATGAATTGTACATGATATTGAATTTTAGAATTATGCCTCATAAGCAAACAGCACCATAGGGTCGGACCTGCTGTTATTAAAGTTTATCAACAATGAATTGTCGTTAAACACACTCTGGTAATGTCGAAATAATCATTTACACCATATATCTAAATTATAAAAAAAAATGGTTAAATTTTATAGGAGTTATTGTTGAACAAAGAATGTATACAGACAACAGCAAATCATGTCCAACTCAAAAGTAAGAAACATTGTTATTTCACTCTCTTGCTTCATCAGCACAGGAATGTTATTATTAATATAATTGTTACAATCCAATGTTTCTATTGAAACAGTGGCATGGCAAACTAAATTTATATGTACACAGAACAGATGCCATTCATATATGCATCACTATATTTATATCTATTTGATTTGGAGATATAAGCATACAAATTGCTTACATTTTTCCTAACGCCCCAGTTTCAGCCAGAATACCCCAACCATAGATGCTAGTTATATCAATACGTGGTGATATGCTGTTTTCCTAGAAACAATGCCCTTTTGTCTGCCCTTGGGAGAGAAGTAAAAAGATTCATCTCCGTTAGGTTCTGTCTCGTTGTCGATACTGTAAGCATGGACATCCATAGCACTTTTCCTGAGAGCAAACTCAAGATTAATACGTACAATAGACTAGCGTTAACTAGCTTGATACCTACGCCTGAGACCTTGATTGTCCAGGTGAGCGTATAAGTGCCCCTTTTGCCGCCCATTGCAAGGGTTCTCTGCTTATACTACTGACCTCGGGACAGAACCTAACGAAGCCGAAGTTTCGATTTCCCCAGGGGAGGAAAATAGAGTGTTTACAGACCCTCCAAAAGTCTGCGTGACATAAAAGGCTGAAACATTGCATACTTACCATGGTCGCCCATAGAGGACTTAGAACGTCTTAAATATCGGTATCAAGCTAATCAATACTGTACTCCACGTCCTTGAGTTTATCACCGTTGAAAAAGTTCAATTGGCGCACCTTTGTCATGGGCACCCGTAGGGGAACGAAAAGGACACTTCCATCCCATGGAAGTTCAAGGTTACAAATGTGGGTATCAAGATAGTAGATATTGTCAGATCCGTATCCGTCGGAGTTAGGCTTTGGGACTGGTGGCAGTTAGCCTCACTTGAGTGGTGCTGATCTGCTGTCTCCTTGGTGTCCTGAGCGGGTCGGCGGTTTTTTCTGCCTGGTGGGGTTGGCCGACCCGTTGATCGGTCTTTGTGTTGGGGGCAATCTTTTCCCGGCCGGGGAACCATATACTCTATACTTTCGGATGGATCCCCTCGGCCTTGGTTTACACACACACACACATCGTCACATCATTGAGTATGCCCTCCTTGGTAAAAGTTCTATGGACGCTCTTGCCATGCGCGACCATGGGGGTGTTGCACAAATGTAGGTATCAATCTAGTCGATATTCTATATATCTCGTCCTCCCGTTGGAATAAGTTCTATAGCAGCTCTTGCCATGGGCGCTCATAGTGGAGTGTGAGAAGGTACTTGCCCTCTCGTACACGTTCAAGGTCACAAATGTAAGTATCAAGCTAGTAGATATTGTACATCTCATCCTTGAGTATGTCCTCCTTAGAAAGAGCGCTATGGATGCTCTTGTCATGGGCTCCCACAGGGATATGGAAAGCGACATATGTAGGTATCAAGATAATCAGTATTGTACGTCTCGTCCTTTTGTTTGTCCCCTCTAGAATAAATTCTATGGGTGCCTTTGCCATGGGCGCACATGGGGGATGTTGAAAATCCCAAATATAGTATTAAGATAGTCGATATTATATCAAATGTAGATATTAAGCTAGTCGATATTGAACGTTTCATCTGTAAGCTTACCCCCTGGAAAAGTTCTGTTGGCACTCTTGCCATGGGCGCTCACAGGGGAGAATAAAGTGGCACTTGCCCTTCCATGGACGTTCAAGGTCACAAAAGTGTGTATCAAGCTAGTATATATATTGCACGTTACATACTTGAGTATGCCCTCTTTGGAAAATGTTCTATGGGCGCTCTTGTCATGGGCACCCATAGGGGATATTGCACAAATGTAGGTATTGATTTAATCGATATTGTACAACTCGTTTTTGAGTTTCCCCTCTGGTATAAGTTCTATAGGTAACGGTCTTGACATGGGCGCCCATAGGGGAGCGCGAGAGGGCATGTATTTCTCATGGACTTCAAGGTCACAAATGTAGGTATCAAGCTAGTAGATATTTACCTCTCACCTTTGAATGTGGACATTCCATAAAATTTTTTTTATGAAAGCTCTTAAATTCTACTCCTTCGAATAGGGTCGACTCGCAATGATCACACTATATTTTGGTCGCATTATATTTTTGACACGCACTCTCTCTCTTATTCGTGTTCTAATCACGTTAATTACAGAATGTTCTACTTGTGTTATGTCATTTTTCTTGAATGCATGATTTTTATTTTCCCTACAAAATATGGTAATGTATAGGGTAAGTATTGGAATTGTGTCGAAAATCACAACTTGAGTTTTCGACCGATTGACACATTTCAAAGCTAGAACACGAAAAAAAAAAAAACACTATTTTTAGCGTAACGTCTGTCTATGTGTCTGCCTATCTGTGCAATGTATGTATCCACTCTAACTCAAAAACTAATTGACCAAATTTCACAAAATTGGATAGGCAAGTCACTGATTAGATTTTGATACGATTCGGGATAAAGGAACTTGCCCTTTCTTGCGAAATGGCCCGCAAAAACCGTATGTATTCAGTCTCGCTGAAAACTAATTGACCAAATTTCACAGAATTTGGTGGATATGAAATATGTGTTAGTTGTGGGTTATTTCGGTGCTGATTAGATTGTCGTACAATTCTGAGAAAATAATTTGCTCCTTTTACGAGATATGAACAAAATGAACAAAAAGAAATGAACAAAATAAACAAAGTCATAAACACTTTACAATTATGTTAGAAAGTGTTAAAAATAAGAAAATGAATTTGATTCTGTAGGGAAAGTCATGTGCTGCCTACATCAGATTTTAAAATTTGTTTGATATAAATCATTATTTGCCGTTGATCGGAGACTAAGCGCTCAGATGGCTCTTTATATTTTGTGGGACATTTTAAAAATACCCTTTAATTATACGTGTCGGTAATTCCAAAACACAAATTTAATGGATGTGTCTGTCCTGTATGAAAGCGTGTCCGTTAAATGGAGGTGTCCGGTATTGAGGAGTGCCCATTGAATGAATATATCCAATTTTCAATAGAAAAGCTTTCCTATATAAGGCTCACTTTAAAGAAGAATGAGCAGTCTCAAGACCCCCCCCCCCTCCCAATATTTTCTGAAACTCTACGCCTATGTCTTATGATAGTAGCTCTGTAGTAAAAAGCAAGAGCTATAACAACAGGTAAATTTTATCATAAATTCTGAATAGACAAAACTGACCCGCATGTTGCTTGGGCCCGTTATCACAATGGGGTGTTGTATACTGGGAACGTTTTCACTGGGTAATATATCTCAAGAGTGTTGTTGTTTTGTTTGCAGTTAGGAAGGTCAGGTGACTAAGTATGACGATAAATCTCTAAAACGTATACGGCATTTTTTTTTTAAATTTGGACACATGGTGTAAATTAATGTTTTACAGTGCGAATTTGTTGCTAAATGTGCCTGTAAAAAATTTGCGGGAACGGCACCCCACACCCTGTTCTGATATTCATTGCCTAATGATAGCTCCCCAGAAACGCATTCATTTTTTTTTTTTTTTTAATTTGAACATATCTCTCTAAATTGAAACAAACAAAAAAAAACGTAGCTGACGTCGCCACCGCCGTTTGACAAATTTCTCGTTTCTCGAGATTCTTTGCTTCGTACTGCAAAAATTATTGCATATAAAAATATGGAATGTGGTACACTTGTAGAAAAAACTTTGGGGAATACGCTGAAATTGGAATTAACCGTTTTTTTATATATATATTATAGTTTAAGAAATATTTAATGTCAAAGAAAAAATATTTGAGCTGCGAGTTCGCGTCCTGGATAGACTAATAATAGCAAGACCACGGATTTTTGCATGCAGATACCTACATGGGTGAATTTTTGCAGGACGGAGCCCCCTTTTTTTAAATTTAGATATAGTTTTTGAGATATTTTACTTTTTATGCACTTCTGAAGTGAATTTTTTTTTCGTATCGACACGTCTAGCGTAGAGCGTCTCTGTCTCGTACCGTAAAAACTATAGCATACAAAAATATGAAATTGGGTACATTTATAGAGAAATAATAGGGTAACACGATGATATAAACCGTTTATCTATTTAAACTTTAATTTGGCATGAAATAGTTTGCGAAGAGAGCTCCTGATCAAGGAATTCAGTTTTTGGATTCCCTGGTCTAAGAAAAATCCCCGCTTTTCCCTCCTGCGAAAAATAGACAGGGATAGAAAGAGATTTTTGAAAGTAGAATTTTTAGGAAAAATAGATATGAAGCGAGCTCTGAGAGCGCACCCGAAGGGGGTTGTGCGAGCAGGGGGCAGAACCCCCAATAGTGTAAATTACTTTTTGTAAACTGATTTCATTGCTGAATGCTGTCGGA
Organism: Amaurobius ferox; assembly: GCA_951213105.1. NCBI lineage: Eukaryota > Metazoa > Arthropoda > Arachnida > Araneae > Amaurobiidae > Amaurobius > Amaurobius ferox. The sequence goes on along the minus strand of OX578138.1, from coordinate 16,422,469 downwards.
TAAAAATTACGTGTACCAGCATACAATTTTGACGGGAAAACAATGGGGTGTGTGTACCAGCATACAATTTTGACCGGAAAACAATGGGGGTGGGGCAACCATAGGGAACGTACCACTATCGTTCTCCTATCCTATCACCTCTCGAGTGGACATTCGTACTCACAGATTTAACGTGCTCATACTTTGCGTGACACGATGCGACTTTGCGATACTGGGCAGCGTCGAGGATCGATCCCTCGTTCCCCGTGTCTGATCCTCTCAAGATTGTTTCTTCTTTATCCAGACCGACCGACCTTCTCGAAGGTGTTGTCGTTGAAATCCAGACCGTCCGACCTACCAGACAGGTGTAAGGTAAACGTTTGGACGGCCGGGAAGTGCCACCCAATTTAGACCGGAACCCAGTGGGGGAGGCATCCACACGGACCGTACCCCCCTTCCCCTACCACCAACCTCTCGGAAGGACTTACGGACCCACATGTTTAACGTGATCGTACTCCGCATGAACACGGCGGCAGTTGTGGCAGCATGCAAATCCAGCGAGCAAACCACCGGGCTACCACGCCCGAAATGTGCCAACAGCACGCGGTGTTCCCAGGTGGTCACCCACCCAAGTACTAACCGCGCCCGATGCTGCTTGACTTCGGTGATCTAACGAGAACCGGTGTTTTCAGCATGGTAGGGCCGTTGGCCATCTTCTCGAAGGTGTAAGGCAACTGTTTGGTTTGGACGGCCGAGATAGTGGCACCCAATTTAGACAGGAACTCAATGGGGGTGATAACCACAGGGACCGTACCTCCACCATTCTCCTAACCAGTTGAACATTTGGACATATGTAAATTGATTGGGCCGATTTAGAGTTATGAACGGTCATTATAAAGACAGATAAAAACAGGTGAATTGCGTTAATCTATGGGTAGATATAGGAACATAACATTGCGTTAATCTATGGGTAGGTATAGGAACATAAGGTTTATTAAACATTCCTTAGACATAGTTTCCTTACTCATTCAATAGAAGGTTCACCAAATTATGATTACTTATTTTAGGAAATATTTAGTTTTGAAGCACATTTTGGATTTTTCACTTTTATATATTAAAGCTGTAAAAAATTGGAAATATTTTTAACCATTCACCAGCTTCTTATAATATTAAGCTTAACAAATCAGTGAAAGCAGTGTGTGAATCCGTTGAACCGTTCTGGAGTTATAAGTAGGCATGGCAGACAGGTTTTTACTTCTCGTTATTCCGCGCTTCACTGTAGGATGATAAAATTTACATCACAACTATTCCTGAACTTAGCCTTATTGCCTGAAAAAAAAAATCATTGCTGTAAATCGTGTGGTTCAAGAGATATTTAAGGGAAGCGGGTATCGAAATTTTCTATTTTTATCTAGTTAATAAATTTATATAAACAAGTATTTATAGCTCACTTTCTAAATTAAAGTTTATTAGCATGCATGTCTCTTTTTGGAATGCAAATCAGTTCAAAATATTCCCAATGGTTCGTTAAAGTTCACATATTCTCGTGTTGCCGTGTACTACGAAAGTGTTTGTTTGGAACTATTGGAACATTGGGCTAAATCAGGGGTGGCCAACCCAAATGACCTTGCCGGCCACTTCGGAAAAACATTATAATCCCGCGGGCCGCATATATATATATATATTTCATTGCCAATGGCTAGGCACTTGACTCATCGCTGCAATGCAATACTGCCCACTTCTAAGTATGTATGAAAACAGAAGCAACGTGATAAAATAGAAACAGTTATGTGATTTATCTGTTACAAAACACTACACTAAAAACAAAAATGTTGCACAAAATAATCGTATTTTGTAAAGTTGTAATGAATCTCGCGGGCCGCAAAATTATTCAAGGCGGGCCGCGGGTTGGCCACCCCTGGTCTAAATAAATCACTTTCTTGGTACTCTAGTATTAATGAATAACAAGAGATGGCGCCACCATATAAATCATTTTGAGAAAAAATTCTCCAATGGAGAAGGAAGGACGCGACAGAGAGAGTTGTCGAAGAAACGGCCCTGCCAAAGCAATGGAGTAATATCAGTATGTGTGGGTGGACATTTTAGCGTCGAGACATATTTGCTTGCCCATGGCACTCGCGATGAAGAAAGAGCGGGATGTATTTCTGCAACACTTCGATGGACAAGTCAAAGGTAAGCCCTTTATTTACATAATTTAAAAATATTCGCGAACCTTGCCGTTGGTCCGTCTGTTATTTCCCCGCACGCCGGAAATCGGTGTCGGTGGGTTTAAACGCTGCAAGCTACCGAGCTTTTTACGGCCAATTTGACTCGCTATCAATTGTTTTCGTTTGTTTCGGATCTATGTATTATATTTTAATGTGCATGTTAATGTCTGTACATCGTGTATTTTACTTTCCTTTCATGTGTAACCATGATTGATGTTTGTTTGGTAAATTGAAGCGTGACGATCGAAATTCTGTTTTATTTACTCTGTTGATCTTGGAATAATATTTGTTTTGAAATATTCCGCGCAATTTATTGATATAATTATTAATGTATCTATTTGTACTTGCTGAATACTATTAAAAATACGTCTGCTTTTTACTCCGTAACATATTGTTAATCAAATCTTGTATATATTTTGTTTCAGCTAATAAATATTTGAATAACATAAAACGAATTTTGATTGTTCTAAGAAAGACATTTAATGTTAATATACTAAAGTTTTATTCACGTTTTATACTTGTAAACAGTTTACATTATTCAGAATAGCAGTTTCATAATAAATTTTAATTTTTAAATAATCTAAATGTAATCCTTTTACTTGTAATATGTATTATTCCAGGAATAGCAATGGGATCTATGGATAAGGTGTATTTTGCCATCTAAGCCGTTCATTATATGATTTGTATTTACCTTTTCTACGCACGTATTGCCCTTGAACAAATTGCGCCGATCATGTCAAAATGTAACTGCAGCATATCAATAGCCGGATTTCGGAGTGCTGAGCTTGTCACACACTGTTGCTTATAAAAAGTTATAAATTGCCACATTTTACGGCTAATTTATTTTATTTCAATCAGATAAATTACTCTATTTGTTTGTTTTTTTAATTTCTTTACATTGCAAAATATGTGGTTATTGATTAGCACTTTTCTTGTAAAGTCTGTCACCCAGATTTCTAGGCCGTGTATGTTAAGTTTTTATAGCATTTTCTTATTGATTGTTTTTGAATTTAACGACTCTGTTTGAGTATTTTTTTTAATATCAATATTTATAATATGGGAAAACGTAGAAATGCTCTTTTTACTTTCTTCCTTATTAACATTTAAATGTAGGAGGGCACTTGTTGACATGTTGATTTTCTTTTATTTAACATATCAAGAAAAGGGAAATTTAAGCAAAGTAATTAAGCACAAAGTAATAAATAGTGCAGCATACAGCTTTTTCAATGATACATTGAATCCTCTTCAGTGCCAGACAGGCCAACAAACCCACAGTCAATAAGACAAAATTAGCCTATTTTTGTCTTTTATACTTTGGGTTTGTTGGTCTGTCTAGCACTGAAGAAGGGGGATCCAATGCATCCATGAAACAGCTGTTTGTTTATTAATTTGTGCTTAATTACTTAAGTTTTCTTTCTGCTTTGTATAAAGTGTTTTTTCCTATTGATATAAACAAGTATTTTTTCCCCACACAAACAGTTCTGTATAAAATGGGATATTTTCAGTTACATTTTTATATGGAATCTAAAATATTTTATGTATTTTTTGTCACATTATTTGTGCCATTTAAACAGCAGAATTAGAAAATTTTCAGAATATTAGACATAAAACCCCTGTGTTTTAAAAACAGTATTCTATCATTCCTGCAAGATTATTCAAGCTTTATATTTTGATTTGATTTACTAACATCATACTTTGTAATACCTGAAAATAATTTTTTTCCATAACCAGTTGGTTCTCTATGAAGAATTCTATTATTTTATGAGTTTAAAATATTTGTAAATCTTTTTTTGCAAATATTTACAACAATTGTTGTACTTTTTATTTAATCGTTTTACTCATAATAGCAGAATTATTATTTTTTACCGTCTAAAATAAATTTTCACTTTCCATGTAAAAATATAAAACTTTGAATACTATCAAATGCTCAATTGGAGAAGGAATGAACTTAACTTGTTAATCTGAGTAATATGCACATTAAATGATATCGTGCTAATGGACATGCCTAGTGGATCCTTTCGTATGTACAGATTAAACTGCTGCCAAAAATAACTTTGTTAAAAGGAAAGCAGCATGTAGTACAAAATTAATAGAATTGACCAGTTTCAGAGACAAAAACAGCCTTCTTCACCAGGACACACAAGAAGTGCAACCTTCATTATTTAGAGAAAGACTTCTCAAATAAGGCTGTTTCTTTCTGACTTTGAAAACGGTGAATTTTATTAATTTTGTTGCTTTTAACAAAGTTATTTTAATTTGATCTTTTCTTACTTCTCTACAATACATATTATATGTTATACATATTATACAATACATATATGTTATACATATTATACAATACATATTATATGTTATACATATTATACAATACATATTATATGTTATACATATTATACAATACATATTATATGTTATACATATTATATGTAAAGTATTGCGATAGGCCTCGATTTGCAGAAAACGTTGGGGGTAGGGAGAAAACGAACAGTCATTTGGCTACTGGGCTCAAGCTCCCTAAAATGTTTGACTCTCCTTATATATCAACTATGTGTGTGGATTTAGTTATAAAATTTGTATAGTAAGGATAAATAATTGAGAATTTTTTATATTTTCCGACTCGATCTGCAGAGTTTTACTTCACATATAATAAAGTTAGTATTTTTTTTTCAGTTTTATAATTGAAAACAAATTAAAAACTCTGAAAACTTGGGTGGACCCCCCCCCCTCACCCACATATTGGGGGAGCCATGTCCCCCCAGTTTCTATACCCATAGTGATAGGCTCAATCTGATTTTGATGATTTACATGTTCTAAGCATCTTTAAATATAAATACAAGATTTATTCTAGAATTTCAAAAGAGCAGGTTGCTAGGGTAGTTTCAAAACCTGGTTTTAAGAAACCTTATTAGATGGGTTTTAATTTGGTAAAATTATTTTTCTTTTAGACAATAGGAATACTTTTCATAATTTCTTTATAGTTATTAACCCATTATCTCTTTAAACAGTTTTAATAATTTGCCTTTCTTAAATGCCAATGCATTTTCATGTGTTTTATTAAGAAATCTATTGGTAAAACTGGGTAGTGTTAAACCTAGAAAATATATGTAGTAAGAATTTATAAAACGAAGTCAGAATTCCATTATAAAAATACAAAGAGTGCATCTCAACTGAAACATGTTATATAAGGGGGAGTTGTTGAGACCCAGACCGTTCGACCTACCAGAAAGGTGTAAGGTAATTGAGATATAAGGGAGAGTGGAGTACCTCATACCAATTTACATTTATTGATTTTTTATAAATATTTTTTATAATTCTATCTTAACTAAACACTTAACCTCATACATTAAACTCTTTCGCATAAGATAAAAAGTATAATCCACTTCAAATATCTTATGCATAATTAATAAATATTTTGCTTTCAGAACCCTTTGAGTATCTGAAGGTGCTCCAAAAACGGTGGTGTACCTTAGGACAGTGCCCCCAAAAGAGGTGGTGCACCTTTGGACTGTGCCTTCAAAGGATTAAAAATTATTAATTGTTAATTTTTCGGAGACTTAAAATTTTTTGGTTACATTGTCCAATTTAAATAACTAACATAACAGTGAATTTAAGCAGAAATGATTTTATACAATGCACATTTTTTGAACTTACAGTGAAAAATAGAAAAACAAAATCTGTTTTATCAGATAAAAAATTTAGATGATTTTTGAGTGACAAGACTTAAATCTAACTACAAATCCATTTAAGCAATCAACAGCCAATTATAATCTTTGCATAATATAGCAGCCACTATATATATATATATATATATATATATATAAGAAAAAAAAATCATCAAGTGTCTTAAGGTGCCCCACCACTATCATGTGTCCCAAGGTGGTTCCAATTGGCCAGATTTTTCTTGAAGGCTCTCATGCTTTTATCTTGAATTCCACAATGACCATTTCACATCTAATTTCACAATGAATATGCTTGTTTTTTTTTTATGTGTAGTTTTATTTAAATAATTCCTCTCTTACGGTCTACAAAATTTTCATAAAATATGTTTTGATTGTTATAAAACCAAAAGAAAATCTGATACGTATTATTACCTAATTGTAGTAGAGCTACTGTAGTATACAGCAGAAAATGCACAGGAGGGCCATTTAGTAGAACATAAAATAACAAGATTTTAATCTCAAATCGGGTTTTAAAATTTAAGGAGGCTCACTCTCCCCTATTAATACATTAGGGTGATGAAAAGTAGCTGCTTTGCTAGTTGAAGAGTAAAATACAATGTGGGTTTTCAAATGTATCTGGAAACAAGTGGGAAATCGCTCATTCAGAGGAGTCGGGATTCAATTCTCACTATGTACTTTTCATTGTTACTTTTGTTAATATTTTGATAAAGCCACACAATTTCCTTTAAATTTGGTTTAGATGGTTCTTTTTTCATGATACTTGCTGCCAAGCTTGCTATGTTAAAAAATATATGTATAAAATTTTGAAGTTTTTGCTCGAATTAAAAAAAAAATTCTATCTAGTTCTAGATTTTTTGGTAACAAAGCCGGATATAAAGTTTCGTGAAAATCCATTAATATTGTGACCGCTATACCGTGTACTCAAGAAATTGACCACAGACTGGTAGACAGACGAACATCGCTCCAAAAATAGTCCAAATATGTTCAGGAGGTCTTAAAACATATATTGGCATCAAAATTGAAAATGTTCGTGAAAACAATACTTTCTATATACTACACTCTCTATTTACATAGCATGAGAAAGTAAAAATGTGATTCGGGCCCGATTCCTTTCATAAAGACGACCCTGCATCGCAGTTTAGCTTATCCTCGGCTACCTCTAGATCTGATGCTGTAGGTCCTTGTTGCACAGAAGGCTGTTGAAATAATCGCTTCGCTAGAACGGATCCGTAAAATAAGGTAATGGTCTATTGTCGCTCCGCGTTCAAGAACAACAGATTTTTATCGCCAAGACTGGGGAGTTGGTGTTAGAAAGGATTCTCATTTCATACAACAAGGTTGTGAGCACGATATTCCTCAATTTATTTGAATTTGGATGTTAATCCTTGTCGATTTTGAATAACAAGAAATGGGATGTGTGCAGCACATTTAGAACATTTTTGGTCAAATGAAACTCGTTATTTGTGCATGATACATACATTTTGAGCTTCCCGATGAACGTACCCTTTTCTTTCATAATTTTTATTCCAAATTCCCATCTCAGGTCACGCGCTTATTTTAACCATATTAAATTCTATCCGACGCTATTAATATTACTAGAGAATGCACGTACTTTTTTCCTGTACAACAGTATGTTTGGTCACTAATCCTAACCACCACGTAGACTTTCTTATTCTTTTCTCTCAACCTTGAATAGCATATAGTCATAACTAGACGCCTAAAAGATATTCCTAAGATAAACTTTCTCATCTGTAACTGCATCCCCGTCACATTTAGAATAGAAATCACGAGGACGGTTTCCCATGCCGTCGTCATATTCCTCTCTGCGAACTAAATGTAACTCGTATGTAACCATCGCAGACTACACTGAAACTTCGTACGCGATGGATGTAAAAAATTGTACTCCAGTACTGTAAAGTTAATAAATTGGACATTAATATGTTTAAAGAGCCTCTTCACTGGATCAATTCTACTACCATGACATGCATATGTGTAAAACGCACTTCAAAATAAAATTGGTATTTAATTAATGCAGTAAACTGACGTTAAACCGGAATCCAATGGTCATAGGCGCCCATGGAACTTTTCCCAATAGGGGGCAAGTTTAAGGAGATAAGATGCACAACATCGACTAACTTCATGCCCACTTTTGTGACCCTGAACATCAAGGGGAGGGCAAGTGCCTCTCATGCTCTCCCCTATGGGCGCCCATGCAATGGTTCAGCACGCCGGATAGTCTGTCACGTTTCTCGAGCGGCATTCGGGTCCTTTCGACTGTACAGAATTACATAGACTGTAACAGAATAATTTTTAAATGTGTTTTTTCACATACTGTAGTCTCTGGTAGGTCGGACGGTCTGGGTCTCAACAACATACTGTACAGTCACGGGCCACTCAAACAGCTGCTACAAACCCTAGGGTCACTCGAGTGATCTGGGCTTGCAACATACTGTATAGTCTGTGTAACGTTTTAGGTAAATGAATGTTATATTTATTATGACAGACAGACAGAAGGAACAAATTTATAAACACTTTACAACTATGTTGGAAAGTGTTGAAAAACGGTTTATGCCAATATTCGACAAGGAGTGCCATTCGTTTTATCTTGCAAATTACGTATGAAAGGATTGTTTATTTAACGTGATTCATTACCCTAATTGTTTTTAAGATTTAAGGGAAAAAAAATATTCGAAAATTTAAGATTTTTTGAATGTGTGACTTCGTTTATAATCGATAGAGTTCCAGTGTTCTGCATTTATGATAATCGTACCGAGTTTTATCCGAAAGATTCGTGAGATATCGCGTCCACGTACATTACACACTTCAAAAACGCTCAACATGAGTTCAGGGATGTTCAGAGTGCGGGAATTCGACAAAAACCCGAATTTCAATTTTCGACTCCGTCACGATACTTACCTTATACATTATGACCATTAATGTGGAAAATAAAAATCTTATGGAGTTTGTGGCACTTGACTTTTCCAACATGTTGCAAACGGTTTATTTCAACTGACTACTGCAAGATTTGTATAGAACGATGACATTGAACCAATATTAGGAACATTAAAATTGAGCGATTTTGTTGGCGACATCATCTCCCAATTTCAATTTACGACATATTCATTCAATTTTAAAATTGAACGAATATTTCGTTAATTGAAAAGTGAACTCATTGAAAAGCACCTACAAAAATATCACATGATAAGTGAACTCACTCACTGATATGCTCATATAGAAAGATAGCATTGCATTGGTATTACGTGCATTGATGCCGTTTTTTTATTATTTTGTTGACCCATCGCCTAAAATACTATAATGGCACGTGCATCATTGTTTATCTGTACTTTAATCGTGTTAAAAGTGCATTTTAAATTATAATAGACTTTTTTCGATAAATGTTTTATGAAAACGTGCAATAACTCGAAAGGTGTCTGTCACTTTCCTAAAATTTATATAATTTGTTTTCTAATATAAAATTACATACTAAATGATTATTTATTTAGGATAGTTGGCCATCTTCTTTTTGGATTTAAAACAAAAGTTGTAACAATTGTGGGGTGGGGGGAGGGTGTCTTTCGCATGTTTGATATCATTCAAAATCAGCATTGTATTCACGGATTGAAATAACCCTATCAAATTACATTCGAATCGCTCCCTTCGTTGTTGAGAACATGTTTCGAACGACAAATCACAGAAATATATATTTTCATTAATACGATATTGATTTTATAATACAAGTTGATATAAAAAAAAAAAAAAATGTGTCATTTAATTAAAATGCAAATATTTAATTTTTAAAAGAGTATCTCACATTTTAAATAAAAAATGTGCAATAGTGCAAGAAAGGTAAAGGTCTTACGTCATTCGCTTCTAAATTAAATATAAAATGGATATTTTCGAAACATATTGCAACATAATTATGTTTTTATAACTTTTTATCGATATTCGATTTTCTTTTTCTTAATTTGCGGTGTCCCCTTCCATGATAATCAGTGGACCTCTTGCATTTATTGATTGGAAAAATCGTATTAAATTTTATTTGATTTGCTCAATTTGTTCAAGGAATATACTGCTTCATATGAAGAAGAAAAAATTATATATATATATTTTGTTTTTTATTTTTTTCCATTTGCTTGAGGATTTGTTGATTTATACTTTTATTTCGTAAGCCTGTTAGATGTTTGGATTTTCGTGTTACAGCTTCTCACTTTTCTTTCATTGGATCTTCAAACCTTTTTTTCTTATATATATATATATATATATTTAATTTCTCAAAAGTAGCTTGTGATAATTTTTAAATAATCGTGTCGATTTGTTTTCGGTTAAAAATATTTGCTCATCGCATTTGATATCGCGATGAAACTCATTATCACATTTGATAATAATGAGTTTATTTATTTTTTTTAAAGATGTTTCCATTTTAGAACAAAAATAAAAATCTGATGTGGGCAGCACATGACTTTCCCTGCAGACTTATACGTTCTCTTTATTTTAATTAAATTTATTTCACTTTTAATTCAATTTTCTTTCTCATTCGGTAACCGGACTTATTTTCAAAGGTGGAATAGAGAAAATACGAAAAACTAAAATATCTCGAGAACGGCTAGTTCTAGTGTAATGGGGTTGGTCTTATTCTTTTCGTCGTTAAAAATTACGTATTAAACAAGCATTTAATGGATATATTTGAGCATACGTAGTTCTTTAGTTTAGATTTTGGCGATTTTTGCGGGCCATTTTGCAAAAAGAGGTAGGTTATTTTTTTTCGAATTATACCAAAATCTAATCAGCACCAGGGTGACCCACAAGTGACTCATCTACCGAATTTTGTGAAATTCGGTCCATTAGTTTTTCAGTTAGAGTGGATACAAACTTTTGCGAGCCATTTCGCAAAAAAAAAGGTGGGTTCTTTTATCCCGAATCGTACCCAAAACTAATCAGCACCAGACTCACCCACAAGTGACTTACCTACTAAATTTTGTGAAATTCGGTCTATTAGTTTGTTAGTTAGAGTGGATACAAAATCTACACAGACGTCACGCTAAAAATGGTTTTTTCGTATTCTAGAGGTCTTGAAACGTGTAGATCCGTCGAAAACTCGAGTTGCGATTTTCGACATGATTCCAATACTTTCCCTATACATTACCATGTATTGCAGGGAAAGTAATAAATATCTCATGAGTGACGCTTTTTAGCGTCTTATAAATGATGACATTCAGTTTTTAAATGAAAAATCACAGAATAAATAGTTATTTTTTGTAACATTTTTATGTATTATTATGCTTTTACAACGGTTTTCAATTTTCGGGGGGAAAAAAAAATGTTCGAGAATGTGAGAGCCATTTTCCCACCAGTTTACCTCGATAATCAATATGAGTTGAACTGAATTTCGGGTTTTTTTTTTTTTTTTAATTTTGCTCGGATAAAACCATGCACACAGACAGATATACAAACATCATTGGAAAAACGGTTGCTTCGTATTCATGTATGCTCCAAACGTGCAGATCCATCCAAATCGAATTTTTGACTTCATTGCAATACTTTCCATTTAGTACTACGTATTTTAGGGTAAAAAATATGTCTGGAGTGGCTAATATTCAATAGAACCATAATTTAAGCGCATTCAAGAATGGAATATGAATACTTCTTTCTATCAGCAGCAACTTTCCCTTCTGGATCGAAAATCTTACAGACACCTTTTTTTGAAATCAACTGAGTGGCGTATTTTTTAAAATCTCACGACCCTTGCTGTATAATAGATTTACTTGCATCGATTATCAATTCTTTTTTTCTTAAATATATATATATGCTTTTCCCTTATAAAATATCCCCACTGAATCAACAGTTTACATTTTTAGGGAATAAATCAGATGTTTCGCGAAACATTCTGCGGTGGCTGTTGATAGGAGAGATTACGGTCGTGACCAAACTCGGGCACATTTCCACACACAAATAATCTTTTGTGTTGCAACATTTATTTTTTGAGTAGAAGTATGTTTGTGTTAAAGTGTTTTAAAAATTAGGTCTCTCACTGATGTAAGAACGTTGGAAGATATGTTGCGTTAGATGTATCCTTGCTGTAAAGATACTTTTACAGGAAACCATCGTTATTAATTGAAGGTCCAGACGAGACGTTTCATCTTGATTGTAAATTTTGGAAATGTCTCTAGCTATTTTATTTTAGCCACGGGCCATTTTTGAGATAATTTCAAAATTTTATATTTCCTACGATGTTCCTCTAAAGAATTTAACGCCACGCGTAATCAGTTTTCAGTCCATTACTTCAAACATCGTCTGCGTTTTAAAATTCGTTGCCAAAAGTGGTTTACTAAAGTGCTCTCCAAATTACAATATTTGCTTAAATATACTTACAGCAAACCTAACTTGACAACAGAGAGGTATAGGAAAACTGTAAATCTCCGCTAAGGGGTAGTTAGGCAATAATGAGCGTAAAAAGACAAAAATGAGTGATTAGTATACATCATATTCAAGTTAACCTTGCACTGAGTATAGTGGATTACAAGAAGCATTGATTTTCAGTGAAATTGAATTGCAAGAAGACGGCAAAGTTAACTTAAATACATTGTGAATGCTATGATCACCTAATTTCTCTTTTGTTTTCATACGCTCATAATGTATACACTGACTTACTAGTTCGTTTCTTTAGCTACGAAATTTCTTTTGAGTATCAATTTAAAATACTTTTTTTTTATTATTGAAATATATGAGTAGAATTTTAAATATTTATTTTACAATCAAAGATTTTATAAAAATAATTTTAGTTTTTAATATTATTTATCATATGGACTATATAACTTACAGATTTACAGCTTCCCTATATCTCTGTTGTTCCAAGTTAAGATTTACAGCTTCCCTATATCTGTTGTTCCAAGTTAAGAATGCCTTAAGTACATTATTTGTGTGTGATAATTTTCTCATAAAATTTAAATTTATTACCTGTAAATGTCTCTTAAAATTTAAAAATTCCCAAAAGTTAAAGAAAAAATATTGTTTTGTACACAGCAGATTTTTTTTTTTTTTTTTAAATTCCATGACTTTTAATTTAATTTCACATGTAATCAACTTCTAGCCCACTTCAAACATCGTCTGCGTTTTAAAATGCGTTGCCAAAAGTGGTTTACTGAAGTGCTCTCCAAATTACAATACCTGCGGATAATAATCTGGAATTCCACTCAGAACAACCGTAAAAGGCAAACGAGCCGAATATTGCGGCACTTTTTCATTAAGTGTTTGCTCCAAGTTTGCGCGGGAAGAGAAAAGAATGCGTCCTTGGGCTCGAACTCCTTTCAACGACATCTTTGTCACTCCATTTGTATTTTCGTTTTATTATCTTTTGCGAAACGTATTTTTTTGTTTTCCGTATATCAGTTTTCGCGTGTAGCGGTTACGCGTGTAATAATTGAATTGCTGTGAGATAAGAAGTATCATCATCGTTGAGCGATCTGCAATTACCTATTGTATATATTTAGATATTTTGGGGGTAATCTGAATAATAAATCAAATCGATTTTTATTTTTTTTTAAATACATCTGATGTAGCTATATAAAAGGAAAAATTTTCAATACATGTTTCTAACTCAATATCTCTCGAATGGATTTTGAGGATTCTTTTTTCCAAACAAAGAAGGCTGAGTCCAGGGAATAGTCTAATGTAAGTTTTGTCATCCTACAGCGAAACGAAAAATAATGAGAATTAAAAACCGGTTTCTGTTTGTGTGTCATGACTGCTTATAGCTCGCGAACTGTCCAACGGATTTATGTACTTTTTTGACTGGTTCTGTACAGATTAATGGCTAAAATATTTCAGATTTTGTACAACTGTAATTAAATTTTAGCATTATTCCGAGCAACGTCGGTTATTTCAGCGAATAATATATGAAGGGAAATTTGTTTCGTAGATCGTGTCAAAAATCCGACTTTCGGGATTTGTTGGATTGACACGGAGTATCCCTGAGCACAAATCAACCATTTTTTTTTTCATTGATGCCCGTGACTCCGATTGCTCTGAAACGAAAGAGTGATTCAAATGAAATTCGGTACGATTATTAGAATCAGTAAAATGTTCTATTTATTTTCAGAGAGTTGAAATCAATGGGATGTCTTCATATATATATGACATTGATTTAGAAAATCGAAACATTAAATGATTGTTATATTTTAAAAATATTTTCTAATGCCATGCATTTTTTGAAAGTGAATGGAATCATTTACGCGTCATAAAATTCTGTACCTTATTTTAAGAAACTTTTTAATTGGAAGTATATGTCAAGGATCATAACTTGAGGAAATTTAGCTTGTTACCATTTGTTTCGAAAACCATGTGTATAAACATTATGAATGGCACATGAAAAACCGAAAATAAACACGTATTTCGAACCATTCTTGAAAAGAAAAGAAATACAAAGAAATGACCTTCAATTCCTAAATGGTTTCGCTACATAATTTCCTCTCCATGGTTTTCTCTTCATTATTTTTCGTTTTCATAGCCGTGTTTTGGTAGCATATATGATGTAGCCACTGCACTTTTGTAAAGAACGCTTTTCAGTGTCTTCTATTACTTTTTCCTTGCTGAAGAAAGCGGGGGAGGTTTTTCCTGTCGAAATTGAAAATGTATGCGTTTTATAATATTCCCTATTAATTATTTGTTATATAAAATGAACTCTAATTGCTGTCTAAAATTAAAATGCGTCTATAGCAAAAGCATGAACAGTTGATTAAAGTAACTGTTTTAAGTACATCAACGAACAGTTTCATGTGCAATTTAAGTAGTTTGATAGAATGATTTAAATGTAGTTGATGAAGTAGCTCTTGCAAGCTTTCAAAACCGATTTTTCCTTTACTTTTTGTTATAGTCGTTTCAGTTTTGAAGTTACTATATTCGTTGGTATTTTTTTTTACCGTAGTTTACTTTGATGTTTTTTTTTATTAATTTAGTTAATGAAGTAAGTACAGTTTCCGAAACTGGTTATTCCCTTCATATTTTGTTAAATTTTTCAGTCTTTTAGTCATTCGTTTTTTTATAGTTTAATCGAATGCTATTCGAATTGAATTGAAAGTTGTTCATGTTTTCTGAAACCGACTGTTTTCCTCTATTTTTTGTTATTCTTTATTTTCGTAGTTTTTATGAATTGGTATTTTTTACAGTAATTTAAACAAATGTTTTTTAATGAAGTTAGCTAGCCCATTTAGCTTCCTAAACAGCTTGTTCTCTTCATTTTTGCGGTTGATTAAAAAGTTAATAGTCTTTCATGTTCAAGTATTTTTACAATATATTTTTACTTTTCCCTACAGTACATGGTAATGTATAGGGAAATTGTGTCAAAAATCGGAACTCAAGTTTTTGACGACTCTACGTTTCAAGCACTCTAGAACCTGATAAACTGTTTTTAGCGTGACATCTGTATGTATGTGCCCTTATGTCTCTCTCACTGTGTGTGTGTCGGTCTCTCTGTACAATGTATATATCTATTCTGTCTTAAAAACTAATTGACCCAATTTCACAAAATTGGGTAGATAAGTTACTTATGGGTTACCCTGTTGCTGATTAGATTTTGGTACTGTTGGGGAAAAAAGAACCTGACGTTTTAAAGTGAAATCTAAAATATAATAACAAAAACTACGTATGTTCAAATGTATCAATTATATGCTTATTCTGTGCGTAATTGTTGAAGACCGACCCAACCCCATAGTTCTAGCACTAACCGTTCTTCGCATTTGAAAATAAGTCCAGTCGCCAAATGAAACGAAAACTGAAGTAAAACTGCGACTTCAGTATTATTTCAAATAATTATTTATGTCTTTTATGCAATTAAACTCAATTTAATGAATTGTGAAAGACAGAAAGAAAAAATGAATATGTGTCTGTAGAAAAATCATGTGCTGATCACATCATATTTTTAAGGTAGTGATAATAGTACAATACACTTTTAAGTGAGCGGTTAGCTCGTGTAGTCTCCGAAACTAATTGTTTTCCTATTTATTTTATAACAGGGCACTTAAGTTCACACTTTTCGAACACTTTTTCACACTTTTCGAACACTTTTTCACATTTTTTGAACACTTTTTTCACATTTTTTGAACACTTTTCACTGAGAAAGTCTTCGAAATCCTTCAACTATTCTCTCATTTTCCCTTCGAATCGAAGAAATTTCTAAATACCTTACCAGTAGTAATGAAATATGATTACATATTCAATTTACAGCATATGACTACAAAATTGAGAAAGTTAGAAATTTGGATTTATAATCCCAGTCCGTACTTTATCAACGGAGCTTTCTTTTCCACTGATTACGCCTCCTAACTCTAGCGTGCTGTCACGTGGTCTAGGATATTACGGATATCATAGAATTGGGTACTTTCGCCTTCTGTTAAGGTAAAATGGTCTAAGTCTCGAGAAGTATTGCCAGAAATTGCAAATAAGTGAAATTCTATTTAATTCTTTTCAATTTTCATGCACGTAACTTAAATCTCAAGATCTGTACACCCCTATTTAAGATAAACTGCGTTTTTCTATTGAGAGAATTTTCGTTTTTATTTCCTTGGCAGTCCAAGACTACGGAATTTTAGGTTTTATGGAAATTTTTTGTAGATAATTAAAGATGTATTAAAATTTTGAAATTTTCTCTTTCATAATTTATATCCCAAAATTCGTACTTTTTGTTAAAGATAAACCTCTCTTTTCTACACCCAGAAGTTGCGTTTAAGGGGACACTTTACTCCATTAACATTTTTTTTTTAAGTATTATTGTGAAAATTTTGGTATTATATGTTAACATTAAATTAGAAACAAAATTTTACAGAAAAAAAAAATCTCTTTAAACTGTTTAATTATTTAAATTTCTTTTGGAAAATTTATTTTTTTTAAATTCCTACTACTTTTTAAATTTTAATATTTTTATTTAAAACTTTTCTTTTACATTCATTGAAATATACTACACAACATTGTGCATGGATCTTTAGATGCTTCTGCAATATTAAATTTAATATAATTTTTTACTGTGACCTATAGTGAAAAAGCGAGGAAATTTAAACAATTCTTAGTTTGACATTTAAAAAAAAAAAATTAACTACGAATCTTAACGTTAACTCCATGCACAATTCTATTAAATAGACAATAAAAAACATGTATTAAAAATTTAAAACCTCTCTCTTAATTATAAAAAAAAAAAAAAAGCTTTAGCATTTTAAAAACATGAATGTCGGCCAAAAATGAACATGGAGAAAAACCAATTCAAAGTTTGTATTTGTAAATTATTTTTATTCTATCATCATGCGGAAAAAATAATTAACAATTTCTTAGATTATGAAGTTATAGCTTTGAAATTTTATGCTATTTCGAAATGTTACAGTTCTAATGCGAGCCAATAAAACAGAAAAATCGATATTTTGACCATTTTTAGGGTACTGTGCCCCATATTAGGCTACTGTGTCCCATTTGACCATTTTTAGGGTACTGTGTACTTAAATCTATAGATAACACACACACTTATGGCCGGCCGCGTTTTGATTCCCCAAACACAGCCAGTCTTCAAATCCTAGTTGTCATCAAAATTCGTTTTCCGGTTGATTGATTTTTCTTCTCGCGTGCTGATAAGCAATTTGATAAGAGAAATAAATTGGTTGGAAAACACTTGCTTATGGAAAACGAAAACAACTGAAATAACAGTTGGATGTTGCAGTTCTGTTGACGGTTATCTTGATTGTCGGAAGCTGTCGTGAAGCTCATTTGTTTCGCCGGTGTTGTAAAATGTGATTGGTTTATCCTTTTTTTTTTTACTTTCCCTACAATGAATAGTAATGTATAGGGAAAGTATTGGAATTATGTCGAAATTCACAACGCGAATCTTCGACAAATCTACACGTTTCGAGCATTGTAGAACCCGAAAACTCTTATTTTTAGCCTGACGGCTGTGTGTGTGTGAGAGAGAGAGAAAGAAAATTTCAGGGGAATCATATATACATACACACAAAGATAACGCATCGACAGACGATAAATAGCTGAATGTTTCAGAAGTTATGCTGGAATTTTCATGAACGCCAGTCGTGGCTTTTCAAAATTTGCCGAAATTATCAACAAAGTAGCAAAAAAAAAAATGAAAATGAGCAAAGGTTGCAGAATGTTTTATTGTGTGTACAGTATATGTATCCATCCTAACTCAAGAACTAATTGACTCAATTTCATAAAATTTGGGAGGTAAGTCACTTGTGGGTGACCCTGGTGCTGATTGGATTTTGGTACGATTCTGGAAAAAAGAACCTGCCTTTCTTTTGCGAAATGGTTCGCAAGAATTTTACGTAATCACATTAGCCGAGAATCTAAATAACCCACTTTCATAAAATGGTTAATTCACTTGTTGGCTACTGTGGTACTGATTGAATTTTGGTATGATTCGGAAAAGAAGAATCTGCCCCTTTTTACGAAATGACCCGCAAAAATTGTCAAAATCTAGATATGATCAAATAGATACATGACTAGATATGATGAAATGTATCCATTAAATGCTTGTTTTATACGTAATTTTTGACGACAAAAAGAATGAGACTAACCCAATTATATATACTCTGAGATGACCATTTGCGAGATATTTAAAAGGCAATTTTAATTTTGAGGGGCTAAAGACGTTTAGATCCGTAGTTAGAATACTATTTCATGAAATTTCTTAAAATTTTAGTAGTTAAGTCCCTTGAGGGCTATTCTGATGCTGAGCTGATTGAATTTTGGTATGATTCGGAAAAATATAACCGACCCTTTTTTGCGAAATGGCTCGCAAAGATCATGAAAATCTGAAATAAATGACTAAAATTGCTCAAATATATTAATTATATACGTCCTTCATGCAATTTTTGACAACAAAAACTAATAAGCCTGACTCCATGAAACTAGGATCTTCTCTCTAGGATCCACCGTTCTCGAGATATTTTTTGTGGACAGGAGGGGGGGGGGGGATTTTGAGAAGTTTAAGACGTTTTAAAATGCATTAAGTTACTAAATGAAACGAAGATGCATTAAAAATGCAAATTGAATATAATATATATAGATATATATTATATTTATATTACGCATAAATAAATAAAATACATAACTATCAGAAAAGTATCCATGTTATTTTCTGCAACTAAACTCAATTTAATACATTATGGAATAAATGATAAGAAAATTTGAGCTACAGGGAAAGTCAGGTGCTAATAATGAACTGGATCACAACTTAAAATGCTGTTCAAATAACTCAATTTAATTCATTATGAAATAAATTATAAGAACATTTGTTTGAGCTGTAAAGTCAAGTGCTAATAATGAATTGGATTGCAACGTAAAATGCTGTTCAAATAAGGTGTAGTAAGCAGAGCAGACGTACGTTTAGAAAAATTTTGGATTTCCTTCTTCAATGCGATCAAGTTTCGATATGAAATTGGATATACCCAAATGAAAGTTAGACCATGCCGACCAAACAGAAAATGGCTAAACGATAGAACCCATTAAGGTAGCGCCATCTAGCATGATAAAGGAAAAATAAAACATACAGGGAAAATAAATTGGAGAAACAAACAAAACAAAATAATACAGGGGGGAAAAATGCAGAGAATAAGCACATAGACATAAATAAAGCTCGGAAGTTGAGACAGTAAAAAATATTAAAATAGGCAAGCAAATAAGTAAAATAAAACATCAAAATATACATTTATTAAGTGCATAGTGTTTGAAAAGAATTCAAATTATAGAGATATTTAGCTAATTTTGCAAAATTATTTGTTAATCACATCTCTTAATTATTTTCGCAAGTTCACAAAATTACAAGATGTTTTTTACTTTCCCTGCAATACATGGTAATGTATAGAGAAAGTATTGGAATCATGTCGAAAATCTCAACTCGAGTTTTCGACGGATTTACACGTTTTGGAACCTCTAGAACACACGTAAACACTATTTTTAGCGTGACGTCTGAGACCTCTAGAACACGCGTAAACACTATTTTTAGCGTGACGTCTGTGTGCGTGCGTGCGTGCGCGCCTGTCTGTCTGTCTGTGCAATGTATGTATCCACTCTAACTCAAAAGCTAATGGACCGAATTTCATAAAATTTGGTAGGGTCACACTTGTGTGTGACCTTGGTGCTGATTAGTTTTTGGTACGATTTGGGATAAAACAACCCGCCTTTTTTTGCGAAATGGCCCGCAAAAATTGCCTGTATCCACTCTAGCTGAAAAACTAGTATATCAAATTTTACAAAAATTTAGTAGATAAGTCATTTGTAGGATACCCTGATGCTGATTAGATTTTGCTGCGATGCGGAAAAAAATAACTTGGCCTTTTTTTGCGAAATGGCCCGCGAAAATCGTCAAAATCTGAAATAAAAAACTACGTATGCTCAAATATATCCATTAAATGCTTGTTTTATACTTAAATTTTTAATGATGAAAAGAATAAGACCAACCTCGTTACACTAGGGCAAGCCCTTTCCCGGCCGTCCAAATAGTTGCTCAAGTCCTCAGGATGAGTCGGACGGTCTGGGTCTTCAACACTAGGGCAAGCCGTTCTCAAGGTATTTTAGTGTTTTCGCATTTTCGCTACGCCATCTTTGAAATTAAGCCCAGTTACTAAATGAGAATGAAAATTGAATTAGAAGTGCAAATTCTAAATAATGATGGACGCTATTTGTGTAATTAAATTCAATATAATGAATTGTTGAAGAAATAAAGAGAACGTGAATATGAGTCTGGCATTATTATAACATAAAAAGGCATTTTCTTCAAATATGAGACAAAAGGGCAAAAAAGGTTTTTTTAAGACATTTTGCTCCAACTTTCGGGCTTTAAAAATAAGTATAGAAGGCGGTAAGCTTTTGATTTGAAGAATTGTAAGAATTGTTATGAGGGGGAGGCGGAGATATTTGCTACATTCCAATGAGTAAATTAGAATTATTAGTTTATTATTGATTGCGCAATTTCTGGCGTCATGCAGCTCACGTATTTATTATGGTCATAAAATAGAAATATTCATTTTATATGTATATCGTTACCAGCTTTGCTTCCGAATGTCCCACCGTAAGGGGAAAAAAAAAATTGAAACAAATCGCTCCCGTATCAGCAGAGAAATTGTGTCAGCAGAACCAGTTTAGATTGGTTTTTATTTTATTATTCGATGGTCTCCCCCAAACCCACTTCTCTGAGCATGCGAGTTGCTTGCTGATCAGACAGACGGTCTTTAAGAGAATAATAATAATAATAAAAAAAAAGCATTTTATGTTGTTGCTCACAGGTGGTTACCTCTTCCAATTGGGTCTCGTGATTGGTCCACCTGCGATGACATCACTTTGCGAGGAAATCCGTTCTCAACTCACGCGGACGGGAAACTCGTCTGCCTTTCCCTATCATCTTTTTCATCCGCTAAATCACACATCCTGCTCCGGTTTCCCTTTTTGGATGATTTTCTTTTACTTTTGAATGCCCGAGAAGCTATTTATTTACAGTTATCAATTATTCCAATAGTTTTGCATTTTTTATAGGATGAATCGACCAATTATTTTCTTTAAGGGTCCACAACAAGGATCTTCATGATAATACCATACTCTCAGAAATAGATTCACAAAAGATATGAGATATTTGCACGAGAAAAATTGCCAATGAAATAGTAAAAAGGACACATGTTTTAAAGAAATTATTTTATTTAAATATTCATTAATATCATTAAATAATTGTACATTTTAAAACGGCTTAAATCTGCTTTAAAAAAAGTGCAAATAATTTTTTTTTTAATTTAAATAAAAATTTGACATAAACAAAGTATGAAACTATTCGGTTAAATGTTGATTCCATCAAGATACGATAAAACCTGTAATCTTATCTTGGATGTCTGGGAACACGTCCATGATTGGAATAGAAGGCAGCCAGAGTATGTAAAATACTGAATTTGTTTAAAAATCGTAAAAAATAATTAGCAACGCATAAAATCGTCTGCTGTTAGTGAGATTCATGGGGTTAGAAAGAAGGAGATAAAACGCTTATGAATGAAACGTATAAAAATGCCTCAATGCTTTGAGAATTATATCTAGATGTCGCTAGTGTTAGTAAAGTAGTCGCTATTGTTAATTGACACAACAGAAATGCGTAGTATTTAGTATATGTATTTTTGATTATTTAAATTAAAGATTCTCTAATGATGAGTATAATTAACCAGTATTTTTTATAATTAACCTCAACCCCTCCAAGTGCAGAACTGGAACTGATAAGTGGAATTTCAGTCAATTAACTTCTCCAAACTTCAAAGATAAGATCACCAGGGCACAAAGGTCTAGTAGCTAAGAGAAAGTTTTATGTCCGTGGAAAAACCCGATGTTAGACACGATGAAAGACTTGCAATTCACGATTTTTCATATTTTCCTAATATTTTCCGTTTTAATATTACAAAATTATCAATTTCTGTTGATGTTTATTTCCCATATTTTAGCCATGTCCGTCTGCAACTCAACATTTACGAATTTCTAAAACAATAAATATGCCACTCACAGCAGACGATTTTATGTGTTGCCAATTATTTTTTGCAATTTTTAAACAAATTCATCATTTTACATGTGAGAACTGCAAAATCTAGAGACGACAGAAACATGATTTTGCATAATTAATAGAAAAATTTATTTTCTGATGGAGTAAATTGAATATCTTTGAGAGAGAGATTAACTACTCTGATGTAAAAACAATGATGTGAATAAAATCGAATGAAGAGTTAAAACAAAGCACGGTTTCAATAGTAAAGCACGGCTTTACTGTTGAAGTCTTCTTATGACTCTATCATTTACATTTTTTTGATTTTATCAATGGAAATCTTTTGATGGGATCAACAGAAATCTTGTGATTTCTCAATTGACTGAAATCTTATGATACGATGGATAGAAATAATTTTATGGCTCAATCGATTGAAATCTTGTGACGTGATCATTTGGAGTCTAATAACACGATCAATTGAAATTTAATGATTCCATCAATTGGAATCTTATGACGTAACCCATTTAAATATTACGCGATCAATAATATACGATATTACGATATAATTACACGATCAATTTAAATTTAAAGACTCAAATCAATTGGTTCGATGGCAATCAATTGGCCCGATGACTTATGACTTGATTTCTGAAGGAAAAACAAACAAACCATAAGCAAAGTAGGTATGTTGTATTTTTTAATTAAAATAAATAAGCATATCAAATTTCACGAAAATTGCTTTATTATTGCAAGAGATATCGTGTCTTTCGTGGGGAAAATGCAATTTGTCATATGTATACAGAAGTCCCCTTGATATCTGCTAAAAATTGTGCCTAAATTAAATTTTGGTTATAATTAGACCTAATATATCTACTCATTTGAACATATTCAATTGTTCAAGATTATGTTCAGTTTTAGATTTAAAATGTGTATGTAGCGGGAGCGTGCTTGCTTCACAAAAGTGACGCCAAGCCATTTAATAAATCTGCACATATATTGGCTGTTTCTTAACATTTTTAGTATAATACCATTTTGTAATGTTTTTTTTTAAATTTTCGCTATACAATAGTATTTTTCTCTGGTTTTATCTCGGAAAATCAGCTGTCTTCTTGTGTTTGTGAAATCCACACTAAATTTTATCAGACTCGTATTTGGGGATATTGTGCTCTGAGAGTGAGTGCGATATGTTTGGAAAGATAAGAGTAATAATGTGAATGACATTGAATAGGATTACGTCATTTGGGAATGAGAAGACAATCTGTTGATATTTTAGAGTTGATATTTTATCTGTTGATTTAGAATATGAAGAGTTCAGTTACACTTTCCATAGTTGAAAATTGTTTATGACTTTGTTCATTCTGTCTGTCCGTTCGCATGACAACAGCAGTAAAAATGTCTTTATCAAAATGAAATTTTAGTATCTTGTTGAGACTATCTGTGGGACATATGGGAATATAAATGAATAACATCACCCAATTAGTTTTGAATTGAACCTGGATTGAAAAAGTGAAATACATTGAACCCTATGGGACCTAATTTTCAAACAATTTTTAAGCGCAGTTAAAATTCACAAATTGCTTCGAAAATTTTTGGAAATATTCAAATTATCCCATAAAATAAATAAAAAAAATTTCAGCAAAATATGTTCGGTAGTTTTTTAAATAAAAATTAAAATAATAATTACACCCATATGATACGAAGAGATCACGTAACCCACTTCAAAATAAAATAGGGCATCCATCTTTTTTTATACTGTAAAAATTGTGATTTTTAAAGTTCTTTTAAATTTATATTTAGTGTTGCATCCGTCCTAAAACCGTTTTATTTTTGCGTATTTTCCGTACATCTATATTCCGTGCCAACGCAATTACAATATTTTTGAGTTTAAATGATCATCAAACTTTGATTATGTCTACAACGAACCCAATTTTAATGGATGCAGAATGTAAACAAGTGTTTGTAAGATGAGTTGTATAGGAATTGCTGAATTTTTTTCATGCAAAATTATTTAGCTCTGGAGTCTGGAATAAAAGTAATATGAATGAAATATTCATTGCTTTTACATAGAGAGCCAGACGATTTATATTTCGTTGGCGTCATTTGAATAAAAGTTCATTTTTTTCGATGAAGTTTAAATTTTTCAAATATAATAAATTATTATAGTACTGTGATAATTTGAAATATATCAGCTCTGAATGTATGGCATTTTAGAGATGTTTAAATAAAAATGTATTTCAGTTAGAACGTGTTTCGTAATCAATGCTTTATGCATGATTGAGTTTTCTTGTTGTTATTCCTGCAAAATCAAGATTTATTTACGCGGAGGCAGGTTGTAATGAACCCCCCAGAGCATTTTATTTAAGATTATTGGCTTATCAAAATACGGAACACAATAATTTTAATTATTCTGCGCTGTGTAATATTTTCGACGCGATATTTAATTCTATTTTTTTTAATCGATACTTTTCCTTCCATTCAATGTTATATATATATATTGAGTGAGGTATCTTGTGGAACAGCTGTCGTTTTTACCCACTTCTCCTCCCTCCCCACACACCCTCAATCTCAATCGTTCAGCTTCTATTATCTTTTTTCCAATATTTTATTTTTTATTTCCCCATTTTTATGTGTATTTACCTACCCACTCCCGATTTATAACAGCTTCTGTAATCTGAATTTATAACAGCTTCTGTAATCTGAATTTATAACAGCTTCTGTAATCTGAATTTATAACAGCTTCTGTAATCTGAATTTTTAGTGTTGATTCTTTTTGAAATCCCCCCCCCCCCCTCTTCCTCGAATCCTCAATTGAGTGGTTTTACTTGTCAAATACGGAGATATTTTTTTCTTGTTCGTTATAAATTTCGTTTTTGACGTTATAGATTTATTGCTTTAAAATGATTTGGGGTACGTTTAGCGGCTCGAGCACTTCTCTGCTTGCAAGTTGCTTCACCTTATAAGCAACACAGGTTTGTCTCGTGATGATTGTTTTTTTCTTTTCATTTGTTCATCAGCAAGGGGTAGGCGATTAGGTGATCAAAGATTAAATTTCTGGGCAGTTTTTCGATAAACGGATTGTGGGGGTGGGGGGATCGGTTAGTTGTTTCATTTAATCGCCAAACTGCATTGTTTAATTGACGAGTGGCTAGTGGATCAAATAAATTTATAAATTTATTTGAAAAAGTGTGCAATATCCTGGGAACGGTTTATTCTATCGTTCTAAAATTTGTGTCAATCGTTTTCTAAGGAAAAATTACATAAGAAATGTTTATTTACGCAACATAATTGAAAGTTCTGATTTTTGATGAATTTTTCCAAATTTCGTTCGAAACCTTGGGTGTGTTCCGGACATGCGATTGCTTTTAAAAACAATAGACTTCCAGTATTCATTGATTGATTGAACACCCTGACCACACGACCAACCCGAAGGCTTATGGTAGCTTAATGTGTGGCCGGGAGAGGGAGTAAGCCGAAGCTGACTCCCCCGGTCAACTCCCAACGATCCGCTAGCGTTTATTAATGAGATTAAAAGTATTTACAGAAAATTACATGCTCATGGCCAGCATGATGCCATGGATAATTGGCACACAGTGCACGCAGAACAACACAAAGATAGTATATATAAACAAAAAAAAACAACAACAAACAAAACAAAAAAGTACAGATGTACAGAACACAAAAAATGTACAGGTGTATAGATATGCAAGATATGTCCAATAAGTTTATTTTTAAGGTAAAATGGCTGGGAACAGTGAGAGGGTTCACCGATCGGGGGGGGGGGGGGAACCCAGGAATTAATTAGTTTATTTTGTTTGAGATTTCTTTTGCAGCCAGGACACAGTCTTTGATTTTATGAATGGAGGTGTGATTTTGACACACCCTGGAGAACCAGGCCGCAGCGTTCTGAGGGGAGGGTTTAGAGAGGTGGAAAGGTTTAGTAAGAGGGCAAGAGAAGATATAATGGTCGGCATCGCCGAAGGAGTTACAGGGGCAGTTAGAAGAGGATTTAAGTTTGAAGAAGTGTAGGTAATCCAGAAAGGGTCCATGACCAGTTACAAAGTAGGTAAGAAAAGGGTTGGTAATTTGGAAATTAGTGTTTACAGTGGGGAGATAGATAGTATTCATTGATTGTAATTTTTGTTCCAAATTGCGTTTGAAACGCACCATTCGTTCGTGAGATATCGTCTCCACAAACTCACACACACACACACATATACTTGCACACACACACACACACTCATATATATACCTGCACACACCACCATCATCATCATCATCATCTCAAAAGCATTCGATTCGAGGATGTTTGAAACGTACTCTTCTGTCGAAAACTGTAATTCGAATTTTCAGCCCCGTCACAATACTTTCCTTATATATTATACTATGTACCGTAGCATACTAAAAAAATTAAGGATACTTTGCAAATATGCAAATGTAAAAAAGTATTGAATAAATAGGAATGACAATGCAAAATATATTTAATTTATTGCGAAAATGCAGCTAATAAATAAAATGATTTCAATAATAATAATAGTTTGAAAGTCCAATGAAAGAAAAGTGAGAAGCTGTAACTCGAAAAACCTAACTTTCTAACAAGCCTACAAAATAAAAGTATAAATCTGCAAATCTTCAATCAAATGAAAAAAATTTCGAATCATCAAGTTAAAGAAAATCATCAAAAATCAATGATATGGAATCGATAAAAGAAACGCAAATGAAATCCGAGCATTAATGCTATACACGTAGACAAGGGTTAGGCCTAAATCATGGATTTGTCCAAGTAGAAATAGTTTATAGATATAATCTATCTATCTCTTCCGAAACATTTTTTGGGTTTGCTTCGACAAAATACATGGACCCGAGGAAGAGTTTTGGAGAAGGGAACAAATCCATGATTTAGGCCTAACCCTTGTCTACGTGTATAGCATTGATGCTCGGATTTCATTTGTTTTTCTTTTATCGATTCCATATCATTGATTTTTGATGATTTTTCTTTAACTTGATGATTCGAAATTTGTATTTTGTTCCCTTTGTTTGCAGATTTGCAGATTTATACTTTTATTTTGTAGGCTTGTCAGAAAGTTAGGTTTTTCGAGTTACAGCTCCTCGCTTTTCTTTCATTGGACTTTCAAACTATTATTATTATACTGAAAATAAAAATAGGTGGCGCTAGCTCTGTGCACGAAATATATTTCCCTGCGAACTTCAGGATTTTATTTCGGCGTTTATCGACTCAAAACAGTTTTCTTTTTATGTTCCAAAGTATCATTTGGATGAATATTTGAGGTTTCAGTTGCTTAGAGACTGGGCAAACATCGATGGAAGTGACAAATTGTTTCATAATTACTTTTGTATCGTAAGTACTCGTATTCAATTTATATTTGTGTGTGCTGATGCTATATATCACCCCCAAGAAAATTCATTCAACTATTTTGAACAGCTGTTGAGAAATCGGCGTTTCTGCGCATGTGGAGAAAATTTTGTACACCAGCATGGGTCCACTCTGCTTAGAAAGAAGTAAAAGTGTTTTAATTTTTAGCATCTTTTGTTGACATTTTATGACGAAAGTGGTTGTTTTTCAACACCCGAAAACCAGTTCCAAATGGAGGCACTGTGCGTAGGGCGCGGACCCACTATCCTACTCGTGTTGGAACAGTTTCTCAGGAAGGTTATTTCGAACTTGCTATGCTTTACAAGTTCTATATATTTCCCACACATATTATGATCGGAATGGGTAATTGAGTGCGTTTCCTCGTTAACAAACCTTTATACGCAGGTCTGGGTAAGTTACAGGTACATCGAGAGAAATTGTAATTGATTACATTTACATAAAGGGCATTTTTTTAAATTTATTGCAGTTACAACTGGGATCGTGCTCTGAATGCAGCCAACATTAACCATGCACTCACTGGTTTCGCGCTCGTCAACATGAAATAGCCGGCATCTGTAATAGCAGTAAAAAAGTTTTAGGACCACTTCATAGAGTTTCGTCCAGAACAGAGCACCAGGCGCGAAGCGCCTTTAATCTCCAATCTCTAGGTGTGGTTCTTATCTTCATACTGTGACATTATTTCATTGGTCCATAGTTGGAGGTTCGAGGTTTTTGATTTACTGTTTTTATTATTTGTCCTAGCTCCTAGTGTGGCAGTTTGTTGCACATTAAGAGTTTAAGCAGTTTGGGGGGTTGATGCAGATCTGAGGGTAACCTAGCATTTTAGCAGTTTAGGATTTTAAACATTTTGTAGAAAACCAAAGATCGCGAGTTTTCGTTAATATCAACTGATTAAGGTGGGACGTTCCTAGTACCGAATATCAAAGTTAAGTACCGAGCGGGGTCTCTTACAAGATTTAGCCTTGCGATGATCATAGTCATGCAGATTAAATAATAGTTCATTTGGGACAGATGGCAGATTTTTGTAGAATTTAAGCGCTAGCTTTTTGATTTGGGCTCTAACAGTTTTTATTTTGAAGTCTTTCCTAATTACCGAGTTTCTTAAGTATCTAGGGGCTTTCCTTATAATCCTTAGGGTTTTGTTTTGTCTTGTCTCTAATAAGTCTATGGTAGTTTTACAGGCATATCCCCATACGGGTGCTGCATACAGCATTCCCGGGCAGATGACCGATTTATAAATTAGGAGTTTATTTTGATAACTTAGATTTCCGTTTCCTATCATTGGGTATAAAGCTCCTGTGGCCATATACGCTTTTTTGATTAAGTTCGTTACGTGCAGTTTCCAAGTTAGGTGGGAGTCTATCGTTACACCTAGGTATTTAGTAGATTTTTCCGCTTTTAGGGCATGGTTGTTTATGTACAGAGGAGGCGGAGGTTTACGTTTTCTTGAGAAATAAATCCAATGACATTTATTGGGATTTAATTTTATTCGCCATTTTTCCAGCCATGTTTGGAGTATGTCTAAGTGTTGTTGTAGCTGCCTGTGCATTACTGAGACGTAAGGGTGTTTTGCAAGTATCGCGCTGTCGTCTGCATAGAGTGCCAGCTCCGTGTCTGGGGTCCTGGGAATGTCATTTAGATATATGTTAAAGAGTGTCGGGCCCAGTATGGATCCTTGCGGTACACTACTTTTAATGAGCTTGGGTGTAGATAAGTTATTTTTTACTCTGACTTGAAAGTGTCTGTTATTTAGGTATGAAATTAAAAGTTTGACAAGTGCGTCAGGGACTTTTAGAGTGATCAATTTGTAAGCTAATCCACAGTGCCACACTTTATCAAAGGCTTTTTGGATGTCAAGAAAAATCGCAGCTGTGGGTGTCTTATTATTAAAACCAGAAGAAATGTACTCTACCACTCTCAGCAATTGATGAGTGGTGGAGTGTTTTGGCCGAAATCCAAACTGCTCCGGAATGATAATGTCATTCTCACTAAGGTGCGTGTTCAGTCTCTTAAGAATTATTTTCTCAGTAATTTTACTAAGTGTCGGCAACAAACTGATTGGTCTGTAGTTGGCTGGAATTGAGGCATCCTCACCAGGTTTATGGATCGCTATAATTATCGCTTCCTTCCATTCTTTGGGGAAATAATTTAGTTCTAGTATTTTATTTATTAAGATGGTCAAGTAAAATATTATATTTAAGGGTAGGTTTTTTACCGCGATATTCCTGATTTTGTCGTGCCCTGGGCTTTTACGGTTTTTAAGGTTTTTGATAATCTCTACTATTTCTTGCGGGGTGGCTGGGTTAATCTCAGCCGTGACCGGGGAGTTCCTGAAATTGTTTAGAGTTTGCCTAACCATTCTTAGGGTGTCCTGACACATTAGATCGTGGTTTGGTTCAAATTGCTTTTCGTAATGCCTAGCAAGCGCCTCTGCCTTTTCTTCGTCTGAGTACGCAATATTAGCGCCATCTATTAGTGGCGGGAGTTTAATTTGAGGTTTTCTGAGTCTTTTAGCGAATTGCCAGAGCGATACGTCTTCCGAGCTAAGGGATTCAATTAACTCTTTATACTGTTGCTGCTTTTCTGCGACAATTTTATCCCTGACTTTCCACGTGAGTCTGTTAAGCTCCCTTTTGAGGGTAGGGTCTCTATTAGCCTGCCATGTCTTACGCATTCTGTTCCTTTGCCTAACTAATTGTTTGACATGGTGGGAAAGTGTGGGCATTTTTGGTGACTCACGATGTGTTGTGGCAGATGCAATAGCTCTCCTGATTTCTGTTTTGAGTGTGTGCGTGGCAGAGTCAATATCCGCCGTGCTCATAATGTTGGGTACTGCTAAATGCGGCTCGAAAAGTGCTCTTTTGAATGCGTTCCAGTTCACCCTCTCTTGTCCCAGAGAGGCTGGAAGGGGAGTGTTCAAATCGAATGTCACCAGTACCGGTAGATGATCCGAGTCGAATTCATCCAGGGTATCAATTGTGTGAGCGTATTCTATGTTTCTCGTTAGGACAAAGTCTATGAATGAGCCATTGGCACCTGAGAAGCAGGTTGGTCTCGACGGTGCAATGATGTCAGTGTTTGTTGTGTTTAGCAATCTATGTATCTGTGTACCGCGTGTGTTGGCTCTCCTGCTGCCCCACGCTCGGTGGTGTGCATTGAAGTCGCCCGCGAGTATTGTGTTTGGATATCGCGAGAAAAGCAGTCCCAGCTGCGCAGCTACATTTATACCACTCATGTTTTTGACATATATTGAAGTTAGGATAAATGGGTTTACATTATTTATTTTAATTTTTATACTAGTATTTTCTATACCTTGAAGATTTATGTTGTTTATTTCCTCGTGGGGAATATTACTTTTAATATATATTGCTGTTCCTCCATGGGGATTTCTAGCAGTTATATTTGAGCTAAGGGTATGATAGCTATTATAGTTTGCTATATTTAGTTTTTTGTTTTCTCTAACTTTAGTTTCCTGGATTAGCAGGGCATCTACATCATTTTCATTTACGTAGCTCCTAAGTTCATTTATTCTTGGAGATATGCCGTTCGCATTCCAAAATATTATTTTAAAACTTTCTTTTTGGGACCTATTCATGGCGGGTTTGTTTCTCACTGTTTTTATTAAATTCCGCGATTAATTTAAAAGCCTCAAAGACCATTTGCATTGGATCGCTCTTTTTTTGAATTAACTCAGCGAGCTGCATCAACAGATGTTTTATATCGTCTAGGTTGAACATACTGATAAATCCTCTGACGAGGTTGAGGATTTCATCCATCTTTTCATCATTGGATTTATCAGCAAGTTCAGTCTCAGCTTCCATTTCCTCAGTCTCAGCTACAATTTCCTCAGCCTCAACCGCGGTTTGATCTGTTTTGTGAGTATCCTTTTGGACCTCGGTAGTCTTTTGTTTTTTTTTCAGCCGATTTGTCTAACTGCTGTGTTTGCGCGAGCTCTTCTCGGGCGCGTTTAGTTTTCTGCCATTCCTGAACCTTTTTTTCTAATCTTTGTTTTGCTTCTCTTGCCTCTTTGGCGGCTTTATCAATTGCTATCCTCTGATTTATGTCTTCATGAGCTATTCTCACTTCCTCCACAGTCATTTCTCTGGAGGTCGACGGTTTAGGGGCCTGCTCTTGCACCGATCTGGTAGGTGCTGAAGTTTGAGTTCTTTTAACCTGTGGCACAGAGTGCGAGGAGTCCTGATGGGGTGTCTGAGGGTTTAGACCGAGGGCCTTTTGCCTCCAAGGGGGTATCTGATTTTTGGGGGGAGGGGGGGCATACCCCGGTGCCATTCCTCTGTTCCAGGGGTTCTTCGGGCATTGCCTGAAGTTCGCCGGGTGATCTCCATTGCAGTTAGCACACGTTGCCTTCTCTGTCCTTGGTCTTTGGCAGTCACGTGTGAAGTGTTCTTCAGCACACTTAAGGCACTTTGGTGGCATGCTGCAATTCTCAGAGGAATGATTGAATTGCTGGCACCGGTAGCAGATTTTGAAGCCCCGTGCTCTGAAGGCCTCTACCTTCACAGCCAAGTATCCTAATCTTGTCAGTCGGTATACCCTCTGCCAGTCTTCCGTAGGCCTAATGCTGACTAAGAAGATCGGCAGGGGCAATCTCGTTTTTGTGTTTCTCAGTTGAGAAACCCGGACTACATCTAATCCTTCGGATGTTAGAGTGATTTTTATTTCCTCAATGTTATAGTTTGTTGGTAGCCCCTTCAAAACTACCTTTTTGGGCCTTTCCGTCTTTAAGTTTAGGACCACGGCATTGTGTTCCTCCCCTCTAAGTCATCATGTCCACAGTTGACTAACAAGTGCACATTATATTTGACGTGACAAACCTCGATTTTCAGGGGTCTGTAACTCAGCCCCCAAGAAAGCTAAAGACTTGATTCTGTTTTCTCTGTAAAGCCACCTCAAAGTTGAGAAAAAAAAGGAAAACATTGCATTTGGTGTGATAGCATCCGAGAAAAAAATTATTTGAAAATGACACTTTTTACGATTGTCGCTCTAGCTTTATTTTTGAAGAGTTGACAAGCTGCAATCTAATCTATTGATTCGACGTTAATGAATAATGGACTATTTTGTGTGTTATGGTGGGAGATACATATTTTCATTTCAAACTTGGAGAATAGAATTTCAAAGATAGATTTAGAATTTCAAAAATGGAAAAAAGAAAATGAGCAAATGGCACGCGGCGGTCAAGTACAATTTGCTAACACACACACACACACACGCATCCGACCACTCATCCTGTTGCTCGTACCCTAGGGTGAGTCGGGTGGCTTGGGTCTTTAACATACGCGCGCTCACACACACACACAAATGTTCGTTTAAAGCAGTCGTGCACAACCCGCGGCCCGCATGCGGCCCTCGGTCTAATCGTGTGCGGCCCGCCGCCACCCTCAGCTGGGTGAACACATAAAAAAAATTCCAAGACTTTCACAAAAAAAAAAAAAAAAACTGTATTATAAAATTTTATAAAAAATTATTTTTTATATCAAATTTTCTTTAAGATTTCGACTACAAAACAAATAAAAAGAGCAAATCAAACAGCTTTAAATTAAAAATTGTCAAATTTTTACAATGAGAGGTGGAATGTTTGAATTATTACACTGCCATGGTAGTCCCGGCCGACCAAATGGCTACTCATGTCCTTGTCGACGAGTCAGTCGGTCTGGGTCTTCAACTGCCATGGTAGTCTTTCGTTGGCTTGCTGTTGGCGAGAATTTTTTGACATACGTCTGACATATGCTGTTGTTGACAAATACAATGACAAGACATGTTTCTGACAAACACAAGGAGTTGTTGGGACAAATGAGAAAGGATAAAATTAAAGATTTGCAACATAAGTTTACAAACCAACAAACTTGAGAAATCTTTGGAAGTGTTTGCAATACCATTCGCGACAAATATTGAACCAGTGCCCGTCAATTTTCAGATGGAGCTTATTGAAATTCAGAGTAACAAAGTTTCTTTGCTAGATTTTTACAGAAATTACTTGCCTTGTGAAATGGAAAAATTGAAAATTTACGCTCAAAATACGATAACATTATTCGGGAGCACCTATTTATGTGAACAATCATTTTCATTAATGAAACAAGTGAAATCAAAAGGTCGTTCTCGTCTAACTGATGAACACTTGGAGGGAAACCCACGGATCGCTGTATGCAACATTGACCCAGACATTGAAAGGATAATGAAAATCAAACAATGTCAAATTTCCCACTAGCTCTACAAAAAAATAAAAGGATTTTGACGATGTCTGTACGTGTTTGAAGCAAGTGAGTTGTTTTATTCATTTCTGTATTTGTTTTTAATTTTCACTTTGAATTTTTTGTTTCGGTATTTACTAAAAATATAATGCTGGGTGGTAACCCCCCCCCCCCCCCTTGCGGCCCGCCGTTGCTTAGTCTATGTGAAATTGGCCCGCAGGTGCTAAAAGGTTGTGCACCCCTGGTTTAAAGGGACGCTTCTCCGTTGAGACTCGAATCGATACATTAACTATGTATGTAGGGAAAGCAATTATGCACCCATCATTGAAGAATTTAACAAGAAAAGTTTCTTCTTTTAATGATTGGAGCTTTAAGATTGGACTAGATTGGATTATTATTATTTGTTTTTTGTTATTCTTTTTATGCACACGATATTTTTATATGGATCTACTTCATAAATTATATTCCGTATCACTACGTGCATGCATTTATACATAGATAGGACCTATTTTTGAAATATAAATTGGGCTCTTACTGATCTAACGGTCATGATTTCTTATAAACAATTTAATTGGCTCGGAAAACTTTGTTGACTTACAGAGAACAACCGACTTTTTCGAACTTTTCCTTTCCACCAAAGAAATAAGAAATTTTTTTTACTCAAGTACAGCCTCAAAAACTTTTAACACCCAACTAATCACACCCACTAAACTACAAACAACCAACAAAACTTCAACCAACTAAAGAAGAAAAATTTCCAATAAATGAAAGTAACTTTAATAAAAGTTAATACTTTAAAAAAAAATATCAAGTACTTAGAGAAAAATAACAAGTAATAAAAATGTAAGCAGTACTTTTTACTCTCTTTGAGTACCATAATAGTTACTGTTTATTTGTAACAATAACAAATACGGTTTTCCGTTGCGCAAAAAGTAACGATATAGGTAATGCCGTTTCTTTTACTCAATTAGACCCCTCCCCCTCCACACACACACATACAGTTTTACACATACATCTGATTTGACACCCCCGTCTGTTGTTTTGACGCCAATAAAATGTTGTAACTTAAAAACAAATTATTTTCTTGGCAGGAACAATCGAATGAAATTTTCCGGCCTTTTCGGTGTGCGAGTTGTTGGTTGTTATGTCCAAGAAAAGCGTTCCCCTTTATTTACCCTCGTATTTCGCGCGGGTCTCTTTCTAATAATAATATCGTCTGCTCGCACGTGTCGCGAACGCGGTAAATGTTAGTGCAGATGTCGCGAGGAAAATTTTTCCATTTTCTCCACCCCACCATTCTGTATAAATAAACTCAGCTGGTCTTTCACTGAAATTATGGGTCCAGGGTGCTGAAATATTATTTTTATGTGCGTGCGTCCCATTAGTGTTTGTGGAGAAATGTCTATTGCAGTTCATCTCTCCCCAACTGGTATGGCGAGCAGAAAATTGCCACTGCGGCGTGAAATAATGTTTGAAATTTATTTATTAAATAAAATCTCAGGTTAAAGCTATCGATATCAATCTGTTCACATGTCCTTTTGCAGTTAATACGTTTTGTAGCAATGTCATGCGTTTGCGCCAACGTTTTCGCCAAATGTTAATTAGTTTACGTGATATCATAGTTAGGCTAGTAATTATTGCGCAAATTTCTGCGATGTTTTTTTTAAATTTTAATCATATGAAACACATTTGCGAATTTCAGATTTTTTTTTTCATTATTATTGCCCGATTTCTTTTATAAATTTTAAATTATTGTTTTGCGGCGCGAATTTTTTCTCGACTTTTAGGGGGTTTTCTGAAATTTCTCGGATATCAAATATATTGGGTCTTTTTAGACGACGAGGAAGATTTGTTTGTTTTCAGACGCATTCCTATGTTCGAAGATGAGGACCATCGAGAAGGAATAGATAGATTGAGCATGCCGTCACTCCCGACAGCGTTTCCAGTTCTACAGAGAATGTACGCATGATCACTGGTCGATAAACCACGTGACTATTAACTTTCTGAGTCACGTCGTCTGTTAGTTAGTGTATAATTGAATAAGAAAAATCATATCTGCATTTTAACGGGCGATTTTCGCCGCGTTTTCATGGCTACAAAGTAAAGCCTTTGAGATATTTTAAACCGGAACCTTGTTCGTTTTATATACCACCATTAATTTATTAAAAATGAAGGAACAAGCGTTAATTTAACAAATTCAAAACTGCACAGTACTTTCTTTAGAAATTCTCGCAATTAGACGTGCCATTACAGCCGCGTTTTGATTCCTGCAAAGTGCAATGTTCGAGATATCACAAATGATGTATTTACTATTAACGAAGAAAAAATAATTTAATATATTTAAATCTATAAACATGTACATATATTTATTAGAAAGTGGTATACATTGCAGCACACAATAATTGTTTACTAATTTGTACTAGTTTACTTATAGTACATTTGTGTAGTAACTTATGTATAGTATTTTTGTTTGCGATAAAAAAAAATATAAAATTAATTTACGTATCTACAAAAATGTACTATATTATTTAAAATACTGTTGCCCATTTATTGAGTGTGTAGTTATTTACATAGTATTATATGTACATCTGCATAAAAATTGCACCTACTTATCATACAATACTATTCTTTGACGAGGATCCTTGTATTTTGCTTTCAACTCTAAGCGTTCGAGTCGAGATGAAATTCGTTGCATTAAGTTCTTTTGAACGCTTCATTGATGTACAATAAAAGGAAATGCAAACAGATAGCAGCATCCATGGACCAGTTTTGCGCATCTTGTACAAGCATAGAATAGGCAATATCTGCAATGGTAGCAAGGAAACTTGCTTTATGCCATAATTTTAAAAAACCTCTATGGAAAGTGACACATTTAGTTCTACCACCTAGTCAACGTTTTTTAGTTCAGGCTGCAAATGCAATGACCAAGTTCATATTCACAGAACTCATCTATACGGGGCACTTCCAAAAATCAGGAAAACACTCCTATTCAAATAACAGCCTGAATAGTGACAACAGATCATGTACAATTTCGTTGTATTCACGTGTTCAAACATATAGCTTTTTATGAATAGACACAATAAAATATATTATTAAACCTCAAACATGCTCTTTCTGCAGTATTGGTTTAAGGCGTAGGTGGCAGGAAAAATCAGTTCCACTCTGAAAA
The DNA here is from genome assembly GCA_951213105.1 of Amaurobius ferox. NCBI lineage: Eukaryota > Metazoa > Arthropoda > Arachnida > Araneae > Amaurobiidae > Amaurobius > Amaurobius ferox. Next base: position 16,385,317 of record OX578138.1, on the reverse strand, counting down.
TTTAATGTAGTAATAAGCAGTTTTACGAGTGCAACTCTCCATCTCAAAAAAGAAAAGAAGTTGCAATAAACTAACTCCATAATATAAATTCATATGGAATTATCTTTATGAGGTATTTCTCATAAAAACGAAATTAACTTTTAATTATGTTGACTACTCGCGTTGATAAAATATAAGAAGAGTCTTTTTTGAAGTAAAAATGATGTTTGAGATCTTGCAATTCATTATTTTTTTTTCTAAATACTGAAAAAAATCTGCTATTAATAACACTAAATATATTTATTAAAAAGACGCATTTGTAAGTTTTTTATAATTTTATAGCTCATGGCTACATAACATAAAGAAAAATTGAGGAAGAAGGAAGGGGGGGGGGGGGGGGATTTCATAATCTTTTGACTAAGAATAAATAATTACTGGAACCAATTCCGCCTTATATTTCCTGGTCTGCTAATTCAATAACTTATAAATCGAGGTAGTTCTTTTCTTCACGCGTTAATTCATTTCTATTTTGCGATCATAAAACTAGAATTTATTTTTCATAAACGTAATATTAAAAACACAAACATGGGAAAAGGATATTCTATGACGTGTTAAAAACAAAGGCTTTTTGAGGAAAAAGTTAATCTTAAGCTTTTAGCTCAGATATCTTAAAAGATTGGAGTTTGCTGCACACAATAATTACTTTTTCATCTGTAAAATCAAAATACACACAAATACAACAAAATATACTTTTATTATAAACGAAAAGAAAATAAAAACCTATTGCTCCTTTAAATAAAATTTATTTTGCATTTTTGTCTCTAATTTTAATTTAATGAATATCACATTTAAACATTTTCCTAAGTGATTCAATCTCACTTTCATGTATTGGTTAGTACATTCGCACAGCAAATTAGTACAATTTTGAAATGTGTGACGAACTCATTCATCTACAAATACTCTATCGGTAAATATAAAACAAGAAAGATCAATCATGCATAAAGCATTGATTATGAAACACTTTCCAACTTCAATGCAATTTTATTTAAACATCTCTAAAATGCGATACATTCCTCGGTGATATTTTTAAAATTATCACAATACTACATTAACTTATTGTATTTAAAAACTTAACACTTCATCGAAAAAAATTATCTTTATTCAAATGAAATATAAATTGCCTGGTTTAAACATCTCTAAAATGCGATACATTCCTCGGTAATATTTTTGAAATTTTCACAATACTACAATAATTTATTATATTTGAAGACTTCATCGAAAACAAATGAACTTTTTCAAATGACGTCATCGAAATATAAATCGGTTGGCTCTCTAAATAAAAGCAGCATTTCATTCATAAACATTTTTCCATTCATTTCATTCATCATAATACTATAATAATTAATTTTATTTAAAACTTAAAATCATGGAGGTACAAGTAATTTAACTCTATGCTCAAAACTTTAAAAAGTCGTTTGCTTCTCTGTAAAATCAATGATTGTTTCATTCATATCAGCTATATTGCAGACTCCACGGGCTAAATAATTTTACGTTAAAGAAATGCAGCAATTCTTATACAACTCATTCTACATCTTTTGATATTTACATCCTCCATAAGTGAAAAGTAGGTTTCGTTGCAGAAATAATCAAAGTTGGATGATCATTTAAACTCAACTATATTGTAATTGCGTTGTTTCTGGATGTAGGTAGATGCACAGAATTTAAGTGAAAATAAAGCAGCTTTATGACGGATACAGCACTAAATATGAATTAAAAAGAACTTTAAAAATCACGATTTTGACACAGGATGGATACCATATATTTTTTTGAAGTGGGTCACTTGATCTCTTCATATAAAGGATGTAATTATCATTTTAATTTTAATTTAAAAAACTGCTGAATATATTTTGCTGAATGTTTTTTATATATTTTATGGGATAATTTGAATATTTCCTTAAACGTTCGAAGCAATTTGTGAATTTTAAATCCGCTTAAAAAATGTTTGAAAAATTTGGTCCCATAGGGTTCAATGTATTTCATTTTTTCAACCCGGGTTCAATCCAAAACTAATTGGGTGATATTATTCATTTATATTCTCATAGGTCCCACAGACCGTCTGAACAACATACTAAAATTTCATTTTGATAAAGTCATTTTTGCGGCAATTATCGTGCTGACAGACAGACAGAATGAACAAAGTCATAAACACTTTTCAACTATGTATTAAAGTGTTAAAAATACAACAACAAAAAAGATTTTCCAATAGAAATTAGCATTTATAATACGAGCTTTACTGTGGCTTTACTATAGTGAAGTGGATAATAGTCACGTGATTTCCCATCTTCTGATCTTGCAGACAGCTTTGTGACGTCATTCCGCCGTTATCTAATTCCTTCTCGATGATGAGGACCCACAAAAATGTGAATTTCGTGCATATAAAGCGAGTGTAAAATAATTTCGTGTCCGCGAAGGTTTGATAGATTTGTGGAATACGAGATAATTTCTTTCTACACAAAGCCGCCCTCTATTGTCTGCCAGTACTGTTACGACTTATCTTCTGGAATCGTGGGTGTGCACGCAGGATACAAGAATAAGTTCAAGTTTTTGGATAAATAATACGTTTATTCACAAGCACAACGTAAACAAGAACAATATACAGTCAAACAGCACTCAAATGCTCCATTAATTTCACAAAGTAAGCGATATTAATCTCAAAACATTGACAGAAGTAATTTCACAAAACAGCAGCTTCTATTCTCGAAACATTGACAAAAATCACAGTCCAATGTAGCTCGTATCCTGTTACTTGAACTCCCAACGGAATGATGATTCATTTTATAGTTTCTATAGAATCTTCTGGAATTCTTTATATTTTCTAGACTAATTGTTATTTCGCGGTCCTGCTCTAAGCTCCGGGGAGTCGACAAATTTGTGATAAACAGTTAAATCTGGAAACCCTTCTTGAAATTCGAAATTCTGCCAACCCTACATTCACGTCGTTCTCTGCTGACGTCATGGTGCTTTCTCCGCCAGGTCTTCGAAGGAGATGAAAGAAAAGACGCCAGTGAGGGAAATATTACGCATTCGCAACAGTACTCACAAACAATGTGGATGCCGAACGATCTTTTTCTAAATCTGAAAATGTGTTATAGGACAACAGATACTGCTTTAAAGAAGAAAGTCTGCGTGTATGATCACTATCAGTATAATGTATCAAAACGCCGTCCACATCTTATCGCCTCTAACGGCGTTGATAACATTGCCAGAATTTGAATGGTTTATAAATGTAATTATCAATTAAAAAAAAATTATAATGTCAACGCATATTGAGTTATGTGGTAGTCATTTGTATTTCTGCTTCGTAGCAGGCACTTTTTTGGAAATGTGGTGTGGCCGCGAAACTTCACTATTTACCCCGTGCCTTTTTTTCTTGCCCTTTCCGCCCACTATAAAATGACTACCTTAATTATAATTAAATGTCAATGACACAGTGAAATGCATAATTTATTTCGCATTTTCGCATTTATTTCGCAATTTATTTCGCATTTTTTTCTCCCTCTTAGCTTTATTTTGATATCTCCAGCTTTTGAATCCTCCTCATAGTTGGTGAGATATTTATAGTTTCAATTTGTAAATATTCTATTACTTTAAGCCTTTTCAACAATGCAATTGTAATGGGACTTTCGTCAGATTGGGTCCAAATTGGACCAATCTTCCATCTGTAAATATACATTTATATCATTATTTTACTATAATATCTTATATATTCATGTATTTCAATGTTTTAACTTGACTTTTTGAGTAATTATTTTCAAGTTAGACCTATTTTTAATATTGTAATCAGAGTTTCAAATCTTCATGTTTTATGAATTGTACTTTCGATTCATAGCGCGCCATTTTGCCATCGGCGCATCATTTCGCTTTTGGCTCATCATTTTGCTTTAGGCGCATCATTTTGCTTTTTGTACTCTACCTGTTGTATTAGTATGATCAATTCAGTAATGCCTTTGAATTACAAAAGTACTATTTACAATATTGTTTAACCTTTTAAAAATGATTTTGCATCATTTTGCTTTTGGAGCATCATTTTGCCTTTGGAGCGTCATTTTGCTTTTTCTTGTGCCCATCTCATGTTTTCATTAGTATTATTCAAAGTAATGTTAAAAATTATTATTTAAAATATGATATTGTTTATAATTTGTGTTTATATTATTGCAAATGTACTGTTATTTTTATCCTTGGCGACACCTCCGGCTTCAGTTAAGGTAACCTATGGTCTTTATATTTTTGTATATCTATAAATATTTGATATTACTGATATTATGGATCCACCTATGTATTCCCCTTCTGCCGAAGACTTTCCTCCCCTTCAACATTCCGTAGTACTTACCCCGTTATCCCTGGACACTGAAAGAGCTGCAACTTCTGAATCCTTTTCTCTTGTGTGCACGCCTCCTGATCAAACCTCATTGGATGTTACACCCACTACTGGAAATCCAGGCATCCGGTTCTCAAATTTTAAAAGTGTGCCACGAACATATGATACTGCTCTGTTTTCTCACACCATTGTGCCTCCTCGTCTTCCTCGCCAGCTTTCTACAACACAACCTTCAAATGCAACCCAGGTACTCGCACCTTTTGGATCCTCAAAATCTTCCAAACCAACCATCATCCCAGCGACAACTTCGACATCAAAACCAACTTTTACTCCTTCTACAAAATCAATGATTGCTGCATCTACAAAACCAATGATTGCTGCCTCTACAAAACCTATGTCTTCTTCTCCCTCTGGTTCTGCATCTTCAACCTCAACCTACAAACTTCCATATTCTTCTATGCCTGTCCTTCCCTCCCAACCTGATCATCCTCCTCCTTCTTTCGCTGGCTCTGACTCTTCACTTTCACATGCTTCTCCGCCTTTTATTCCTTCTGTTAGCGCTTTACCAGCTCCGTCAACCTCCTCCAAACCTGATGACCAGTCTTCCACTCTTGCTCCTTCTGCTGCTTCCAGTCCTGGCTCGTCTCTCACAGATATAGATATTCCTCCTTTCAACGTCAACAACGAGCATGTTGCAAGAATTTTACTAAACATCTCAAGGCTCGAGAAATACATTGCCAAAAATATCAAGCTTAATGCAACCCAGAAATCATACACAGAGGAGAAATTTAAAGATATAAAGATTTCCTGTCACACTCTTGAAAGTAATGTCTCTCCTCCGTCTCCACGTTCTCGCCGTGCAAATACTGATGCTATCTCTGCACTCTCCAAAACAATCAACGATAATCTTTCTACTCTACAAAATAAATTGGATACTGGCCTGAAAGCTCTTTCATCTTCCATAACCAAAGAAATTCCTCTTCTTGTCAAGAATACGGTGCAACAAACTCTGAAAGGATCTGTTCCTCCTGGTGCTTCTGCCTCAACCTCCTCCTCTGCTCATCCTTTGACTGACCCCGCCGGGAACAGACTTTATTCAAGTATCCTCCTCCAGGGGAAGGACAGGACAAAAGACAACGTTCAACTTAAAAAGGATCTATTTTCACTACCTTGCCCTCGGGGCATCAACATAAAAAACATTTCGACTCTCCCGAACGGTACCCTAAAGGTAACCTGTAAAGAGCAGAACCCTGGAAACCTGTTGCCGATCTTCCAAAACTCAGCAATTAAAGATAAATTTACCATTAAACTCCAGGAAGATCGAAAACTAGCTCTTATCATCTTCGGCGTTCCTTCAGACTTTTCAGAAGAAAACATTAAAGCACTTATTTGTCTAAACCATCCTACACTAAAACCTGGAGACATTCGAATCATAAAAAATTTCAAAACCAGATCTGGTAGCCTGAACTGGGTGTTCCTAGTCGACCTCTCTACTGCTAACCGAATATTGGACTCGAAAAAACTGTTTCACCATTTCAAGTCCTACCTGGTGAAAAAATACATATCCCTAAAAATGTGTCATAAGTGCCAGGGATACGGGCACGTCGCTAATTTTTGCCATTACTCCGAAGGCAACTGCAGCCACTGTACTCGCAGCGGCCATACTTTTAGAGACTGCAAAGCACGAACTCCAACATGTGTCAATTGCACAACCTCGAACGATCTGAACCCAAACCTACATTATGAAACTGATCATAACACGCACGATCGAAAAAACTGTAGAACTTATATGGCCGAAATGGCAAAAATTCGCTCCCTTCAGAGGGAGGCGTGAAAACTTTTATACAGATTTAGCTTTTTTATCTGTTTCCTTGTTCTATTTTAATATGTTTGTATTGCCTCTGTATATATGTTTTTTTTTTTTTTTTTTTTCTTAAAGCTTTGCCTTGGGGTTTCATCCCCCCATCCGAGCCTTTTCCCTTTTTTATACTTCCTTTCTTGCCATGACTATTACCGGTATCCAGATTAACTTAAACCACTCTCTTTCCGCCCATTCAAATCTCTTTAAATTTGCAATAGACAACTCAATAGACTACGTATGTCTTCAAGAACCCTATATAAATCATAATTTAATTCTCTCCCCCCCTCCTGGTGTTCGCCAATTTGTCTCCGTCTCCCAGAAGGCGGCTATTTTAATCTTTAATCCACTCTTAACAGTAAACTTTAAATTTAAATCATCCTCATCAATCTTTATAGAAATATTACTTCCCCAGCATCCCATCATTAATCTAGCTAGCATATATTTCCCACCCCATGATAACTTTTTGACCCTTTTATCAGAAATAGATATCTTTGACTACCTGAACTCTAACTTTCTCCTTCTGGGAGATTTTAATGCCCGTGCTCGGATGTGGGGATATGGGTTCACCGACCAGAGGGGGTTGGACATGATTGACTTTTGCCTCAAAAACAATCTCATAATCTGTAACGATAAAAATTGTGGTCCAACTTTCGCTTCACACTCCGGAAATGGATTCCCCGACCTTTCTCTCATGAACTTTTCACTCTTCGATTCTCTTTTTAGCTGGGAGGTCCTCTCGAGTGATACTCTTAGCGACCATAAATATATTAAAATTACACTTAGCCTTGACCCCCCCTCTAATGATACTTTCTTTTTCAAAACTCAATACGGAATCGGTAAATTTATACATAACTTTAGAGCAAACTTAAATTTTCTCAATCCCCTTTTAGATAATATTCATGACACTAACTCCCTAGATTCTTTTTTTAAAACTCTTATTGATATAACCCAAAATTGTGCCTTAAAATTTATTAGAAAGAAAAAATCAAAAACAATTAAAAATTTTTCCTGGTGGAATCCCACCCTCACAAAACATAGAAACTTCGTTACCGCCCTTTATAAAAGAGTCAAATCACTCGAGAGGAATTTTGCCCCTCCCGCCGAAATCTCTGCGGCCTTAATTCTTTATAAACAAAATAGAGCCAAATACAAATTACTGATTAAGAAAACAAGACTTGACTCCTGGAAATCTTTCTGCACAGGATGCAGCAAAACTTTCGGCTCTCAATTCAAATTTACTTTCCAGAAACACAAAAAATTTAATAACATTAATCTCCACTTCCCTGACTCCCCTTCCCTCAACCTTGATGATAAACTGAAACGCTTGTTGGACCACCATTTTAAAGAAGATAAGGATTTTATAAACTTTCCTTCATTTACTTTGCCTTCTGAGGGACTGGGGGTGGTTTCGGATGAAGAGCTCCTCATTGTCTTTAAAAATTTAAAAAATGGTAAGGCCCCAGGCCTTGACAATTTAGATTTCACAATTTGGAAGCAACTTTATAAATTTTTCCCTTCTTTCCTATCAAAAACTATAAATCTATGTTTTAAATTCTGCCACTTTCCCTCTTGTCTCAAAAATGCCAACATTCTCTTCTTTAATAAACCTGGAAAAGACCCGTCTCAATGTTCTTCGTATAGACCCATTTGCCTCCTCCCGACCCTTGGTAAAATATTGGAAAAAATTTTCATAAATAAACTCAATTTTTGGCTTTCTTCTGAGGATGCTCTCCATCCCCTCCAATATGGCTTTAAGGAATTAACGAGTTGTGAGGACGCTGCTCTTGGGCTAATTCAAACCATTTCCTCCCACAAGTCAATACATTTTGTTTCTTTGACCACCGTGGACATCTGCGGAGCATTTGACAGTCTCAACTGGAATGTCTTGCCTCTTTCATTTTCAAAAATCAACCTCCCTCAGCCTTTTCAAAATTTCATTTTTTCATATCTTTTTAACAGAGAAATTTCACTCAACATAGGTAAATCACATATTACAAAACACATTTCTATGGGCGCTCCACAGGGATCGGTTATGTCCCCTTGCCTGTGGAGTATCTACTTTAATGACATTCTAAAACTCAACAACGATCTTTTTCACCTCCAGGCCTTCGCGGATGATCTCGCGGTGGTCACCTATTCATCCAACTTAAAAACACTACAACTTAATACCAATAACCTTTTAAACCTTATCTCATCCACTCTCACAGTTTTAAAACTTTCCATAGCTCCAGAAAAATGTAAATCAATTATCTTTAATAAAAACCGCTCAAAAATCAGACAACGCCCTTCCATCAAAATTCAAAACCATAAAATACCTACAACTAGACAACTCACCTTTCTTGGAATCACTATCGACGATAATTTAAAATGGAGCTCCCACATTTTCAATCTTAGAGAGAAATGTTTTAAGTTCGCCAGCACCTTTGGGAGGGTGTCTGGCAATAACTGGGGTATAGATAAATCCTTTTTAAAAATCTGGTATCTTTCGGTCATCGAAAAGATAATCATTTTCGGCGCAGGAATTTGGGGACAAGCTTTGACTGGGGCTCAGGTAAAAAAACTTTTGTCTTTGCAAAGGATTTTTCTTCTCAAAATCTCTTCTGGTTTTCGGACTACTTCCAACATTTCTCTTTACTCTATAACTGGTATTCCCCCCATTCATTTTGTCATTAATACACAATTTAAAAAATATGCCTTCTGGAAACTCAGAACAAATCATTTTACCAACCCGTCTCTTCCCTCTCCCCCTAACTTTGACTTCAATCGCCCTTACTCTTCTATCCCCCCTTCCCTTCGTATCGCCTATCTGGCTCCCTTCGACCCCTCACTTTTTTCAGACATAAATATTTACACTGATGGCTCTGCCATTGACGACAAAGTGGGTTACGCCATTTGCATATACAGGGGGGATAAACTTCAAAACATATATACTTTCAAACTCAACCTTGGGAACACAGTTTTTCAAGCTGAAATAGCAGCAATACACTTTGCTATCAACTGGGCTTCTACAAATAATTTAAAAATAAATATTTTTTCAGATAGTCAATCCTCCATTTCGGCCCTTAACTCCATTAGAAACAAATCTGACTATCTTTCCAAAATTAAACTAGATGCAAATTTAAACAAGCATTTAATAAACCTCTGTTGGGTTAAAGCCCATTCTGACATCTCGGGCAACGAGGCCGCCGATGAAAATGCAAAACTTGCTACCTCTTCAGGTACCCCATCTCCTTTACCTTTTCCCTACTCTCTGTTAAAAAAGCATTGTAAACTAGATATCTTAAACGCCTGGCAATCCTATCTAAACAACTACATTTCCCCTCGCACCCATGACCCAGCCAGAATTTTAAACTTTCTTCCCCACGTAAACTTTAATTTCCTTTTAATGAACAAATATCTTATTTATTTTATCACGGGCCACGGCCCATTTTTGGATTACCTTTACTTTTTTAAATTTAAATCAACCTCTTGCTGTTCCTGCGGTTCCTTTGGAGATGCAGACCACTACGTCTTTGCTTGTCCCCACTCTAAACCTTTTCATCTCTCTAAACCTTCCCCCGCTAATTCCGCGGCCTGGTTCTCGAGTGTCTGCTCGAATAAAACTTCAATTAACAAAATTAAAAACTGTGTTCTCATAGCGAGAGAAATATCCAACAAAATCACTTGAATAGCCTGAGAGCCATTGCTGCTTTTAACTTTTTCTCTGGTTGTTGATCCCCTTGGTTTTTACTTGCTCCTCCCCGGTGGTGCCGCCTTTCCTTTTATTTTGGTTTGCTGTGTTGTTTTGATGTTGTGTTTTGTTTTTGATTACTGCTTTGTTTGTTTGCTGTTTTGTTTAGTTGTGTTTTTTCTGGTGTTGTCGCCGGATTTCTTCCCGGCCGTCCAATTAGATACTCAAGTCCTCCGGATGAGTCGGACGGTCTGGGTCTTCACACTCACACACAGTATTTGAATATGGGTACACACAACTCTAGTGATAGGAGCGTACTACCTCAGACAGATTTCTTTTCGATTTTCCTACATACATAGTTTTATGTTATAATAGTGAAAGTATCATGACGAGATCGAAAATTCGATTTGAGTATTTCTGAACTTGATTCAAACGTAATTCGAACTTGATTCGAAATTTTTTCATTTTATATTTTATTGAATTCTTGTGAGAGGTGGGTGGAGCTATTTTTGGTGAAACTATTATCTCCGTGTCGTCAATTTTGTTAACAACCCTCCTGCTCCTCCGGTTTTTAAATCACTTGTAGTTTGAGAGTGCCGATTGTATCACCCCTACCACTCCCCTTAGTCTATTGAATTGAAATAGTCTGTTTATACAGCTCTCTTTTCGGGACTTCCCTTTGACCATTTAAAGATTTGAATTAAGTATTGTATCGAACGCGTCATTTCCCCTTTCATCTTGAGTCTGTATCGAACAGGAGCCCTTCTCCTTACTTCACTTTCGTCTGCTTCGAAGACCGACGGAGAAAACACTTGACGGGCGTTTCCATGATGTGAGTATGATGTATTTCTAGGGTTGCCATGATTTCCATGCCGAAGAAGGGTTTTCATATTTGGCGATGTATCGCCCATTTGGCGACGTCCCGAACCTTCCAGATGCATATCCAGATAACGATTATTCTACGTGATAGAAGATATTTCCAGAAATGTCTATGGAGAGACTATGAAAAGGCTTTTCACTCCGTTGGAGCTCAGTTGACGAGTTGACAAGATACGAGCTACGGTGAACTGTGACTTTTGTCAATGTTTTGAGAATAGTAACTGCTGTTTTGTGAAATTATTTTCGTCAGTATTTTGAGAGAATAATATCGCTTATTTTGTGAAATGAGTTGAGCATTTAAATGCTGTTTGATTGTATATTGTTCTTGCATGCTTTGTGTTTGTGAATAAACGTGTTTAATTGTCCAGAAATTCGGACTCATTCGTATATCCGGAGTGCACACCCACAATTCCAGAGGATAAGTTCGTAACTGTATAATATCAAAAATCACGAATGTTGGGCAGAAATAGCAACGAATGCCAAAAATGGACACATGCGAGTAACATCAGAAAAATACTTAAATTGAGAATAAAAATGATGGGTTTTTATCTTTAGGTAACCAGGTCTTTTCTCGTTTTTTTGTTTCACCTTTCTTATTAATAAAATTGTCACTGTAAATACGAATCTGACCCGAGTTTACTGAATGCAAGGAATGTACGAGTTCTGGTATTAAGTCTGCAACTAGGAGAGCATTAAGGCTGAATCACGTAGAAGGTAACGTTCGGGGTTTTTTCCGATAAAGAAAATATATAAAAATTGTTACGAGAAATATTTTGTTAGAAAGATACTAAAAATGAAAAGTTAAACTGAATGTTATAGAAAGAAAGAGAGAAAAAGTTGCGCCGAATAACTATATACCGAGTTCGGGAGGGGAATTTGGAAGCAGATACGGAATAAGATGTTAGAGATGGAAAAAAAAAAATGAAACTGCGGTAAATACGAAGGAAAGTTTTCGAGGTGAAAACTTTCTTTTGTCTGTAACGATTTTCTGATTGTTCTTTTTTAAAGTGAAGCATTTTATTCTTAACATTTTACGTTTTATTTTGCTCATAAAATGTGTTGCCAGATTTGTGTTCCAGGTAGTTATAGTTTGTGAGAAGTAAGTATTCCAACGCAGTATACTCGAAATGACTTCCATTAACTTATTTTTACCGACGTATCCTCTGAAATCGTAGGTGTACTCTCTCAGGATGCAAGAATGCGTCCGAATTTCCGGATGACTAACACGTTTATTTACAAGCACAGCGTAAACAGGAACAATATATAGCAAAATTATGTATCAAGATCATTGAACTGTCAGGCATAGTAAAACAGCAATTAAATGCTTTACTAATTTGGAGTCCCGCTAATGTTAAAAGTTATACTCTGATAATATAACATTAATAAATTGGATTTTAATACGAATAAACAGCCTGGATTAATCTACAAAACGTGGCATATATATACTAGAACGAATTACCCGGCGTTTCTCCGAAGTTAAAGCAGAGTTGTTATGTAAAATCTCTAAATAAAAACAACTGTATCGTAAAAAAAAATCCGCCAAGTAATGAAAAACGTCAGTCAAAGAAACAAATGACATCACATATTTAGGCGCTAAATATGACTTTATCCAGGTGGACATTACCGTCAACTTATAACTGGAAAAATCAAAAAGCCGAAAATTCCATATACCTTGGCGACCTGTCTCGTTAATGAAGTGTACTTAAATTTCTTCAGCGCAGCACTACTACACTAAAGTATTTCTCGTATTATAGTGAATTCAAAATCCTGGCAGAGCGCCAAGGCATTTTGCTTATTCTAGTTGTAAGTGGGAAGCATTGGTGGTGCAAGCTCACCTGGATAGAATCGTACTTGGCGCCAAAATATGTGATGGCATTTTTAATTTTGGGCTAACGTGCTACATTACTTGGTGGAATTTGTTATACAGTTGTTTTTGTTTAACGATACCTCATCTTTTTGTGGTGAATATTTTTTGTTAGAATGAAAGTGAGATTCGTTTTGCATTCTTTGTCCTGTACTTAACTGTGGTTTACGCCTAATTTTTTTTTATACTTTATTCTGAAATATTTTTGAAACTCTAAAAGATAGATATGAATAGTAAGCGACAAAAATATGTATGAGGGAATTTAGTTTCTAAATCTATATTTATTTTCTTTTTAAAAAAAGCTCTTATAGTTTTTGAGTAATCGTCTTATCAAGTTGAAGAAGTAAATTTTACGTTTTACGTTTGCAATTCTTAAAAACTAAAAGTGATAGCTATAAATAATAAGTAAGCATTTCTAGCTCTTTGAGAATCCTACAAGTATATGTAATTGGGTTTTGGATCAAGCTCTTGGTTTTTGAAGAATAATGATTTTAATTTCGATATTTTAGTATTTTAAACTGGGTTTTCCAATGTTTGGGAAAGCTGTAATATTTAAAGTGTCAGGATTGTAGCAGTTCAATCTGTTTACTTACTCCTTGGTGAAATATGGGTGCACAAGCACAAGGTATTTTATTTTATTTTAAAAAAATTAGGAAGCTAAATGAACTTTGGGATTTAAAAATGTTTAATGATTGATGAGGTTTGGACAGAAGAGGTGGAAACATACGTATACAAGTACGTATTTATGTGCCTCCAGGCAAGTTTATAGATTAACTTGAATGTAAAATCTCGTCAGATATATTGTATAAGCTTAATATATATACCGCAAAGCAAGTTTGTAAAATAGTTGGATATATAGACGTGAAATCTATTGTCCAAGTTTCCAGATGAATTCGGGACGGAAATGAAAAGTACTATAAATAGTTAGCAAGTAACTTGTAGTGCTTTAAGAGTTCATAAACGAAACCAATGAGCTTGTAAATATGGAATAAACTTTTGAACTTTATTGGAGTTTTATTTTATAACATGTTATTCACGCAAATAGATTTCGGGCCCACCGACTGGAGCTACCGTTGATTTTTTGTTGTTTTGGAGCAGTGTGTAACATTTAAAAGAGCTGCTGTTGCATTATAAACGTCACACTGTAAGTCAATTTTTTATATCGCAACAGGAAACTCGGAGACGTTTTAAACACACGAAAGGTATATATATATATATATTTATTTAAATTTACGGAAATTTGTCTATTATCGAATGGTTTTCGTTTAAAGTGTGTTTGAAAGAGAAGACTTAAGGTAAGAGAAAATAAGTAGCTAACACTGTTAACGGAGTAGTTAGATAGATAACACAACTCAGAATGTCAATCCAAACATCTTTCAGTTAGTTGGGACTTAAACAGTAGGTTTTTATTGGATGACGCCTATTTCTGCAAAGTAGAACTGCGTCAAATATAGTATGCATAGATACAAAATAATAATATTAATTAACTGGGTATCTGGTTTCAAAAGCAAAAAAAATAGCATTATTCTTCAGGATCGACAAGATGTGCGACTTCACTTACTGTCCGCGCTCCGTAGGAGATCTGTCACCCAACTTGAGCGGTAATGGCTTGTACATGCGAGATTATAAATGCTGACCCACTTAAAAAGTAAAATAAGAAAAATTAGTAAAGAAAGTAATTAAAAGGGAAAGGTGGGTCAAAGTGATTGCTTCGCAAGTTGGGTGACATACCTTTCACAGAAAAGCGAGGTCGCGCTTCTTGTCAATCCTGAGGAAGACTGTTTTTTGCTTTCGAAACCGTATGATCTGTGAATTTTTGTATATAGTATGCTGTATTTTACGTAGATTTACTTTATCGTGTTACTATTGCAGAAGTTTTTTAGCTACCATTTGATAAAAGGTATATGTTAATAACGAGGGGGTGGGGCGGAAGATAATCTAGCTCATAAAAAGGACAAGGAATGGTAACTTTCATTCTCAGCTTCGTCTGTCACGGAAAACTGAAATTTGGCCACCATGCGGTAAACAGCTTATTATCCGGACTTCCTATCGCGGTGTGACAGGCCTTGCAAATTTATCAGCTTCGTCGTCCAAACAGATTTATCATGGCCCCGTCATGGTTAGTGTACTCGCTTGATAACTCCATGCTTCGGGCAGTTGGGCGCCCAATCATTCGTGTTGAGTCTGATGCAAAGCAGACCTAGTCTTTGTTCCTTCAAGAATGTGGAGTTTTTTCTTCGCCCATATGGAGGCCCATTAGAAATCACAGAGAATCTTCGTAGACTTTTATGCAATCCATTAGCGAATTCTGTTTTATAACCATAGGCGGGGCTAGGATGGCTTGGCAATTGAGGGTGCTAAAGCTCATTTAGCTCCAATTAATTTCAGTTGCAATATAAAATATTAGTATAAAAGGTCTGCACGGGTTCGGGTCTGAATTTTCTCACAAGATTTTGGGTCGGGTTGTGTCTGGCTTAGTTGTTAAGAGATCGGGTTGGGCCGGGTTGAACGTATTTAATATTTAAAAAATTTAAATGGATTTTAATAGAGTACATGAAATTATTGTATATAATTTTAACAATGTAAAGATAAATGTTTTAAAAAAAAATCTACTTTTACCTTAATTCTTTGTTTAAAAATTTCGCTAATTCATTTTTTAACGCATTTGAATAAAAATCTTACCGGGCCGAGCCACAGTGGCCTTCGGGCCAGGTTGGACTCCGGTTTTACATATGGAAAGTTCTTCGGACTCGGGCTGTGTTTAAGCATTGGTACCAGCGGCCTGGGCCTGATGAAAGTCTGAAATTTCGGCCCGTGCAGACTTCTAACCAGCATACATTCGGAAAACTGCAGGAGTGCAATACAGCTGTTAGAGGTACTTAACACCCCTATCTTAGCCAATGCTTATGTCATCAAGTATGAAATCAGTTATTTCATAGAATACCTAGTTATTTCATGAAATAACTGATCAAGTCAGTTAAAGTGTAAAACTCACTTGTATTCTACGGTTTAACTAGTTATTTCATAGAATAACGATCTACACCCCTTTAAGGTGTAAAATAACCAAGTAAATAAAGTTCCGAATTTAAAAGGTTATAAAGTGAGAACCACTGGTCACTGAGCTTGCAGTCCGTATCCCAATACCTGAAGTTGACAGGGAAAAGGTGACGCCAGATTTAAAAAAATGTTTATGTAAAACGCAGTGTGTCAACAAAAAATGTATTTGTTTTAGAAATAATGTTCTATGCAATTCCAAATGCCATTTTAGTAATCCCTGTTGCAACAAATTATGTTATTGTGTCTTTGTATAAATAACATTTTGTATGCTTTAATTCAGTTAAATTGTTTATTTTACACTTTAACTGTCTATCATTAGTTAATTTATAGAATAGTCTATCATTAGTTAATTTATAGAATAACTAGCTATTTCATAGAATAACTAGTTATTTCATAGAATAACTAGTTAAAGTGTTGGAAGACAAAGGCCGTCCGACTCATCCTAAGGACTCGAGCAACCATAACTAGTTAAAGTGTGGAATTATTAATTTATTATACACTTTAACACGCCGGCCGTCCAAATAGGTGCTCTTAGTCCCCTGGACGAGTCGGACGGTCTGGGTCTTCTACACTTTAACTGACTTGATCAGTTATTTCATGAAATAACTAGGTATTCTATGAAATAACTGCATTATACACTTTAACGGTAACACTTATAACAGAGCACTCCTATGCTATTGAGCAGGGACGTGCTCGCGCTTATTGCTTTGTCGCGTTTTCCACAGCTTTTGAAGTATTATTGGACAAGCTTATGGGATTGATGCATTGATACGTATCATTTAGTGATGTCTCGATATTGTATCAATGTCGTTCCTGTAGCGTATCTACGTCATCAAAATTCTTATCCATATCGATATATTGAATTTTCTAAATCTTGCGTTTTATAATTTCAAAGTTGAAATATACAAATATTAAATTAGAAACTCCTTTATATAATTTTTATTTTAACAGAGTATATGAAAATTATATATAAGTTAATCATAATCCAAATTGAGATCGTGATAATTATAACATCCGATTAATGAGACTAATATGAATACGATAGAATTCCGTTTATTCAGATCAAACGTAATTGGGAAATGATTTGAATGAACAAAAATTTCAATAATCCATAAATTTAATAATCTATGGATTGCACAATATTGCAAAATATTTATGAATTTTTGGTATGGGATTGTGCGTGAACAACATGCCGGTGTTGAAAGAATGCAGAAAGAGGTTCGTTCAAGAAATTGCCTTGTGTAAACGGAAAGTTTGTAAATCAAAATTTGAACGGTTAATTTGTTGAGCCAATTTCTAGTAACTCGTGAAAGGGTAATAAAGATATTGAGTAAACTTTCTGTGAAAGGTCTTTGTAAATTCAATCGGAATCATATGTTCCCCCGGAAATCCCGAGGTTTAAAAAGTTCCTGGAACTTGATTCTTGAACTGTTGGCTTTGAACTGAAATTTTATCCGTGGGCTGAAAACGAAGGTTTTTATGCTGTTTTGCATTAGGTTTATACCTCTTTGAGGTGATTTTACGAGGGTCGCACTGAAATTTTTGAGACCGGGGCAGACGATATGCGGTAGAAAAAAAAATTATTGGTCGGATATTTAAATTTGAACTTTTTTGTGTCCGCAGACGATAATTTGTGCCAACAATTACGATTTAGGTATCGTAGAATAAATTTTGAAAGAAAAGAAAATGGAGTTGACGCGAGAGCATTATCGAGCTATGATTTTCTATGATTTTAAAGTGGGGCTAAATCCAGAAGAATGTCTTCAACGTCTGCACTTAGCAAATGGAAATGATGCTCCATTTCGTGCCACTGTATTCAGATGTTTTATAGAGTTTAGAAGAGGTCGAAATTCTCTACTGGATGAAGAACATACAGGAAGACTTTTGTCAGCTGTAGTCCCAGAAAATGTGTCGGCCATTCGAAAAGTTTTAATCGATGATAATCTCTGTACCTACCAAATGATACAGAAGGAACTTAATATTGGATCCGCAGCTATACATAAAATTATTCATGAAGAACTATATATGAAAAAATTAGTTTGTCGTTGGGTCCCCCATAATTTAACAGAACACTAAAAAGCGAAGCGTGTCAGAATCAGTAAAAAAACCCTAAAATTACTTAATGATGGTGGAGACCGCATTATTTCTAAAATCATAACTGGTGATGAAACGTACATACTGTTTTTTGACGTTTTAACACGTCAAGAAAGTAAAGCATGGGTCTTTGAAGATGACCCCCAAACCAACAATGGTGAAAAGACAACGAGCAATGAAAAAAGTAATGTATGCCGTGTTCTTTAGAAGTACAGGTCTGGTCAAAGCCATAAAGCTAGAGGGACAGAAGATAGTTACAGCTAACTGGTACACCACTAAGTATCTTCCAGAAATTCTTCAGGAAGTGAATGTTGGGGACTCATGCTTCACCATGACAATGCATTTTCTCATTCAGTAAGAATGACAGTCGAATTTCTTGAACAAAAAACATCAAAGTGATAGAACATCCACCCTATTTTCTTGATCTTGCTATGTGTGACTTTTGGCTATTTTTTAATCTAAAAAGAAAAAAAAAAATACGTGGGCGTCGTTTTCATTCCGAAGATTAAATTGATGAGGCTATAAAAGTATATTTTTCATCGACTCCAAGAAATGGATGGCTTGAAGCATTTAATCTTTGGAAAATTTACTTACAAAAGTGCATTGATGCTGCAGGCGAGTACTTTGACCATTCCTAAGAGTTGGTAAGTTCAACTTGTACCACTTTTCCGTATCTAAAAAATTTCAGTGTGACTCTCATACACACCTCATATCCTCTAGGGTACTCCCTTACTGGGTGCACCTGTATAATTTGGTCGGATGCACGCGTTGGTATAAGAGTGAAAGCTGCCTGGCAAAAGACCCCCCCCCCCCTCCCCATCAGGCCCTATAACAGTGGACACAGAGTAATATAGTTTATGATTATATGAATTAAATATATATCTATGTTTATTTATTTAAATTTACTTAAACTAATAAATATATTACAGATAAAATTATTTTTAAATGTTGATCATGTTTATAGTTTAAAAAAATTATAAAAGTACAGTTCCGTAATTTTTTTTTTGGTCGCATTAACATAAAATCGCCAATCGAGCGATAGTCGCCAAATCTAGCAGCCGAGCTTTGTTTAGATCGTAGCTGCGATGGTTGCTCCCCAAACGCTAGTGTCTATACGAAATTTCATGTTAAGGATGTTGCCATGGGTTCCTATGAAAGTGAACCTTCTGAATGTAGTATTCTGTGACAGTGGATTTCCTCAATGCTCAAAATCGATTCAAATTAAAAATCCCACTTCAAGCGATATTATTATCCTCCCCTAAAAACGGTAAATGACTGTTTTACAAAGAAACCGCAGGCGATATCTCTTCACAAATCGTAAAATGTATACAGGACTTCAGTGGGTTTCCCAATATGTCCATCTTCTCCAGATCCCGCTAGCTCTTAAATTTCGTATTAAGGAATACTTGAGTCGTGTTTTTAAATAAGAGTTTCGAAGTCTGCAATTGCTGCATATTCTTGGGACTGTAATCATGTTTTTAATTTTACCAAAGCTAAGATAGTTTTTTCTCCCTAATTCCATTTTTGAAAGTTTCTCCGTTGTTTCTCAGTCAAATTCCTATATTAATGATAATTATCTTTTCCTCTCATTTGCTTGGAAATCGCTGGTTTAATTTTTCGATTTCTTTTGTTTTTTTCTTATTTTACTTGGTATTTTATGGACAAGTGATTTGAATCCTTTACTGGGCGTTCACTTTCCTCTTTGGTATTTTACCGTTTATTCATTAAGTTCCTGCTTCTTGTGTTTATTGAACCCCCTTTTCTTCTTCTCTCGCCGTTGGCAACATCCTTTCCCGCTTCTGCCACGTTTGCTATTCCTATTTTTCTCGGCGATCTTTCACTGACTAGTGAAGGTTGCGCTTCTACAGTGTCCTGACGATGAAGGCTGTTTCTGCCTTCGAAACGAGTCGATGGATTTAATTTTTTATTGTATGCCGCATTTAACGAAGTTATTTGAATTTTACGTTGCTACGTACTGTAGGGAAAGTCATTAGGTTTCGGACTTCGTGACTGAGAAGACGGAAATCAAGACGAAACAAATAATGTGCGAGACGTCATAAGTCGTACAACGAACGGTTCGTGCAAAGATGCTCTCTCCCGAAAAAAGAAAAATGAAATGAAATGTAATTCAACCTTTCTTTGACTTTATCTCAAGAGCAAATACTTCTTGTTTTCCTTTCTGATGTACTTTCCCCAAAGTCTTTGTGTTACCTCCTAGATGCTAACAACCAACCCACTTGATATCCTCACAAAAGGAAGGAAAACACCACGAACGCGCGGGCTCTTTCACCACATAGATAATCATCGTAATCTCGTGACAAATAGCTTTCTGCTAGCGTTTATGATTACGATTACGAGAGGACTACGTGTATGTCGCCAGAGCGGGAAACTGCACGAAATGTGAAATGAGGGGTCGCAAGTGACCCCATCATTCCATCCTTCTAGGAGTGACCGCGCACTTTTTTTTTTTTTTTTTTTTAAACGAATGATTTTTTTTTCTCCCGTTCTGGGGAAAACAGCATCTGAATCCTCGTTTTTCGTCGAAATCGTTCATCACCGTTCGTCGAAACGGAAATTACGTTGGAGTTTCGGACGTGTCTCGTCTGTTCGGGCTTGTATGGGTACTCTGACCCGGAATCATATGTGCTTTGATTTTTGCTTCCAAGTTGCATGGGTACTTTTGAGCTAGAAGTCTAATCGCTTTTCTAGGGATGGGACAGCCCAGTGATTAAGGCACGGGCATTGCACTCGGACGACCCGTGTTCGATTCCCGACTCTACTCCAAATTGTCCCCGTGACCACACAAATTAAATCCGAACTCCCAAATGGCCAGCTACGGTTCACACTCGTGGTTGGAAGCGAAAAGAGTTCAACTATCTTAACCAGTGAGGACACGAACAGGGGAGCGAGATTAGCAGAATCATTCACTGAAGATTGTCCAGTCGAGTCTCGACCCCAGTTGCTGACGGATTTAGGCTCAGGTCATAAATAGACACAGTCCGTCCCCACGTCGCCTGGAAGAGTGAGTCACGGACAGCGGAGCGGAATGCCCAACAGCCGTGTTTCTCTGAATTATGTTCCCCCTAAGAGAAGGTGTGTTAGAGGCTACTGAGCTAACTCCCGTCTGCCCAGGAAGGACTCATTCACAGAGAATCCGTGTCCACTCAGAGTATGGACATGTTAAATATGTGGGTCCGATTGTTCTTCCGAGAGGTTGTTGGTAGGGAAAGGAGGGTGCGGATTCTGTAGATGATGCCCCCCACAGGTTTCCCGTCTAAATTGGGTGGCTCTGTTCCGGCCATCCAAACGGATACCTTATACTTTCTGGGAGGCTGGACGGTCTGGGTTAAACAAATAATCGCTTCTCTTAAGGTCTAACAGTATTTCAGCTAAATATAAGCAAATCCATCTAAAAAGTAGATGTTATAACATTCCATATATTGTTTTAGTACGTACGTTTCATAAATCCCCGGGAGCTTTTCGAACAGTTACTAGTGGGCATAATTTTTACCTTATATTGCTGGTAAACTATTACTAAAAATTTTAAATAAAATTTCTCTGTTAGCTGACATTTCAAATAATTGTCATATAGAAAAAACAGTTTTGAATTAGTCAAGAAATTAAAAATTCAATAATATCCATAGTATATATATATATATATACCTATGATTTTAAAGCCTTGTTTAATAATACAGATATTGATGATCTTTATAAAATAATTTTAGAAATATTTAATAATATAATAATGATTCTAATGTTGGTAACTTTTTAAATTTAAATTTAGTCATACAAAATAATTATGTGGCTATAAATTTATATCATATAAGAATATATTTCAATTTTAATGCTTCCAAAATTCAGCATTTTAAATCTTGTTTGTATATTTTTGTGTTTAGAAATATTGTATCTATCTATGGATGTTGCACACCATTATTTCGCTGTGAAAGAAGTAAAATCATTGCATTCTTTAGGGAAAGTTATGTGCTGTCCCTATCGGATATTTGTTATAGACAGAAACAGCAGTTTATCATTTCCGCTACTAAACAAGTTCATTTTGATTTTTTTTTTCTAGATACGAATATGGTCTCATGAGGTGCTCAAGCTGTTGCCCATTTAGCTTATGCGGAAATAGGGCCCAGGTTAGTCGAATCGGTTTTAGGAGGTGATCAGCCCAGAAAAAAAAATCTTTTTCTAATAACAACTTCGGTGAATCATTTTCACTTTCAGAACTGAAAAAAAAAAAAGAAGAAGAGAATAAAACTTCCATTCTGTGAAACGAGGAAATAAATGGCCGGTCTTTCCTCGCCGATTAAAGGAGAGGAAAACCGAAACCTCTCAAAATGCCCGCTTTCACTTTCACGCCTTCGCGGTCACGGGTTGGAAGAATCGTCTGCTGTAGATCAAGAGATAAAGCGATTTTCAGTCGAAGATTAGTTCCACATTTAAAAATTTGATGTTGGCAGCACATGGCTTTCCTTATATAATGCATTAAATTTACTTCTTACACAGTGAAAAAAAAAGCAAGAAAGATCAATCTTGCATAAAACATTGATTATGAAACACTTTCCAACTGCAATGCAATTTTATTTAAACATCTCTAAAATGCGATACATTCAGCGGTAATATTGTTAAAATTATCACAGTACTGCAATAATTTATTATATTTGAAAATTTAAAACTTCATCGAAAAAAATGAACTTTATTCAAATGACGTCATCGAAATATAAATCGCTAGGCTCTATGTAAAACTAGCAAATATTTCATTCATACACTTTTATTCCATTCCTTTCATCCATAACAATACTACAATAATTTATTTTACTTAAAAACTGAAAACCATGGAGGTAAAATTACTTTAACTCTATGCTTAAAACTTCATCGAAAAGTCTGCTATAAAATCGTCTGCTTCTCTATGTAAAATCAATGAATATTTCATTCATATCAGTTATATTTCAGACTCCAGAGCTAAATAATTTTGCTTTAAAGAAATTCAGCAATTCTTGTACAATTCATCTTACAGCTTGATGTGTTTACATTCTCCACAAGTGAAAATTAGGCTTCGTTGTAGAAATAATCGAAGTTTGATGATCATTTAAATTTAAATATATTGTAATTGCGTGGTTTCAGAATATAGATGCACAGAAATTAAGCAAAAATAAAGCGGTTTTAGGACGGATACAACACTAAATATAAATTAAAAAGAACTTTAAAAATCACTATTTTGACACAAGGTGGATTGCATTGATCATTTAAACTCAAATATATTGAAATTGCGTTGTTTCAGAATATAGATCCAGAGAAATTAAGCACAAATAAAGTGGTTTTAGGACGGATGCAACACTAAATATAAATCGAAAAGAACTTTAGAAATCGCGATTTTGACGCAAAACGGATGCCATATTTTATTTTGAAGTGGGTCACGTGAACTCTTCATATAATATGGGTGTCATTATTATTTTAATTTTTATTTAAAAACTACCGAACATATTTTGCTGAAATTTTTTTTTATATATTTTATGGAATAATTTGAATATTTCCTAAAACTTTTGAAGCAATTTGTGAATTTTAAATTCGTTTAAAAAACGTTTGAAAAATGAGGTCCCATAGGGTTCAATGTATTTCATTTTTTCAACCCGGGTTCAATCCAAAACTGATTGGGTGATATTATTCATTTATATTCCCATATGTCCCACAGACCGTCTGAACAACATACTAAAATTTCATTTTGATAAAGTCATTTATACGGCAGTTATCGTGCTAACGGACAGGCAGACAGACAAAACAGAATGAACAAAGTAATAAACACTTTTCAACTATGGTGTAAAGTGTTAATAAAAGCATAGTTTTACGTCAATTTTTGTCAGTCATAGGTATTTGAATGAATTTTTTTTTTATATGTGTTAAAATAGTTAGAGAAACTAATCACTGCTTTAGCTTATATTAAAAATTCGTTAGAATCTTTAGTTAGGGATCATTCACACTTCTTTCGCTATTCCCCGCTGTGAAGTGAAGGCAATTGCGAAGTGAAGCCATCATTAGACGTACGCGTATGAGTTTGGTCTCGTCCTGGTCCCCGCCTCGCGAATGATAGGACTCCGCGTTTTTAACATTTTTAACACTTTACAACATAGTTGAAAAGTGTTTATGACTTCGTTCATTCTTTCTGTCTGTCTATCCATTAGCACGATAACTGCCGTAAAAATGACGTTATCAAAATGAAATTTTAGTATGTTGTTCAGGCGGTCTGTGGGACATATGGGAATATAAATGAATAATATCACCCAATCAGTTTTGGATTGAACCCGGGTTGAAAAAATGAAATACATTGAACCCTATGGGACCTCATTTTTCAAACATTTTTTAAGCGAATTTAAAATTCACAAATTGCTTCGAAAGTTTTAGGAAATATTCAAATTATCCCATAAAATATATAAAAAAAATTTCAGCAAAATATACTCAGTAGTTTTTAAAATAAAAATTAAAATAATAATTACACTCTTTATATGAAGAGATCACGTGACCATTATATGAAGAGATCACATGATCCACTTCAAAATAAAATATGGCATCCATCTTGTGCCAAAATCGTGATATTTAAAGTTATATTTAATTCATATTTGGTGTTGTATCCGTCCTAAAACCGCTTTATTTTTGCTTAAATTCTGTGCATCTATATCCTGAAACAACGCATTTACAAAATTGTTGAGTTTAAATGATCATCCAACTTTGATTATCTCTACAACGAAGCCTAATTTTTACTTATGGAGAATGTAAACACCAAAAGATGTAGAATGAGTTGTATAAGAATTGCTGCATTTCTTTAACGCAAAATTATTTAGCTCATGGAGTCTGCAATATAGCTGAAATGAATGAAATATTCATTGATTTTACATAGAGAAGGACGATTTTTTTCGATGAAGTTTTAAGCACATACTTGTAAATCCATGGTTTTAAATTTTTAAATAAAATAAATTATTATAGTATTGTGATGAATGAAAGGAATGGGAAAAGTTTATGAATGAAATGCTGCTTTTATAGAGAGAGCCAGGCGATTTATATTTCGATGACGTCATTTGAATGAAGCTCATTTGTTTTCGATGAAGTTTTCAAATATAATAAATTATTGTAGTATTATGATAATTTTAAAAATATTATCGAGGAATGTATTGCATTTTAGAGATGTTAATATAAAATTGCATTGAAGTTGGAAAGTGTTTCATAATCAATGCTTTATGCATGATTGATCACTCTTGTTATTTATTTAATGGATATTTTGTGTAATATTGCATTTGTATTTATCATAAAAATCTGTTTCATGAGTCATAAATAACTCAATACGCATAACTGTTATAATAGCAATAAAATGCTTTTATTTAATTTTTTTTTTTTAAATGAGCACCGCAAATATCGCAGCTCGCTCTGGGACCCCTGATTTCTCGGCCCCTTGAGCGTCGTCTAACTGCGCTTAGTTATGCCACTCCAAAATGCCATTATGCCATAGAAGCTACGCCCATGGTTTCAATTTACTACCGCGCTCCTTATTAAGGAAATGTTTTTACTGCGCGCCTGATGAAGAGTTTAAAGGAAATCCGAGCACAACGTCTGTATTAAATACAAATTGCGTCATGCGTCTCGAAGAATGGTTTCTTGACGTCCGTCTTTTAATTTTTGCATACTCACGATGACGCACCTTTTGGATGAGGACTCCGTATACATTCCTTTCAATTTATGCCGCAACATAGCGAGCGACCTTGCTCCCCGACGACCGCGAACGCTTTTGTTTTTGCCTGCATAACGGCCGTCCTTGTCACAGGATGTGTTCATTACAAATCGTTAGCGCACCAGATATCCTCTCAGACCGGACCTGATACAGTTTCGGAGTGTACATTGCGGGTAATCCTGGTTGAAACGGAATCCGGGTGGTCATTTTTGTCATTTGCAGTGTCGAAATTGTTTCATTACTTTCTCTGCAATACATGGTAATGTATAGTGTATAGAGAAAGTATTGGAGTCATGTCGAAAATCACAACTCGAGTTTTCGGCGGACCTACACGTTTTGACACTTCTAGAATACGAAAAAACTATTTTTAGCGTGAAGTCTGTGTGTCGTCTGTCTATGCAATGTATGTATCCACTCTAATTCAAAAACTAATGGATTCCATTTCATAAAATTTGGTATATAACTTGTGGATGACCTTGGTGCTGATTAGTTTTGGGGACTATTTGGGATAAATCAACCCTCCTTTTTTTGCGACAAATGGCCCGCAAACATTGCCTGTGTCCACTCTATCTGAAAAGCTAATAGAACAAATTTCATAAAATTCGGTATATAAGTAACTTGTGGGTTGCACTAGTGCTGATTAGATTTTGGTACGATTCGAAAAAAAAAAACCCTGCCTTTTTTTGCGAAATGGGCCGCAAAATCTAAAATTAAAAACTACGTATGCTCAAATATATCCATTAAATACTTGCTTTATACGTAATTTTTAACTATAAAAAAAATAAGACCAACTCCATTACACTAGGACTAGTCGTTCTCGAGATATTTCCGTTTTCTCGCATTTGGAATACACCACCTTTGAAAATAAGTCCAGTTACCAAATGAGAACGAAAATTAAATTAAAAGTGCAAATTCAGTTCCATTTCAAATAAGAAAATAAATTTAAGTTTGCAGGGAAGGTCATGTGCTGGCCACATCAGATTTTTTTTTTCTATGTACACAATTAGTATAAATAATGTATAGGGAAAGTATTGAGACGGGGTCGAAAATTCGAATTCGAGTTTTTCGTCGGAAGAGCAAGTTTTAAGCATCCCTAAACTCGAATCAAATGTTTTTGTGGTGATGGCTGTGTGTGTGTGTGTGTGTGTGTGTGTGTGTGTGTTGTATGTTCGTGTATGTATACGCGCGCGCGTGCATGTGTGGGGTCGGGGGGGGGGGCGTCCGTCCGTCGTTGTGAGTCTTTGGAAGCAATGTATCACGAACGAATAGATCGTTTCGAACGAAATTGGGTACAAAAATTAGAATTGGTGAATTAAAAAAATATTAATTATTGCGAAATATGTTCACTGTAATATTATGTGATAAATGTGTTAAGATCATTCTCGCGGATCTAGTTCGTTCCATTCACGAGAGAAAACACTTTGTGCAATGGTTTTGAATTCGACAACAGTCAACTAATAATCACTAACAATTCGCCAACAGTCATTTGTATAAGAAATGCTTTTCTCACCGTCTGTTTTTTACGCTTGGTGATAAATTTGGCGAACTTGGCGACATATTTAGCAAAATAATTGCCAAGATCTGAAGTTGAAGTTTCCACTCGATTATCTCATCTCTCATATTTTACAAATTATGGTGGCTGCTGTTACTTTTTACTTTCCCTACATACGTAGTATCTTTACATAATAAAATAAGAAATCTGTCTGTCTCTGTATGTGTCTGTACAGCCGGTAGCTGAAAATCTAAGCGTCCTATGGCTATAAAATTTAGTACACAGGTACTATTTCAGGACTCGGAAAAGTGCACCTCGGCGTTATTATTATTATTATTTTTAATATTCGGATTAGTTTTTCGACTGTATGTTTTAGCATTTTCACACAAATTGGTTTCTTAGCGACCCAAACTATTATTACAGAGTTTCCATCTTGATGCTATCGGAAATATCAGAAGAACGTTCGTTTCAACGATGTTTGAATCGAAACTGTAGGACAATTCCTTTATATTTATTTATTTAAATATACATCGAAAGTTGCTTTTTTTTATCTTATCTGATATATATATATATATATATATATATATATATATATATATATATATATATATATATATAACAGATACAATAGTCCAGTGAAGAGGCTTTTTAGGTTACCAAAAATCTACTTTATTATATGACACTCGAAACAGATTTAGTTACATAGGGTCGGCCGAGCTCCTCATTGGCGACCAGTTCTGTAGAAATCCCAATGCCGTCTGCGTTGGTTCACACAATGTACAGTTATAACGGAGGGGGAGGAATATGACGATATGGGAAACATGTTGCCTTCGCGTTCTTTATGCCTTAAAATGTGATGGGGAAGCAGTTTCATATGAGAAGGTTTACGCAGAGTATGAGAAGGTTTACTCAGAGGCTAAGATTAGTGACCATATATGGTATGGTCGAGGTAAAGAGAAAGTGCTGGCAGACTTTGTTAATATTAGCGGCGTGGGATAGAATTTAATATAGTCGCAATACGTGCTGGACATGAAATAGGAATTTGGAATACTAATTATGAAAGAAAAAGGCGCGTTATTGGGAAAAGCTTAAAATTTCTGTATTTTATATATATATATATATATATATATATATATATATATATATATATACACATGTATGTAGTCCAAGTAGAAATAGTTTATAGATATAATCTATCTATTTCTTCAGAAACTTACATTTTTGTGTTTTCTTCTACAAGACACTTGAACTTGAAAACGAGTTTTGAAGAAGTGAACAAATCCTGATTTAGGCCTAGAGCCTTGTCCACGTGTATAGCGTTTGTGCTTGGATTTCGTCTGTTTTCCTTTTATTGACTCCATACCTTTGTTTTTTGATACTTTTCTTAGACTTGATGATTTGAAATTTGTATTTTTTTCCATTTGCTAGAAGATTTGCTGTTTTATACTTTTATTTTGTATGCCTGTTAGAAAGTTAGGTTTTTCGAGTTACAGCTTCTCACTTTTCTTTCATTGGACTTTCAAACTTTTTATTATATATATATATATATATATATATATATATATATATATATATATATATATATTATATGTATTATTATATATATATATATATATATATATATATATATATATATATATATATATATATATATATATATATATATATAATATATATATATCGTTGCATCCAAAGACCAAGGTTAGTACAATTCGATAATTTGGCTAAAAGTTCCGTACATATTTTAGCATTTTCATAAAAAAGAATTCGATTTCATATGTACGAATAATTTTTTTTTTTTTAAGTGATCGTAAAGTAAACAACGTATCTTCTGCGAAGTCGAACTTTCTATTGGTGGATTTTATTGCGCATGCTCACTTAGGGAGCAAAAGTATAGTTTGTACTCTGGTTTGTACTAGAAATATTTAAGCAACGTCATCGTTCCTTTTATTTATTGTTTTTGCGGAGAGCGCGTGCTATTTGGAGTGTGCCATTTCTGCACCGAAGCCTTAAATTGTGTTCTGAAATGTATTATTTCAGTAACGAGCGCCTATTTAATTATTTATAATTAGTGGGCGCTTATTTAGGACCCGGGAAATTCGTTCTAGTAATATATAAGGAAAGTAGTGTGACGAGGTCGAAAATTCGAGTTCGAGTTTTCGACGAAACAACGATCTTATGCATCCCTGAACTTGAACGTTTTTGAAGTGGTGTGTGTGTGTTTTGAAAATCGTTTGCTGAAATAAATAAATTTCAAAATGGCGAAATTTTAACGGATTTTCGTCTTTTAAGTTCATAATTTGAAAAGAAAAAAAGAAATCGTGAAGGTGAATCGTACTGGCAGTGCATTTACCTCTGTATTGAATTTCATGGCTGTCCGTAGCTTCAATTTTCTTCAGCAGACGAAACAGACAGGCACAGAAACATCTTCTTTTATTATGTAAGATTATTTTTCCAAGGTGTCTTATATTTTCTTATATTCTCTTTGATTGATCCGTTTTTACTTAATGTGTCAAAAACCCAAGACGTCCGACTCATCCGTAGACTAAGAGCAGCAGTTTGGGCGGCCGTTTTTTTTTTTTTTATTATTTATTATTGATTTGTTTTTACTTAATCTGTCGAAAACCCAGGCCATCCGACTCATCCGTAGACTAAGAGCAGCAGTTTGGGCAGCCGTTTTTTTCCCTTTTTTACTTAATGTGTGTATTATCGTATCGTAACGCATAATGCGCTACAGATTCATTCCATTTTAATTTGCGCGGTGTGATCTCCAATCGGGTGAAGTGGGGTTCAACCTCACGAAGATGAATAGCATGCCGTGCCATCACTCGCCATTGTGCCAGTCATGCAATACAAATGCAGCAGGTGGCAACCGCGACGCACAATGATACCATGTATTTTTTACACGGGTAGTTGTATAATGACCTATCCTCCGAACACGACAAAATTGGCAATTCACTCTTTATCACATTTTATAAACTTTTCGTGCTTTCGTGTGTTTTCTTTGTTGGGGACATGGAACGGAATTTGTACAGTTACAAAACTGGCGATTGAAAACTGGAGCATGTTTTCACTTTCAATATAGAATATATAGTATATAGGATGTCGCGTAATAAGTGTTAAACCATAGAGGTAAGGAGTTAAAACTTCATATTAAGAAAACGCCAATATCGTTTGAGACAATCATTCAGGTGACGCTCGGATAAGATAAGTAGTCCTGCATGTATTTCTATGGCGAGAGGCCTCAAATATTTATGGAAACTGTCCATTTTGAAAAATAAATGCAAATTAGAATTGAAACAATAAAGAATAGTCCTACGTATTCAAAATTATTTTACCTTTCAATTTATTTTTATCTCCATATTTTCCGTACTCTATCCTACTACTATGAAAACAAAATAGTTAATTATACTCATAATTGGAGAATCCTTTATTTAAAAATAATAAAAAATACATTTACTATATACTGCACCCTTTACCTTGCGTCCATGAACACTAGCGACTACTTTATTAACACTAGCGACACCTAGATATAATTCAGAAAGCATTATGGCGTTTTCAAGCATTTCATTCTTAGGAGAGTTTTATTTCCTTCTTTCTAACTCCATGTGTTAAACGTTTGAGAGGCAATAGGTGACGTCATTGAGATGTGAATGCCGATTTAGTTTTTCTAAGGAAAATTTCGTACTGCACAAGTAAATCGACACGATTAGAAACATAAATTGCGAGATTTGGGATTGCTCAGCAGGGAAATTTGTGGAATTTTTACGTTCGAATTATGGCTATTTTAGTAATTTTATAAATTATGTCCTAAATTTGCATATCGGGTTGGGCGGGGGGGGGGGGGGGGGCGATCCTTAAATATTCGAAATACTAGGACTATGAGTGTATTTGCTGAAACGAAGTTTGGTACTAATATCGGTTGTTATTTTGCCATTAATAACTTTTGTAAATTTTGCAACAGCTTTCTTTTAATCCTGATAATCTTTTTATGCTTTTTATTCATCTACTAGTGCTTTTAAAAATCATTTGATGTAAATATTTTGCATTTTAACTTACAATATTTTTACCTGTCAATTTTTATATTGTATTTTATCTTGCGAGCTGTTACCGGGACTTGAATCTGTCGCTATCATAAATAAATAGAAAATATGATCACAAAATATAAGGTCTACTGCAGAATTGTTCAACTGCAGCCTTCGAATAGGATAATGCTCAGATAGAACATTTAAATTGAACTGCATTACTAAAATTTATTTAAAAAATGGAGAAATACTGATAATGGGATATCAATGTAACTGTAATAAAATGGGATGCACAATTACTGAACAACACTGAAAATATTATAACAATTGATAATATAACTGAAAATATCACAACACTGAAAATATTATAACAATTGATAATATAACTGAAAATATCACAACACTGAAAATATTATAACAATTGATAATATAACTGAAAATATCACAACACTGAAAATATTATAACAATTGATAATATAACTGAAAATATCACAACACTGAAAATATTATAACAATTGATAATATAACTGAAAATATCACAACACTGAAAATATTATAACAATTGATAATATAACTGAAAATATCACAACACTGAAAATATTATAACAATTGATAATATAACTGAAAATATCACAACACTGAAAATATTATAACAATTGATAATATAACTGAAAATATCACAACACTGAAAATATTATAACAATTGATAATATAACTGAAAATATCACAACACTGAAAATATTATAACAATTGATAATATAACTGAAAATATCACAACACTGAAAATATTATAACAATTGATAATATAACTGAAAATATCACAACACTGAAAATATTATAACAATTGATAATATAACTGAAAATATCACAACACTGAAAATATTATAACAATTGATAATATAACTGAAAATATCACAACACTGAAAATATTATAACAATTGATAATATAACTGAAAATATCACAACACTGAAAATATTATAACAATTGATAATATAACTGAAAATATCACAACACTGAAAATATTATAACAATTGATAATATAACTGAAAATATCACAACACTGAAAATATTATAACAATTGATAATATAACTGAAAATATCACAACACTGAAAATATTATAACAATTGATAATATAACTGAAAATATCACAACACTGAAAATATTATAACAATTGATAATATAACTGAAAATATCACAACACTGAAAATATTATAACAATTGATAATATAACTGAAAATATCACAACACTGAAAATATTATAACAATTGATAATATAACTGAAAATATCACAACACTGAAAATATTATAACAATTGATAATATAACTGAAAATATCACAACACTGAAAATATTATAACAATTGATAATATAACTGAAAATATCACAACACTGAAAATATTATAACAATTGATAATATAACTGAAAATATCACAACACTGAAAATATTATAACAATTGATAATATAACTGAAAATATCACAACACTGAAAATATTATAACAATTGATAATATAACTGAAAATATCACAACACTGAAAATATTATAACAATTGATAATATAACTGAAAATATCACAACACTGAAAATATTATAACAATTGATAATATAACTGAAAATATCACAACACTGAAAATATTATAACAATTGATAATATAACTGAAAATATCACAACACTGAAAATATTATAACAATTGATAATATAACTGAAAATATCACAACACTGAAAATATTATAACAATTGATAATATAACTGAAAATATCACAACACTGAAAATATTATAACAATTGATAATATAACTGAAAATATCACAACACTGAAAATATTATAACAATTGATAATATAACTGAAAATATCACAACACTGAAAATATTATAACAATTGATAATATAACTGAAAATATCACAACACTGAAAATATTATAACAATTGATAATATAACTGAAAATATCACAACACTGAAAATATTATAACAATTGATAATATAACTGAAAATATCACAACACTGAAAATATTATAACAATTGATAATATAACTGAAAATATCACAACACTGAAAATATTATAACAATTGATAATATAACTGAAAATATCACAACACTGAAAATATTATAACAATTGATAATATAACTGAAAATATCACAACACTGAAAATATTATAACAATTGATAATATAACTGAAAATATCACAACACTGAAAATATTATAACAATTGATAATATAACTGAAAATATCACAACACTGAAAATATTATAACAATTGATAATATAACTGAAAATATCACAACACTGAAAATATTATAACAATTGATAATATAACTGAAAATATCACAACACTGAAAATATTATAACAATTGATAATATAACTGAAAATATCACAACACTGAAAATATTATAACAATTGATAATATAACTGAAAATATCACAACACTGAAAATATTATAACAATTGATAATATAACTGAAAATATCACAACACTGAAAATATTATAACAATTGATAATATAACTGAAAATATCACAACACTGAAAATATTATAACAATTGATAATATAACTGAAAATATCACAACACTGAAAATATTATAACAATTGATAATATAACTGAAAATATCACAACACTGAAAATATTATAACAATTGATAATATAACTGAAAATATCACAACACTGAAAATATTATAACAATTGATAATATAACTGAAAATATCACAACACTGAAAATATTTAATAAGAAGTTGTTCTTTCACACTGCACAAATTCTAGTTTCGCTCTGCACAAAATATTTTCCTACTGCACATAACCCCGCTAATATTAAATTTGAAAATTTTATGACATCATATCACCTTTAAAATAAATTTTGCCCAGTATATGAAAATATCAGATTTTCACCACTTTAAAAGGTGTCGCAGATATGAATTTTATACACACCTAGAGAAAAAACAAGAAAGATCAATCATGCATAAAGCATTGATTATGAAACACTTTCCAACTGCAATGCAATTTTATTTAAACATCTCTAAAATGCGATGCATTCAGCTGTAATATTTTTAAAATTATCACACTACTACAATAATTTATTATATTTGAAAATTTTATCGAAAAAAATAAACTTTATGCAAATGACGTCATTGAAATATAAATTACGTGGCTGTATGGAAAAGCAGTAAAAATTTCATTTATAAACATTTATTCTATTCCTTTTATTCATCGCAATACTACAATAATTTATTTTACTTACAAACTTAAAACCACGGAGGTAAAAGTAATTTAACTCTGTGTTTAAAACTTCACCGAAAAAGTCTGCTATAAAGTCGTTTGTTCTCTATATAAAATCAATGACTGTTTCATTCATATCAACTATATTACAAACTCCAGCGCTAAATAATTTTGCGTTAAAGAAATTCAGGAATTCTTATACAACTCATCTTACAGCATGATGTGTTTACAATCTCAATAGGTGAAAATTAGGCTTCGTTGTAAAAATAATCAAAGTTTGATGATCATTTAAACTCAAATATATTGTAATTGCGTTATTTCAAAACATTGATGCACAGAAATTAAGCAAAAATAAAGCGGTTTTAGGACGGATACAACACTAAATATAAATTTAAAAGAACTTTTAAAACTCACGATTTTGACACAAGATGGATTCCATATTTTATTTTGAAGTGGGTCACGCGTGATCTCTTCTGGATGTAATTATTATTTTAATTTTTATTTAAAAAACTACTGAATATATTTTTCTCAATTTTTTTTATATATTTTATGTGGTAGTTTGAATATTTCCTAAAACTTTCGAAGCAATTTGTGAATTTTAAATTCGCTTAAAAAATGTTTGAAAAATTAGGTCCCATAGGGTTCAACGTATTTCATTTTTTTAACCCGGGTTCAATCCAAAACTAATTGGGTGATATTATTCATTTATATTCTCATAGGTCCCACAGACATTCTGAACAACATACTAAAATTTCATTTTGATAAAGTCATTTTTATGGCAGTTATGGTGCTAACGGACAGACTGAATGAACACTTTTCAACTATATTGTTAAGTGTTAATAATAATAATTCATCAATTTGGCATTATTTTCAAAATTTTACCGTCACTTTTGCCAATTTTACAACATTTTCGTGAATGTGCTTGCCATCATTCCCAAAACGTCGCCAAGTTGGCAATATTTCGCCAAATTAGTTACTAAATTTATCGCCGAATATTACAGGCAGAATTTTATCTAATTTTCTCGATAAATTTAATTGAAAAATGTGCAATATCTTGAGATCGATTTAAGTTAGAATTCTAAAGTTTGTGTCATTCGTATTCTCACGAAAAATGACGTATAAAATTATTACTTTCTTTATATACATAATGTATAAGGAAAGTATTGTGACGGGGTCGAAAATTCGAATTCGAGTTTTCGACGGGAGAGCACGTTTCAAGCATCCCTGATCACGAATCAAACATTTTTGAAGTGATGTCTGTGTGTGTGTGTGTGTGTGTGTGTGTGTGTGTGTGTGTGTGTGTGTGTGTGTGTGAAAGTATGTGTGTATGTGTGTGTGTGTGTGTGTGTCAGTGAGTCTGTGGAGACGATAACTGACGAACGAATGGACCGATTCGAACCAAATTTGGTACAAAAATCACAATCCGTAAACACTAGAAGCCTATTGTTTTTATACGTAATCGAATGTCCAGAACCCCCCTAAATTTTCGAATAAAATTTTGAAAAAATCGTCAAAAAATCAAAACCGCTAATAAAGTTACGCAAATAGACATTTCTTATGTAATTTTTCATTAGAAAACGATTGGCATAAATTTTAGAACGCTAACATGAACCGTTCTCGAGATATTGTACATTTTTCAAAAAAATTATGAAAAAGTCACATAAAAAAAAAATTCCTATTGAGAAACATGTTCACTTTTCATATGTAATGCCATGCGATAAATTGAGTGACATCATTCTCGTGGATCTAGCTCGTTCCATTCATGAAAAAATATAATTTGAATAATACTTTTGTATTTAAACGCCAATAGTCATTTATCTGCTGTAAGAATAACTTTTTTCTTAGTGCATAACGCTTGGCGAGATTTTGGCGACGAATTGGCGGAATGTCGCCAACTTGGCGACTTTTTTTAAATATTGCCAAATTAATGAAAATCTCGCCAAATGGATAAAAATGATGTTAAATCAATGAAAATGACGACTAATTGTCGAAAATTCAATATCTTGGAAAGAATATTAGTATCTACTATAAGAGAAACCTATTTTTTTACTGTAAAAGTAGTAAATTCATTACATTATATAAGGAAAGTCATGTGTTGCCCACATCAGATTTTTATTTATGTAACATTATTGAATGTCCTGATTTTTTCAAACATTTATTAAAATATGTGGGGTTTTCCCGAACGTCGTTCAATTGGGTTCCAGTGTTCACTGATTGTAATAATCGTACTAAATTTTTTCGAAACTCGCTCGGGAAATATGGCTTCCACAGAGACATCACCCCCAAAACGTCCAATTTGAGTCAGGTGTGCTTGCAAGATGCTCAAAATAAGCTATTTTGATACGTCCTAAATAAGCGCTCTGAAAATACTTGAAATCGCTGGAAAGAGAATACCCACCATGACTTTTGACTATAGACGTAATATTTTATGTCTTCGATCCGATGCTCAGGTGCCTCAACGCGTCCTTTGTTAATAATCGCGCCTATCTGTTTAAACCTTAGATGACAAATTTAAATGCTTTTTCAGTGAGTTTTCATCTGAATATTGCCGTTTTTTAACACAATACTTGTGGTAATATAACATCAAATTAGAACGGAATCTTTTAATATCATAAGGTTAGAAAAACCGATACATAAAATCCACTTCTCTTAAAAACAGCTGATGTTTTCGTCTAGACAAAAAGTTTTCCATTTAATCAAAACGCCGGGCCTCGTGTCTTTCGAATTCGAAATAGTCTGCCCGAATTGAAATTCATTCTGAAGGCGTTACATCATCCGTCACTGACCTCAATCCAGCACCCGCCAACCGGAGTGCAACTGCAGATACATATTGCTATCCAAAAACTATTCAATGGGCATTTTCAATTTTCTGATGTGGAGGTAAGGGTTCTTCGGACCCAGGTACTCCGTAAGGAAGCATCTTGGCTTGGCTTCTGCGATGGATGTTGGACTTTAAATGCTGTTCCTAACATTTAAACTAATTCGAATTTTAAAATAATCTCTTCGAGCGGCGTCGGAGCACCTGAAAGTCCCTTTAACGAATTTCAATGCTATCTAATGTTTCAATTTTTCGCTACAGATGCCATAGATGCAAAGACAAGCATCTTCTTTTATTATGACGTAAAGCGAATGTCTCGGCGTGGTTCATGTCCTAAATAACCGCCTGTTAGCTACTTAATACGTTTACAGAATCGCTCAAAAAAAGTTTTTTTTTAATTCTGAAGCAGTCTTTGATATTTTAAGGAACTGCTATTAAATTATAAGCTTTAGAATTGCATGTCAATTATTTTAAACCACAATATAAAAATCGTGGAGGTGTACAACGCATGAAAAATATGTGCTTTTTAATAATTCACGAAAACTCGTTTATTACTCGTATGTATTTCGTTCAAGATTTGTTTGGAAGATAATTTTTCAATCTTTCCGATGGTGTCAAGATGGAAACTGTGTGATAATAGTTTTGGTTTCTTAAGAAATCGACTTGTGTGAATATCGCCTCAAATCGGTCTAAAATATTAAAAAACACTAATTCGGGAAACGCCGAGGTCGCTGCCGTTCGATTACAAATAAGTGAGATTACAAACACGGTCCTTTAATTCAGGATGCTTTTATGGTGAGCTTGAAGGTGGAAACCTGACAAGAAAAAGGAGGTTTTAATCATTCCATTCATTCTGAAGAATGACATCGGAATGTTTGAAACCAAATAAATACCTTATACATTTATATCTATAAATATTTTCTTAGATATCTTGAGGATACATATTTAAGTGTATGTATAGGTTATTCTTGACAATGCCTTGAATTGCGGTTTTGGAACAAATATTGAAGAAAATCGTTTCTATTTGTAACTGGAATATATATTTTTAAAACTTATTTATAGCTGACATATGTGGCGTTGTCTGGGGTACTCAAATATAATTAACGCGGTACAAAATATTTGTAAACCGCGTTAATATAATAACAATTAGATAATTAATTTCATAATAATTAATAATAATAACTAATAATTATATATTAAAAATTAATTTAATAGTAATTAATAATAATAATAAGAATTAATGTAATAATAATAATAATAATATTTAAATATGTTTATTATATATTCAAATATTTTTAACCATGAACCTGCTTCATTTAAGTTCAACAAACCAGAGTACTTTTTGCGAAAAAAGAAGTTTTTCAATGTCCTCCCCTGGATAACAGTGGGGCCCTGAAAAATAGAAAATAAATTTTAATAACACGCGAAATTAAACCAGATTGAGTGTGTAAGCAGATCAGTTCAAACCAATGGTATATAAATTGTACCGTTATCCAAAATGGATATTTATTCAAAATAGTTCAAGGGAAATGGCAGATGAAACAGTTTCGACAATTTTCCTTAATGTCAACTTTGGATAATGTTAAGATTTATACAGCATTGTTTCGAATGAATTGTATCTACACCAGGGATGGGCAAACTTTTTTACAACAGGGAAGAGAGTCTCGCCAATGGCTTTAATTCATTATATTTTCTTTAAAATCAACTAGAAAAAATCTGATGTGGGCAACACATGACTTTCCTTATATAATGCAATGAATTTACTACTTTTAAAAATAGAGTTTTCTTATAGTAGATATTTATATTTTTTCCAAGATATTGAATTTTCGTCAATGAGTCGTCATTTTCATTGATTTAGTATCATTTTTATCCATTTGGCGAAATTTTCGTTAATTTGGCAGTATTAAAAAAGTCGCCAAGTTGGCGATATTCCGCCAAATTCAGCGCCAAAATCTCGCCAAGCGTTATGAACTGAGAAATAAATTATTCTTATAGCAGATAAATAACTATTAGCGTTTAAATACAAAAGTATTACTCAAAGTATCTTTTCTCATGAATGGAACGAGCTAGATCCACGAGGATGATGTCACCCAATTTATCGCATGATATTACATATGAAAAATGATCATGTTTCTCAACAGTTAATATATATTTTTTTAATTTATAAGATTTTTTGATAAATTTATGTAAAAAATTTGCAATATCTCGAGAACGGTTCAGGCTAGCGTTCTAAAATTTATGTCAATCGTTTTCTAAGGAAACATTACACAAGAAATGGCTATTTGCATAACTTTATTAAAGGTTTTGATTTTTTGATGATTTTTTCAAAATTTCACTCGAAAATTTAAGGGGGGGGGGATTCTGAACATTCGATTACGTTTGAAAACAATAGGCTTCCAGTATTCACGGATTGTGATTTTTGTACCAAATATCATTCGAATCGCTCTATTTGTTCGTGAAATATCGTCTTCACAGACTCACTGACACACAGACATCACCTCAAAAATGTTTGATTCGTGATCAGGGTTGCTTGAAACGTGCTCTCCCGTCGAAAACTCGAATTCGAATTTTCGACCCTGTCACAATACTTTCCTTATACATTATGTATATAAGGAAAGTAAAAATGTTTAAATATTCGGACAGAATACAAAATAATGATAAATATACCTAATGTTTCTAAAATTCATACAAAAGGGTGATTGAGGTTTCAGCAGTTTTTCATAATTTGGATTAAATTATGAACAAGTGATTCTCAAGAGAGAGAAAAATATGCTCATCAGTATAAGTCGGTTTCTAAGACCTCTTTTCCTATGTTTCATGGTTGAAAGCACTTGTTCGCATGAATATGAGGAAGCCAGATATTACCATATAATTTTTGGCATCATTTACGAAGTTCAGAATTGTTGATTTGGGCGTTTATAAAAATCCCGTTTTGTTGTGCCTTCGTTTTAGAGTTGCACTGCAGTTCAATCTATTCAACCTGTATAAGGCAGTTAGTTCTCATTTTTTCGTAATCCACAAAGCAATTAAATGCTAGATTTCTCCATCCTACAGCTTAATTGCATATCTTTTTCATTTTAACCATTTTTACTTTTTATCTAAATATTCAATCTGCTAAACATGTCCCTCCCCCTCCCCTCTTCTGCATATGGGATTCTCAAAGTGTTT
This sequence comes from Amaurobius ferox, assembly GCA_951213105.1. Lineage (NCBI taxonomy): Eukaryota > Metazoa > Arthropoda > Arachnida > Araneae > Amaurobiidae > Amaurobius > Amaurobius ferox. The sequence continues at coordinate 16,345,104 of OX578138.1, read as the reverse complement.
TTTAAAAATTTGATACTGCATAAAAATGTTATCATACCCTTTAATTTATTTTTATATTTCTGCTGATTTTTATCCCACTGTTTACTAGCTTCATTGTTCTGTGGTAGAATTCGTCTAGCTTAAAAAGATCGTTGTGCGAATACGGCAATTCGCACACAACTGATAAAAGCAGCACAAAGGAGGGGGGGGGGGGATAAACTACATCATTTATTTTATGAAATGGTAAAGGTGATGTTTTGAACAATGGACTAAAGTTCGTCCATTGTTTTTCACTTTCGTGGCAATTTAACGCTATTCTTTTTATTTATTCTTTAATTTTTTTTCCCCCTGACATTTGTAGAATCATCTGCTAAATTTAAAACAATGCAGTGTTATGTGATTTTTACTTTTCCTATATACGTAGTATAATGTATAGGGAAAGTATTGTAACGGGGTCGAGAATTCAATTTTCGTCGGAAGATCACGTTTCAAGCATCCCTGAGCTCGAATCGACCGTTTTTGAGGTGATTGTGTGTGTGTGTGAGTGAATGAGTGAGTGAGAGAGAGAGAGAGAGAGAGAGAGAGAGTATGTATGTGGAGACGGTATTTCACGAACGAATGGGGCATTTCGAACAAAATTTGGTATAAAAATGGCAATGCGTGAATACTGGAAGCCTATTGATTTTTAAACGAATTGAATGTTCGGACCAAATTTTCGAATGAAATGTTTAGAAAAAATCAGAACCTTCAATGATATTAAATACATTTATATAAAAAAAGTCATATAGAATTAAAAAAATCTGATGTGGGCAGCACATGACTTTCCCTGCAAACTTAAATTCATATTTTCTTTATTTCTTTAATAATTCATTAGATTGAGTTTAATTGCACCAAATAACACTACATATGCATTTTTAATTCAATTTTTCTTTTTATTTGGTAGTTGGACATTTTTCGGAAAGCGGCGTAACAAAAATGCAAGAAATCTCAAATATCTTGAGAACGGTTAGTCCTAAAGTATAATGGAGTGTGTTATATTCTTTTCCTCGTCAAAAATTGCGTATAAAACAAGAATTTAATTGATACGTTTCAGCATACGTAGTCTTTTTTTTTTTTTTAGATTTTAGCGATTTTTGCAGGCCATTTCGTAATAAAAGGTAGGTTATTTTCCGAATAGTACCAAATTCTAATCAGCACCAGAGTATCCCACAAGTAACTTATCTACCAAATATTGTGAAATTTGGTCAATTAGTATTTTAGCTAGGGTGGATACATGAAATTTTTGCGGGCCATTTCGTAAAAAAACGCGGGTTCTTCTTTTCCGAATCGTACCAAATTCTAATCAGCACCAGAGTATCCAACAAGTAACTTATCTACCAAATTTTGTGAAATTTGGTAAATTAGAATTTTAGCTAGAGCGGATAAATGAAATTTTTACGGGCCATTTCGCAAAAAAAAAAGTGGGTTCTGTTTTTACGAATCGTACCAAAAACTAATCAGCACCAGGGTCACATCCAAGTGACTTACCTACCAAATTTTATGAAATTCGATCCATTAGTTTTTGAGTTAGAGTGGATACATACATTGTACAGGCAGACAGACACACACACAGACGTCACGCTAAAAATAGTTTTTCCGTATTCTAGAGTTCTCGAAACGTGTATATCCGTCGAAAACTCGAGTTGCGATTTTTGACATAATTCCAATACTTTCCCTATATATACATTACTATGTATTGCAGGGAAAGTAAAAAGTATTAACTATTGGGAAATATGTTCACTTTTCATATGCAATTTTATACGATAAATTTGTTAGCATCATTCTCGTGAGTCTAGTTCATTCCATTCACTAGAAAAGAGGAATTTGTGTAATGGTTTTGTATTTTGACGCCTAGCAATTCGTCAACAGTCATTTATATATAAGCAATGCTCTTTACTTCATTTGGCTGTAACGCTTGGCGATAAATTTGTCGAATTCGGTGAGTCATTTAGTGAAACTTGGCGAACATATTGTTAAAATTGCAAAAATGACGCCAAGTTAATGAAAAGGACGCCAATTAATGTGTCAAAACTGTACAAGGTAGCATAAAAAAGTTCGGAGACTGTGCTGATATCTCCAACTCTGATTGGAGGAGAGAGGAACTATTTTACCATGGCGTAGAGGTATATGTGACGCGAGATGTGAAAAGAAAGAAGCAGGTGGTACAATGTTTCCGGTTGCTGCAGCAGATGCAATGTTTCTGTCGGCGATTTCCCCAAACGTTGGTAGAATTTGATATTCGCGCGTTGTTCTTCAAACGCCATTTTTATTTTCGGCGAACGCGAACGACTGCAGTTCACTGACACGCATTGTCTGGAAAAACTGTGCCTTGCGCACCTGCTTCTTCCTTTTCACATCTCGCGTCACATGTGCCTCTACGACACGGTAAAATAGTTCCCCTCTTCTCCAATTAGGGTTGAAGATATTAACACAGTCTCCGAATTTTTTGATCCTACCTTGTATAATTGAAAATACATAAATAAACATTTTTAGATATCTTGTACCATTGTCATACATAACAACCTTTTCCCATTCGATATATACGAAAGGAGGGGTGCTTCACATAATTCATAACAAGTAACTGAGTTATTTACACCTTTTCCCATTCGATATATACGAAAGGAGGGGTGCTTCACATAATTCATAACGAGTAACTGAGTTATTTACTCACTATGATCCCCACGCCCTGGGACTGTATAGAGTTCCAGGGCAGCTCTGCATGTCAGACGATTATTGATTTTTCAAAACTGAATCTCTGTTTTTCTGTGCTCCCTCCATTTCGCGACTGGATGCGAAATCTAGCTCCCATTTCTTCTTTCCTTTGATAAATATTTAATGTCTTTGGTAGAGAAGATATTTTTCGGAATTTTCAGTTTCGAACGTATCGGTAAAAGTTGGGAAATAACTTCAGCCAGGCTGAACCGAGGTGGGAGTCCAATTGAAAGAGAGCTAGCTCCAAAAGGAAAATCGTTCTTTAAAGTAGCCTTTTATGTATCGCGTAATATTACTTTTCCTACCATACATGGTAATGTATAGGAAAAGCATTGGAATCGTGTCGAAAATCGCAATTTGAGTTTTCAACGGATCTACGTGTTTCGAGCACCCTAGAACACGAAAACACAATTTTTAGCATGCAGTGTATGTACCCACATTAATTCAAAAACTAACTGACCAAATTTCCTAAAATTTGGTAGGTAAGTGAGTCACTTGTGGGTTACCCTCCGATACTGATTAGATTTTGGTGCGATTCGGGAAAAAGGAATCCTACTAAACTAATTAACCCCATTTTACAAAATTTGGTAGATAACTCGATTGTGGGCTACCGTGGTGATGGTTAGATTTTGGTATATAATTAAAAAATAATAATAATTAGACTTTTTCTTTTCTGAAATGGCCCGTAAAAATCGTCAAGATCTACTACTAATGTATTAATTAAATTAAATGCTTGTTTTATACGTAATTTTTGACGGCGAAAAGATTAATTTGTCTGTTTTATAATTAATCTGTTTTATAATTTTTTTGTTTTAAATTTACTAGTTACGTCCCTTGAGGATTACTCTGATACTGATTAGACTTTGGTTTGATTCGGAAAAATATAACCGACCTTTTTTTGCGAAATGGCCCGCAAAGATCGTGAAAATCTGAAATAAATGGCTATAAAATTGCTGAAATGTATTAATTAAATTCTTGTTCTTCATGACTGTAGAATGAACCGTTCTCGAGATAATTTAGTATTTTTGTTTTAATTTTAAAGACTTTAAAGTGTATTAAATTTCATCGAACTGTAGAAATTGCTTCTATAAATTCCCCATTTCTGATACTTCGTTTCTTTCAAGCACCACATCTATTGCGCCATTTATTAACCTTTGCTTTGTCTAACTTACATGGCTTATTTAAAGTAGTCAGTTATTTTTCTGAAATTTACCATTTAGAATAGTTTTAGCAACAACTAGTTCTTTTTGCGGGATTTGTATCCTCACATCTTTAAGAAATTTAAATGGATCCGCCGTCTTGACTTGAATTTCAAACTGCAGAAATTGCTGCTATAAATCCTTTATTACTGATAAATCATTTTAACACTTTGCAACAAAGTTGGAAAGTGTTTATGACTTTGTTCATTCTGTCTGTCTGTCCGTTAGCACGATAACTGCCGTAAAAATAACTTAATCGAAATGAAATTTTAGTATGTTGTTCAGACGATCTGTAGGACCTATGGGAATATAAATGAATAATATCACCCAATTAGTTTTGGATCGAACTTGGGTTGAAAAAATGAAATACATTGAACCCCATGGGACCTAATTTTTCAAACATTTTTTAAGCAGATTTAAAATTCATAAATTGCTTCGAAAATTTTAGGTAATATTCAAATTATTCCATAAAATATATAAAAAAATTTCAGCAAAATATATTCTGTAGTTTTTTAAATAAAATTTAAAATAATAATTACACCTCTTATATGAAGCGATCACGTGACCATGATATGAGAAGCTCATGTAACTCACTTCAAAATAAAATATGGCATCCATCTTGTCTCACAATCGTGATTTTTAAAGTTCTTTTTAATTCATATTGAGTGTTGTATTCGTCCTAAAACCGCTTTATTTTTGCTTAAATTCTGTGCATCTACATACTGAAACAACGCAATGACAATATATTTGAGTTTAAATGATCCAAAATTGATTATTTCTACAACGAAGCCTATTTTTCACTATGTAAAATGTAAACAGCAAAATATGTAGGATGAGTTGTATAAGAATTGCTGTATATTTTTAACGCAAAAGTATTTAGCTCATGGAGTCTGCATAGCTGATATGAATGAAATATTCATTGATTTTACAGAGAGAAGGACGATTTTTTTCGATGAAGTTTTAAGCATAGAGTTTAATTACTTATACCTCCATGGTTTTAAGTTTTAAATAAAATTAATTATTATTGTATTGAGATGAATGAAATGAATGGGAAAATGGTTATGAATGAAATGCTGCTTTTATAGAGAGAGCCAGGCGTGTTATATTTCGATGGCATCATTTGAATAAATTTCAGTTGTTTTTGATGAAGTTTTCAAATATAATGAATTATTGTAGTATTATGATAATTTTAAAAATATTATCGAGGAATGTATCGCATTTTAGAGATGTTTAAACTAGGCAATTTATATGTCAATGCCGTCATTTGAATGAAGTTCATTTTTTTCGATGAAGGTTTAAGTTTTCAAATATAATAAATTAATGTAGTATTGTGATAAGTTTTAAGATATTACTTAGGAATGTATTGCATTTTAGAGATGTTTAAATAAAATTGCATTGAAGTTGGAAAGTGTTTCATAATCAATGCTTTAAGCATGATTGATCTTTCTTGTTTAATTTATTGGAGCAGAGTACACACCCATCAAATGTATCATTATACATCGACTTTAACTTTTGCTTTGTCTATCTCATGTGGTTCATCAGGGTGGTTATAGAACCTGGAAATCAGGGAAACATTAGGAAATATCAACATTCTGGAAAAATCAGGGAAATTTGAATTTTTAAGGCTTTCTTCCGACTCACAACAATACACTTGTGTAGAATTCCTTATTCACGTTTCATGTGATGGAATACAGCCTATTGAAACTTCAATAAACAGGAAAGAGTTTAAAATTTCAACGTTTTTCAGTGATCCTTCTCATCTTAATTGTTTTGAAAGTTGTCGAAGTATTTCATATGACAGGAAAAGCAGATTAAAAAAAATACTGTTTCTGCTTGTACATAATTTTATGGCAGTGAGTGATATTTAACTATATAAATTCTTGACTGGATTTTACAGAACACTGCTGAGTTTATAGCTGAGTTTTTTCAATTTTTAAAGCATGAAAGATTAATATTCTTGTATGTAATAATACTGCTCTTATATAACTCTTACATAAATACTATACTTTGATACATAATTTGTACATAATTTTATGGCAGTGAGTGATATTTAACTATATAAATTCTTGACTGGATTTTACAGAACACTGCTGAGTTTATAGCTGAGTTTTTTCAATTTTTAAAGCATGAAAGATTAATATTCTTGTATGTAATAATACTGCTCTTATATAACTCTTACATAAATACTATACTTTGATTATTGTGTTTTTCAATGATGAACGTAATTAATTTTAATTATTTATTCTTAATGATCACTTTCAATTTTATTAATTGACATTTTTACGCTTGTTAAACTGATATTCAGTAAAAGTAGGTAGCAATACATATCAGGGAATTTTTTGACGATATTATCTGGAAATCGGGAAAATGTTAGGGAATTTTTTTTTATCTGAGACTCTGTCACCCCTGCTCATTTAGGGCGCGGTAGCCCTGTGGTTAGCGCGCTGAGTTGCACTCGGTAGGCCCGGGTTCGATTCTAGCCACTGCCAAAACTGCCGCCGTGTTCACGCGGAGTACGATCACGTTAAACATGTGGGTCCGTAAGACCTTCCGAGAGGTTGGTGGTAGGGGAAGGAGGGTACGGTCCCTGTGGATGCTGCCCCCACTGGGTTCCGGTTTAAATTGGGTGGCACTTCCCGACCGTCCAAACAGTTACCTTACACCTTTCTGGTAGGTCGGACGGTCTGGGTTTCAACAACAACAACCCCTGTTCATTTACGTGGCTATACTCAAATGATTGTTCAACGCCTTATTTTCTCTACGAAACCGCTGTTCTCTCAGTAATTCAATGCTTTTGCAGCAGTCTTGGCACACTCAAAAAAATTCTTCATCACACCTAAGTGACTGCAGAGACTGATGCGCAGCATTCATAATATCACTAGGCACATAAAGGCTTGTTTTGGAGAATGTTACCAGCTGGTTGTATGATGCCAAGCAATCTTTTCACGAGTACATCATTTGACATTGAAACGAACCAATGCTTACAGAAATATCATCGTCAAATGTGTTATGCATTTTCGATGAAGATTTATAAATGCAGATTTTAATAATAGTTTGTTTGGTTTAAATATCACAAATAACCACATTGTAAACATTCTTCAACGTTGGGTAGTCCATTCCTAAGGCATTTAGAAGGGCTCATTCCTGTTAGGATCTATTCCTGTTAAATATCACAAATAACCACATTGCAAACACTCTTCAACGTTGGGTAGTCTTATTCCCAAGGTATTTAGAAAGGTCCATTCCCGTTAGGATCTATTTCTGTTAAATATCCCAAATAACCACATTGTAAACACTCTTCAACGTTAGGTAGTCCATTCCCAAGGTATTTAGAAAGGTCCATTCCTTTTAGGGATGGGGGCTTACCCCTTTTCCCCCTATTGGATTCACACAGACAATTCATTGGTACGATTGACCTATAATGCCAACTTGCAAACAGAAATTTTATAAATATTTCAGAAATATTTAGACGAAAACTGTAGACAAGATACTTTTCTCAGTTTGACAATGATTATGAGATCCTAAACAACATGGATTATAAATATGCTGCACATTCCAGCGGAGACTCGCACCGTAGATATTATATTTATCTGCTGAATGAACACAAAACAGTCTTTAGTTATCAATGTTATGAGTACCATTCCTAACAACTTGTAGCCCACATATTAAGAATCACTGGCAACGGATAGGCGATCTATCTATTAAAATTAACTGAAGTGGGGCTCAACTCAGCTTCCTCGTGCAAGAATCCATTTTCTAGTAACTTTTTTTGTTATTATTTATTTCTAAATTTTACAAAAAAAAATTTTTTTTTAATTAAATTTTACAAGAAAAAATTAAAAAAATCGGTATTGTGGGTCTAAATGATTGCAATTATAGCGTATTACCCTTCACTTTAAAGGGCTTGAAAAAACTATTTCGATTGATACCATATTTGACAATGTACCATCCGGGGGATGGGGGGATAATGACTTCACGAACTATCTAGTTCTATATTTTTGGATAAGAAAGCCGGATACAAAGTTTCGTGAAAATCCATTAATATTTGTAACCGCCATCCTGTACACAAGAAAGCGATCACAGACAGACAAACGGACATCATTTCAAAAATAGTCGAAACGCGTTCAGGAGGTCTTGAAACATATATTGGCATCACGAAAATGTTCGTGAAAACAATACTTTCTCATACTATATTACATAGTATGAGAAAGTTAAAATATCTATAGGCAGGCAGCACGTGGCATTTTCTGCTAAGGCAAATTAATTTTTTGCTTCTTTCAGTATTTTAAGAGCATTTCAAAAGCGACCGGGTTTGTTTCCGAAGGCGGTTGATATTAAAAACAACCTGGTCATACACTGCATAAGTATTTATATTCTTTACCTAATGTTCGACGTTTCTTGCAATTTGAAATCGAATCTACCGCACGAAGTTATTCATTTAATAACAGTTTCTTTTATGTTTTTTTTTTCCTACTATTGCATATTCATTCTGCTCATGTATGAAATAATTAAGAGTTTGCTTAGCTAAGATTGGAAAAGAAACTTAATCAAATTACCTTTGTGTTTTTCAAATTGAATTATTTAGACTCCCACGGAACCTCTTGACTTGTATTTCATCAATATTTAATACCGACTGTTCCAGTTTCAGGAACCTTGATTATATCATGGTTTCCCGCATAGCAGAATCCATTTCATTAAGATAGTGGAGGATCATCAATGTCATTTTGTGTACAAAATCGTCTGCTGGTTCTCCGAAGCTTGATTTTATTGGATGAAAGCTGGTGACATTGTATGCAATAAAGTCGCCAGAAAAAAAAATTCTGGGGGAGGGGGTTTAACAAAATATCGTGTTTCGCATTTCTGCAAATATTATTTCTAGGAACATGGATGGGTTTCTTATGAGTCCATGGGGGTTATGAGCCCCAAGTCCCCTCCCTCCTCTTTGCGACGCCACTGATTGTATGTACTACCTGTCTAAAATATCAATTCAATTTCTTTTGGTCCAGTTACTCGCAAAACCTCCTTTTGCTTAAAATCTGGGTCTATTTAAGTTTAACGAAGAAAAAAAAGAAATTAATTGGGGTGGGGCCCAACCCGACTTTCTCATACCAAAATCCTTTTTTAAACTACATTTTTTTTTTCAATTATAAGAAAGTATTTGAAAAATACGTATTGATGTTCCAAATGATAACAATCATAGCATGTCACCCTTAGTTTTAAAGGGTTTGAAAAATCTTCCGATTGATACTAAGTTTGATAATGTACAAACCTAAGGGGTGACCAATAGAATATTAACCTTGGTTACCCCATAGAATAATATATATAAGATATATCTTCGATTCTGCGGAAACTTGGTGCAAACCATCAGGGCTTGACTAACGCAGGGGCATGCGGAGCAGCTGGCGGCATTAGAGGGGCCCAAAATTAACAATTGGATCAACAAAAAGTTAACGACTGCTTTCTCAAAGGAGAAAAAAAAAAGATACCATCGGAATAGGTTTGCCCATCGAAAAGATTCATTTTGGGGATAAGAACACACTAATTGAAGAACTAGAATTTGTTGGCTTCTAAGTTATCATAGAAAGTTGCCAATAATTTAAATTTCATTAAAACATGTTATAGCTTCATTTTTTATACCCCTTTCTAGAAAGCAATTAGGTTTTTGAAAAAGGAAAAAAATATATATATATTTCTGATGTCGACAGGTGGAGAGGGGAGGGGACACCAGTGGTATGTCTGCCCCGGGTCCCAGTTAGGCAAAGTCGGACACTGCAGTAAACCATTTTCATATTCCATATAACTTTTTTGGAAGAAGGTTTTTGTTTCTTGTATAGTACTTGGTGGGGAATTTCTTTTTACCATGAAGTGGTGTTTTCGTGAAACATGACTTTCCGTACATACATGTATAATTTATAGGGAAAGTGTTGGGCCGAGGGTTGAAAATTCGAATTCGCGTTTTCGACGAAAGAGCATGTTTCAGGCATCCCTGAACTGGAAATTTTTGAGGTGATGTGCCTGGTGTGTGGACGCGATATTTTACGAACAAAGGGACCGTTACGAAAAAAAGAAATTGGTGCGAATATTACAATTAGTGAATGCAGGAACACTTGATTTTAAACGCGATCGAAAGTTCGGACCCTCCTGCCTTCCATTTTCGAGTGAATTTTTGAAAAAATCATAAAAAAAAATTCTCAATGTTTTTCATATGTCATTTTAATTCTGTATGATATGTATATAATTTTTCTTATGGATGGGTTAAAATTCCTTACAAATTACGTAATTGTAAACAAGAAACACATCCATTACCCTTTTTCTTAGTTCTGACGTCAGTTCGCAATTGTCTTGTTCTCCGTTTCGCATTTTTCTCTAAAATATTCGAATACGAATTGCTAAGAAGAGACAGCGTGCTCACCAGTCGCATTTGTCGTCTGCGCGTGTTTATTTCTTTAAAAAATTCTTTGGAAATTGCCTTCACTTATCGAAGTGCACGATGGGACATTCATCATGTGACGTCATCGACGACATCTGCTCAGTTTTGCTCGCATTTTTCTTTCGTGCATTTCCTTCTAAGTGCTATTTTCAACGCTGTCAGAAGACTATCACCAAATGACACCGAAGAGATATCACTGGCCTGTGTGCCATCTGGCACACACTGCATTTATCTTGTTAATGTTTTTCTTTCTCGTTTGGGGGGCAGTTCTATGAGCGATGCTAGAAAAAGTTTTGCGTTAATATATTGCGTTCTATTGCCAAACCAATACCATTTTATACTTAGAGCAAGTGCTCAATGGATCATCCCTCGCATGGATTCGCGGTCATTGCCGCTCTTCATCCCAGGGGAGACGATGTTATGATCAGTGAACACAAAACTCCCAAAAGTAAGAAGTTTAAAATGTGTTTGGTAGAAAGAAGTATTTACTTCGAAACTAGCAACGATGCAGGGCATTGTTTTAGTCCCGTCCATTATTAATAAAATTCTGAGGATTGCAGCTTTTTTCTGTTTAGGGAGGCGTCGTGTAAAAGCAAGAAAGTGCTTAACTATCTTTCTACCACCCTTGGACCATGGTTACGCATTCCGAAAAATTATAAAATCCTCGCTTGGATCGTATATTCGATCCTCGCTTGGATCTCATCGCTTGCACCGTACTGAAACCATGGTCCACGAGTGGTTCATGGATATTGACGATCAGTTCAGCTCTTTTTGTTTTTATGCAACGCCCTGCTTCGCCATAACCGTGTTACTTGTTACCTTCCCTATATACTTAGTATAATGTATATTAAACGTATTGTGACGGTGTCGAAAATTCGAATTAGAGTTTTCGACGTAAGAGCACGTTTCAAGCATCCCTGAACTCGAATCGATCGTTTTTGAGGTCCTTTCTCTCTCTCTCTCTCTTTCTTCCTTTCTTTTTTCTTTTTGTGTGTGTGTGTGGGAGGGGGGGGGGGGGGTAGACGATATCTCACGAACGACGTTTTGAAAGAAATTTGTTATTTTCGAGTAAAATTTTGAAAAAAAAAAAAAAATTCAAAACCTTCAATAATGTTACTTAAATAATCTTTTTCATTACGTAAATATCCTTTTTCATTAGAAAACGATTGACGCACATTTTAGAGCTCTAGCATGAACCGTTTTGGAGCTATTGGACTTTTTGAAATAAATTTATAAAAAAAAATCACATAAACAAAGTATTAACTATTGTGAAATATGTTCATTTTTCATATGTAACGATGCCTACGTTTTAAAAAAATCCCGACTTTCTAGGCCGAGCAGGGGGCCTCGGAATTGAGATGGTGTATGCAGACACGTCATGTTTTTAATAGTGCAGATATTATGCGATAAATTTGTTACCATCATTCTCGTGGATCTACTTCGCTCCATTTACGAGAGAAGATACTTTGTGTAATAGTTTTGTACTTTGGGGGTCTAATAATTCGCCAAATGTCATTTATATGTAAGACATACGCTTCTCTCCGTTTGTTTATAACGCTTGGCGATAATTTTGGCGAACTTGGTCACTGATTTAGCGAAATATCGCCAACTTGGCGATAGTAACAACCAGTAGATTTTCATGTGGATTCTGTATCAGACGTAAAATATCCACATTAGCCTTATTTGAAAAGTATTTAACATGTTTACAAATATTTTTTAATCCTTAATGTGATGAAAATGAAAATTTACTACAGTAAATCTTTTTTGGGATTTTTTTTTCCAAATGTAATATAATTTATTTCTCATGCGTTAATGTTTCTGACTCAATATAAATAGGGAAGAAAATTGAATTTGGGTCACGAGACACATTTCAGAACATTCTTTGTTTTCTTATGATTAGTCATCTGAATTTGCCGTGCATAATAGAACGAAACTCTAGCTGTATCTTTTTCTCTCTTTGGAGTAAACGCTATTACCACAGAAATGATTCATGAAAAACTTGTTACAGTGTTTTTTTAATATCAATATATTTTCTTTGTAACTCAACAATTTTATGCGTAATTTAATACGAAAAAGGATTTGAATGTCAATGCCCAAAGTTTTAATGTCAATGCCATATGATAAGTTATTTTTAGATGTAAATAAACAGCAGCCGATTTTCTCATTCACTTTTAACAATATGTAACTGGAAACAGCAGTCATTACCGCCATCTGTTGACAGAACTGCACACTACCGTCTTATTTTCTCGCATCAATTTATTCTATGATTTTATTTTTGCACCAGTGACAAACTATGTTGTGACAGTTCAAAGGAAGCTTCGTTATTCAAGCAATCAAAATGAATATGACGTTCCTCCTCCCAGAATAAATTCTTTTGTCGGCGAGTTCCTTACGAATGTTTGTTTTTAATTTCCATCTTGTTTATGTAATTGCTTGTATCAAGTGTAACTTTCAAAGAATTGACTCGTCTGACTCAACATTGCGGTTTTTGCACTTTCTTTTAACAATGTAATAAGCGGCTGTCATTGTTTTACGTCAGAATGAATTTTATTTATTTATTTATTTTTTTAAATCCACTGGGATGTGAATAATTGTTTAATTAGAGAAATGAAAACAATAAACTTTCAAAAATCGTGTTGATACTATTTGTTCCATTAAAATTATAAAAATAAAATAAAGTGTATTTCTTGAGGTAATGTTTTTCTTATAATATACGAATAGTGTGTGTTCCTTATGTCTTGTCTGAGGCAATGGTGGGGGAGGGGGGCAGAGTCTCTGAGTAATATCGCATGGTTGTTCTGATTACACGTTAAATTGTAGGTCCCCGTACGCAAATGTATGGGTGTTCGGAATACACGTTAAAGTGTGTCTCGTCAAATTAGCCCCTATATGCAAAAAAGGACCGTATTTATGCAAAACGAATCCAACACGAGACATAATGGTCAAATGTTTAATTAATCGTAAAGGCAGAATAAAAAGTAAATTGCTGAAACGGCGCAAAAATAGCTAAAATGTTGAATTTTCATTAGGCGTCACAGCATAAATCAAATTATTTGCGATTTCAATCAATTTCTGAATCAAAAACAGCCTCTTCAGAATTTAAAGACAGATCAACCGCTCCAACAAATATGTGAGACTCAAGCAACCAATTTAACAGACGTTTACTTACCTTTGTTGGACCCCCCGTTCCTTTGTTTTTACCACAATATTTCATGGGAGGAGGGGGTGGGGTAGAATTTATTTTTGCCTAGGGGATGCCAGCAACGGTTAAAGTGGCACTACTTCGAAATCGATTCATATTGTTATTAATTTGATGTATGCTGTTTTTCTAACGAAGATCCTCACACTCCCTAAGCACATTCTTATACTGTGCATTTTCTAAGGATGATTTTACTTTTATAGATAGATTAATACCCTGTGTTGTTTAATATAGATAGATTAATACCCGGTGTTGTTTAATATTACTTTTATAGCTTTCTGAGTATTATCCTCATGCTCTCTGAGCACACTCATACTGAGCATTTCTCAAATTATATATAGTAATTTTGTTGCGCAAAACTGCTTTATCGATCCAATGAATGGGTGTACCATGTATTGTGGAGGAAAATTATAAACACCTTAACTGAGTAAAACAACTCAATATTTTTAAACAATTGTGCATTTTAAAATGAAAAACTGCTTAAATTTATATGTTAATGTGCATTTATTAAAGGGCGAAGTGATAACTTTAAATTTTACCGTATCCTTTTGCAGTTATTCCCTAGATCTTATTAGGTAACTATCTAACTATGACTGTTATTTTCTGTCTCGAGTTTACTCTCTTGTCAATAAGTAAAATACACTTTGTGCAAAGGATAAGTAAAACTTGAGCAACGTATTGTTGTGTTATTTGTGTTTATAGATGTTGCTCAACTTTTACTTATTTACTCTGTTGGTTTTCCGGTCCATAGGTAAATGAAGATAACGAAATTTTTGTGGACAAGAGTAACTTTTATTTGCTCGAACTATTATTTTTTTTTTTTTGGTTTTCCTTTCCTTTTCCTTCCTTTGAATCTAAAAACGATTTGTGTTGTAATTGACATGTTTACAAACCACTCTATAATTCTTACCATTATGGATTATTTCAAAGTGTGACGTTAAACCTTCACCCTCTCCTAACGGTAAAATGTTCGGAATGTGAGTTTCTACTCAACTTTTATTCATATTCCATTATGTTGTGTTCTACTTGTATCAAGTTCTAGTAATAAGAATGTTAATAAAGGAATGTATCATTTTCAGATTTTCGTACCTAGGTTTTTTTTTTTTATATTTCGTAAAAATTGTTTAAAAGTCTGCCCGCCCCCCCCCCCTCCCCCACCCAGTAGCACCGATTAAATTAATTCGATGGGTTTAGCCTATTTGTGTTAATAAAAACTGTTTTGATACCATTAACATCCATAGAGTAGCTCAAATGACTAATCCCCTCCATATGCTGTATACTACCATTATAATTCCGCGAATTATTATGCTACGAAAATCTTAAAATTAGAATAATTCGAGTCGATTTATAATCATAAGAATTACTAAAAATATTCTATTTGGTGTTTCACATAATGTATCTACACAGAAAATTTTTTAGCAGCAGGTGCATTCTTGTTGAGTTATTGTGTCCGCACAGACGGACGTCTCTCTAAAGTGTTCGAAATGTGTTCGGGAGGTATTAAACAGGGCTGTGGAGTTGGTACCTCAAACCTTCGACTCCAACTGATTTTTCTTTAATGTTCAACTCCGACTCCTTGTTTTCTATATTTCGATTCTGACATAAATAGCAATTAATTTTTTTAATTGGTAAGCATTTGCTGTATTTAATTCCTAATGCCTTTTTTTAAATTTTGGTAAGCATTTATTGCCTAAAATTTATTTAAAAAACTAGTAAAACATTAAATATTTCAAATTAATTTACTTTTAAATACAAATTTTATTTGGGAGTCGGAGTCGGCATACCTTTTACCGACTCCAACTCTACAGTCCTGGTATTATAAAGCGTGTTTATCTATCAAAATTTCGAACTCGAAAATTATCATATAAACTATACCTATTTAGTACTTACTCCCCATACGAGAAAGTAAAAATAGCTTTTGTTTATCTGTTGTTATTTACAATCGTAAGGATTAGTAAGATAAGTAGGTATGTATTTACATTTGTATGTTGTTATTTACATTCGTTGTTAGTTACATTCCTTCCAAGGTATTTCATTGTACAAGATTGAAACTAATATTTAAAAGTAGCAGAAACACCCTGCGTGGTCGGGATACATATGCAATTTAATAAAATTAAAAACGTAAATCTTTCATAAAGTGAATTAATTTAAAGTATTTATCAGAATCATGATTTTAATACATTATTAATATAATAATAACGAAGAAATGTAATTTTATTTTCGATTTCAAACATGAGTAATAAATTGGAAAAATTTAAATTTTTCAATTTATTGGGAAAGTCAATTTTTTCTGAAATTGATAACATAGGGTACACGTTCCCATTGGAAATTTCTAGATGTAGATTTATTGTCAGCCATTTGGTCAATCGTACTGTTTTCGTTAAATAGGCCACAAGAATTTAAATTTAACATTCTTTTTTCTCGGATGCTGCCGCACCAATTGTAATTTTTCTATATTTCAATTAAAAAGTATTCTAAATTCATATTTAAAAGAGGTTCTGCTATTATAGACAAAAATGTGGTCAATGTGCGTATAAGATGACAGGCGCATGATGGTGAAATTGAGCTTACATATTAGTCACAGCTTCTACAGTGCATTGAAGTTAGCTTTGCCTCGAGCAGTAGCGAAGCGTGACAAAATAATTTGGGGAGACATAAAATCAGGGACCAAAATTAGCAAATAAAATGTTTTTACTGTAATGCCTACTTTTTAGTATATTTTAAAATAAGTGTTTGTATGGATCTTTAAAGCTTTTTTTTTGCCCTGAATGTGCCTAAAAACATATGACTTCCAATAGTGAGCTTTGGGCGAGCTAGACCGGTAAGGTTAAAAAAAAAAGGGGGGGGGGTTAAAATATACCACGAAAGACAACGAGTACCCAATTTGAGCTTTCTAGCTGCTCCGGCTCTCGAATTATTCCTGCCAAACGCGAACCTCCCTATGACGGACGATCTTAGATCGTGTTCGACTCGTAAAGTTCGAGGTTCAAACAATCGAAATGTACCACAAAAGACATGCCACTTTTGAAGCCACAATGAATAGTGGAACCTGGTTAGTTTCTCCTAGATTTGAAAGGCAACATAGACAATTGTGTGTCAGGAAAACAGAAGCTGATAAACCCTTCTGTTTGATAACCGACTGTTGCAGCCCGTGGAGAAGATGCCTGCGCATTTTCTTTCAATTGTATTTCCAATGGAGCATCTTCTACTTCGGAGAAACACTTTCAGGTCTGGGGAAAAGGAAACAGGCACCAAACATTTGTCGTCACCTCCATTTATTCACACAGAAAATATATTGTTACGAACTTGTAAAATGGTCTGAAATTTATTTTCCCCTCCTCTCATCTCTTTCAAAGGCCAGACTGAGAAAATACCCGTACAGGAAACCTTTCCTATGACGTGAATCTAGGGTTGCCAGATGCTGGAGTCCGGAAGATGTGGCGATTTATCGCCAATTTGGCGACTTTTCGAAGATTCGAGAAACACCTTGAAATAACAACATTCTACGAGATATGCGGGATTTCCAAAAGTTTCTACAAAGTGCCTATAAAAGGAATCATCACTCCGTTAGAGAGCAGTTGACAAGATACGAGCTACAGTGAACTGTGATTTACGTCAATTTTTTGAGAACAATAGTTGCTATTTTGTGAAATTACTTTCGTCAATATTTTGAGAATAGTATCCGTTATTTTCAGAAATGAGTGGAGCATTTAAGTGCTGTTTTACTGTATATTGTTCCTGTTTACGCTGTGCTTGTGAATAAACATGTTAGTTATCCAGAAATTTTGACTCATTCTTGTATCCCGAACGCACAACGACGATTCCAAAGGATATCCCGTAACAATATATTATATACATTTATTTCAAGTAGTATATAATTAAAATAAAAGTTACCTAGTCGTACATTATTTGGATAGGCACTGTCTATCTTGTCTCCCCTGTCGCTTCGCCACTGTTTGAGAATTGAATAAACCACAGACGTATTAAATTTCCTTCATACGAATGTACACGTGATGAGTAATGGAGTAAAATAGCCAGTACCTTTGTCTTGGCAGGGGCAAAATTATCTTACATTGTAGTAAATGTGGGGGGGGGGGGGAATCCCAAGTATTTCAGTGGAAAAACCGGTCGCTTCCATTTCTATTTGCCCTAATAATAGACTATTTGGTTTCAAACTCGTCCAATTTAGCGGGCTTGCGGTTTTCCCTTTTTGCTAAATATTTGAATTATATCCACGCAAAATCATTATTCTGCTTCCATTTTAGTTCAGCTTTGATTTTTCTTTACTTCGAGCGTGGGTAGCAGTAGCAGCAGTCAATGCGAAAAGTTTTCGTATTTCTCTAAAATATTTTTCATATCTTTCGGTATTTTATTTATCTATCTTTTTCGGAGAATGAAAATACACCGCGTACATTCTCTTGCTTCGATGTGTGGTGCAATGCCCTCACAAGAAAATGGTGACCGCAGTTTAGGGGGGCGGAGCCAAGACGTTGTTGCCATATGGTGAGAAGAAAAACATTGAGCTACTGACGGAAAATAGATTTGTCGCCTGCGTTTCTGTGTTATTGAAAGAGCTCGCCCGGTTTTTAGAGAGGGCTGTAGACGAGATTTTTTTCCCATATTGGATTCTTCCAGGATGTTATCTAACAATATTTTGTTTCAGGTGATGTTGTCAAAAAGCTGCACCTCTCCTTCCCCCTGCCACTCAAATAGCGGCTGTAAACCCCTAAGGTCAGTCGAGTGGTCTGGGTGTTCGACTCCCCTTCCGCCCCTTCAACTCTTAAGCATTAAAAACAATATTAAAATTGAAACGAAGATGTGAATTCTTTAGAATGTTTTATGGAGAAACTAGAACGAATTACCCGACGTTGCCCGAATCCTAAATAAGCG
Source organism: Amaurobius ferox (assembly GCA_951213105.1). NCBI lineage: Eukaryota > Metazoa > Arthropoda > Arachnida > Araneae > Amaurobiidae > Amaurobius > Amaurobius ferox. Next base: position 16,326,656 of record OX578138.1, on the reverse strand, counting down.
CCCGCTACGTAAATGATACCACCCAGTTTGTAAATCGTCAAATCAGTTTCAATTCAAATCAGCACGAAATGCGAAATCCTTAGTTTAAGCACAAAATGCATCACTCCACAAAATTTTTGTATAACGGAATAGCACTCTCTCCAGAAAAGCTTAGGAATCTATAATGATTGGAACACAATTCATCAGTTTTATAGAATAAAATATTATTTTTTAATTATTATAATCGTTTAATATATCGACTATATTGTTTATCGGATGCTAGCAATATTTCTAATTGTCAAGTTATATTTGCGCAAAATAAAAGTTAATTTGGTACTTTGAAATCGCTTTACATGTTGTCTCCCAGAAAAATGCCTAATATTGATGTACAGTTCAACTCTAAAAAATTGTACGTCCTCATTAAGCTGTGAATAGAGCAATGTCATTGCATTATGTAAGCAAAGTCATTGGCTGCCACATTAGATTTTTTAAATGCAGATTTCTAAAGATGAACAAAATGCGACCAAACGACACTTTCTAAAACTGCACCTCCTCCCTCCGTTAGTTTTTGAGCTTGAATATTGCGTTGTTTCTACATGGATGTTAAATAAAGTCGCAAATGAAAATTGTCTGAAGTGGCCATAATTATTATTATATAGTTTGATCTATCTTAGCTCCTATTGCTCCAATTGAAATGCATTTTCACTCTCGCTATCACGCCCGTTGCACGGGTGTACCCGTATAAGCAGATTGAGCGGCCTACGCGCTTACTCTACGGACGCTTGTGTACGAAGACCTCATAGTGTCTAAAGCGCGTTATTTCTTTTGCTTACTTAAAAAGTGATTGCGAAAAAAGTAACCGCTAACTGTAGGTATCGCATCTAGTCTATACGCGGTCGACAGCTACTTAAAGAAAGCTATTGCAAGTTAAGAGCCTATATAACTTATATGTAATTCTAGATATTGCACATAAAACACGGATGTAGCAATACCCGTACGCACCGAAGTCATTGTTAAGATAACAATTAGCGGGGCAATTACGGATATGCTTTTGAAAAAAGCTTTGTGCTGTCAGACGAATGTATTGAATATGTTTCTTGTGCTCTATGTTGACTGCCAGGCAATTAGGGAAGGGAGTATCTAGACAATTGCTCTTTTTCTTTTTTGATGTTCAGCGACAAAGTCGTGTTTGGATGTTTGACATGCTAGGAAATGGCTAATGAAAATTTGAATATAAAGCTCGCCAGTTGATGTGGACTGATTAATGTTTTGTTAACGAGGGAGATTATCAGTAATAAATAAATAAACTGATAATAAATAAACTGATAATTTTGCCACACAATAGGTACAATTACTTGAGTATATGTTACAATTATAATAAGTTATAATAAGGTTTTCGCTGCCAAGTCATTACATAGATTATTTTAACCGTCTTTAAGTGAATAACATCGGAGCTTTACGAAAAATGTAAACGCTTTGGATGCTTGTATCTTAGAACCTAATAGATATAAATGTAAACATTTGTTTACTTGTTTTGTCGGAAATGGAGTACAGTTTATGAATATATAAAAATAATTTCAATATTTTTATTTTTAATTTTTTTTGGGGAAAAAAATATCCCCCCATTTATGATGTTAGGTATATTTAAAAATAAAATAAAAAGTTTTGGCCGGGATGAGTCAAACTCGGGATTTAGATTACAAAATGGCTTCGAGTTCAGATTGGGTTCCGGCTCGGTTACTCTGTGTCGGGTCGGGCTGGGTAAAAGTGTAAAATATCGGCTCGTGCAGATTTCCAGAGTGAATTCTCACAAGCAGCCGTTATGTAGGGTTCTTAGGAAAGTCCTTTAGCACACATATAACTTTGCAAACAAAGGTCCACGAGTGTACGCGTCAGGTCCATTATAGGAAAATGGCCATACCTGATAGAATAAAAGGTATTGCAGCACCTCTAGCTGAGAATTTGAAAATTCAGTATAATAAACTTTGAAGCGAGATAGGCCAAAAAAAAAAAAAAAAAAAAAAAAGCTAATTGCAAATTTGTGAAACATTTTCTATAATTGACATCCCCGAAACGAACATATGATGAGCAATAGATGTAAAAAAAATTGTGTGTCTTATGTGTCGTTCTAACTTTTTTTTTCGTCCTGTTGGATTTCATTTATTTTTGTTTTAACTTGACTCTTTTTGTCGGGATATTCATGTTGTATTTTAGCGCACGCCAATCTTGTGTGTTACTTGTTGTTTCGGATTGGCTGGACTGTTCTTAATGCTGCTTCCTGATTGGCTCTCTCTTAATCCAGGTCTTGGGTATATAATCCCCCCTGCTTCTTCCTTTCGAACCCATTCCTCTTTTGGATTTCGGGTTTGTTGGTTCTCTCTCGCGCTGACGAAGGGGATCTAGCGTGTCCTCGAAACAGCTGTATGCTGCGTTATTGTATTATTTGTGCTTTTGTACGTTGCTCAAGTATTTCTCATCCTTCGCGCAAAGTGTATTGTACTTATTGAGTAAATATACTTGTCAAAACTATAACACTGTGACGCATGCAATGCTTGTCAAATTGCGCACTAATCGTTAACTTTTGCACGGTCATATTCTTTCTTGAAGCTAAATGTGCATCGTTGCTGACAGAGGGCATTCTAAACAGGTCCTGCATTACATTCCCGTGCTTGTGGGTGTTGTTCCTGATTAAGACGGCCATTCGGTGTTAAATTTAATGTGTCAAATGAACAAATGACTTCTGTAATATTTTGAGGTTCGATTCCTAGATTAGATTCCTAGAATTTAGTTTAGCATTTTTCGTTTACTTCATTTTGTTGTCGAGTTTGTTATTCTAACTTTTCAATAAATTCTACGCTTGAGGCGCTGCAATCGTTTTTATTCGATCGGATAGGGTCACTTTACTGTAAGATAGACCTACCGAGAATACACTCTTGGACTTTATACCTTATAACGTTATTGGGGTGCTTTTGGAACCTTACCTAGGAATCATTTTAAATATGCATGACTCACTTCGATTTAACCTTAATTTCTTTGTTTTCGACTTACGATTAAATCGAAATCTTTACGGTCACCGTATACGCAGGTTTGATTATATCTTATACAAAATTCTGCATCTCATACACACTCATGAACTTTTCCTTACAACGTTATTGGGGTGCTTAAGGAACTTTACCTAGGAATCGTTTTAAATATGACTCGCTTCGATTTTAACTTTAATTTCGTTGTTTCCGATTTACGGTTAAATCGAAGTCTTTACGGTTATCTTAATACACAGATTTGACGGTATCTCATACAAAATTCTGTATTTCATACACTCATATGGACTTTTATTTATAACGTTATTGGGGTGCTGAACCTTACTTATGAATTATTTTAAATATGACTTGTTTCGATTTAGCCGTAATGTCGTCGTTTTCGAGTGGCTTTACGGTTATTTTTATATATGTACATGTTTGAGTGCATCTCATACAGAATTTTGTAATATGAAGAACGAGCTTTTATTTTGTGATATAAAAATTGTTAAAACAACACATTACTTGAACAGCTTTCTTGCATTGTCATCCCGTGGGTAACTAAGGCAACGATAAAATCGGTATAGTATAGCAGGGATCATAGTCATGTTTGGGTTACTTTTACGTGTGGTTTTTCCCCTTATGAGTGACTACCTTCCGGCCTCTCCCGGGGCCGGCGGGATTTCTTCTTCTTATTCGAAACAGAACTAATCCCGCCGGCCCCGCCTCTCCCCCGTCATGCTCTGGTATGGCTCTGGTGGTGTGAGTTCGTAAAACGATGACCGCTAGCAATGAAGTCGTCAACAACGCTGAAGATGAAAAATTATCGTGTCTATCGTTTGTGTTGAGAAAGGAACCGAGAACGCTCATGAATGGCTAGTATCTATTTTTATCTATTTTATTTATCTATATAGTACTAGTATTTAGGTCTTTCAAAGACAGGAAAGCAAACACTTTTAAAAAATGAATGTTGCAAATATTTTTATTAAGTTTTATTTTGTTAAACAATGTATGATGTTTATTAGTGTCGCTAGTAATAGTCGTCGTAATTGAAAATTAACTCAGGTTTTCTCCTTTGGTCTTTAAAAATCTGTTTTCTGACAGTTATCAAGGGACTTAGGTGGTCTGGAAAGATTTTTCCACGTCCCCCCTATTCCCCCCCCCCCTGAATATATATATATATATATATATATATATATATATATATATATATATACATATATGTATTTATATATATGTATTTATATATATGTATATAATAAAAATATAAAATTGTAAATCCAATGGTAGAATGTAAGTAGTAACTCATAATACACTATCTTAAAATTTGCCTACAAAATACAAAGAAATAAGGGAAATGCAACCATAAAGAGGAAATTATTAAACGTAATAACGTAATGCAGGTCATAAAGACAAAGATAATCAACAAATTTCAAAGGGGAGGAATGAAAATAGGAAAAAAAAAAAAAAAATCAAGCAAAAAAGCTTGCACATGGAAGAGCTAGCTCTAAGTTTAAAAATAGTTCATTTCGAAAAAATTCTTTTTCAAGTCCATATATCTCTTTGAAATGAACACAAAAATGCTTGTTTCTGAAACACAAGATAGATTTTATCTATAATATATATATGTGTGTGTGTGTATATATATATATATATATCATCTAAAACTGCATAAAAATCAATGGAATAAAAGTCAGTAAGATATAAATTAGTTAGGTGAAACAGAACAACAATCCATAGGAAATAAAATTAATTAAAATGAATAACAATGGATAGCAAAAATCCAGGAGGTGCGTACAAATCCTTTGTTTTCTAAAACGCAGTTCTTTCATTAAATAACCTTGTTGCATTGAGTAAAAAGTTTATTTTGTATTTATTATAATAAGTAGGGTTTTTTTTTATCACCTGCGTTAGTATATATTTTATAGCCATATAGTGACTGTTCTAAAAGTAATAAGAGATTTATGGAATTTTAGTATAAGAACCAGATATGGATTATTTAGATATTGTGTTTTAGTTCAAAGTTAGTTAAAAGTATGGGTGTTAAGGATACTTACTGATGTTGTGATTTGTTTATTGACTTTTTAAAAAATAATTTTTTTTTTTTCAAATAAATGCATAGTTACTGGCTGTTTTATTAACGTATGTATTTTCAAATTTATCTTGTGTTAGTTATATCCCATTGACAATTTATTTATAATTGTATTCCGGACTGTTCTAAATAAGTCCACAGTGAAAACACTTTTTCGTTATCTTGCTTTATATATTTTATGTGTAATGTATGTCTTTTTTTTTTTCAATCGACTTTTACTTACCAATTTGTTTTCTTTGATTTTTAGGTATGTATTCAAGTTTTTGACTATTTGACATTCAGTTATAATCAAGAACGAATGACAGACAGGTCTGTTAGATTCTTGTTTAGTTTTTGTATGATCGAAACTCTACGGAATTATTTTATGAAAATATTTACTTTATTTTTAGATAATATGTAATTACCGTTGGGTATTTTCTCTGTCACGTTATTTGGGATATTTCAATTTATCCCATTTTGGTAATTCATGTGAGAAGAATTGTCAAAGTATTTGATGCATTCAGTGCATATGCTTTTCATTTTTCGCGGAATAATTTTTCACTGTTTGTAATCTGTATTGATGGTGGTGGTGGAGGGGAGACTTTACTGATTTTAATGCCAAACAAAATATTTCTGTTTTATATTCACTCGAAAAAAATTTGTAAAATGAAAACTAAGTTAAACGCAACATATGTAAGGCAAGACACATACGTGTCTTTGTTTTTATTGGTGCTTTGTTTAATTTGGCTCTTTTTTGCCTTTAAAACCAATGAATACTACCTTTATTCAACCTTGTATGCTATGTTTGTAAAATTGCAGGTGAAATCCCAAGGAAAAAGAAAAAATATATATATTGCAGATAAGAATATGTATCTTAAAAATAGACAGAGAGAAAAATAATATTTTGCTCATATTATTTGCATGAGTATTACTTGCAAATATAACTTAATATATGATGAAAATATTTTTTCAAGAAACTTTGTAAATACTAAAAACTTGTACAGAGACTAACTTGTAGTAGTTTTAAAGGGAAGAAAGACAATCCAGGTAATAAAAATAAAATCACAGTAACAAGTTTATTTTTATTAACAATGCCATCACATGCAGTACAAATACTCTCATATACTTTCGCGAAAAATTCTGAATGTAACCTATGCTCCGTAACTTTTTGTTTTTTAGAGATTTCTTTTTTACTTTCCCTACAATACATGTCCAGTGCACATGTACGCTGTCCCTACAATATATGTACAATGTATGCAATATGAAAGTATTATGGGATAAAAAAAAAAAATCCGACTTTTTGTTGGATTTACACGTTTCAAGTATACCTGAATAGAATTGAAATCAACCATTCTTTTCATTGATGTCAGTGAGTACGATATGTATTAAATAACTTGGTCCAGTCGAGTAAAGTTTAATACCATTATTACAGAATGCTGATTTTTGGAGTGTTAAACCAGGAAGACCTTCTTGCTTGGACACTTTTATTATTATTATTATTATTATTATTATTATTATTATTATAATCTGAAAAAATTATAAAATTATATAAAATAATTATGCTAAAGATTGTTATAGAAATATTCGTTTTATATCCAATTTCTCTTATATAAATTAATAACGTCATTTACGAAATATGAATGTACCCGCTTTCGAGATATTGCATGTGTTTGATCTAACATAGGTAAAGTCATGTGTTTTTTTTAATTTATTTTTAATTGAAAAATATAATATCTAACAGGAGGAATAAAGGTTAAGGAATAAACTGATTGTGTAATGTGAAAGCATTAATCATTGCTATCAATTAAAGTCATGCTTTCAATGTCTATTTGCATCCTCAAGGACGACATCATTAAAATTACTTCTGTTTTAAAAGATGAAATGTTTTATATGCTACGTACAGGGTGCATGTGCTAGGGATATTGCAATTCGAACGTCATTCATTTTTCCTTATTGAAACTTAGGCTCTAAATTGGTGCAGTAGAGCCGATGTTTCGGTAGGGGGTCTTTTTCAACCGCCCACTTGGCGACAAATTTGGCGACTTTTAAAATGTCGCCAAATTGATGAAATGACCCCTAATTGATGAAAATTCAATATTTTGCGACATGAAGTTCAATTTCCTTGATAATATTCCTGTCGATTTGTGGAAATCATTAATTTAATGTGCGTGATTCAAATTTTAGTGAGTTCCAATGCTCGAGGTTGTATACGAATTGCGTTTTGTTAGGGGATGATATGGTATATATGTTTCGAGATGGAGTCGGATGGGAAATAATATTGATTAGGAGAGTGCATGGTTCTTATGTGTCCGTGGATAGTAGGAGCGCAAAAGCTGCTGGCGAGCGGATGAAATGTAATATTTTGCAACTTTTTGAATACCGTATACGGGCATATCTTCTAGTCATTTAAAAATAGTAGGAAATAAATGAAGGGAAAAGTCTTAAAAAACTACTAAGAGAGCTTATAATAATTTCTTGAGGTTTAAGCGAATTTTCTACAAAAGTTTGAAATAAAGACGAGTAAATTTTTTTATTCCATTGGATCAACGTTTCGCTGTTCAATACATGTTTGAACCTTTTGTATAAGACAACTTTTTATACACCCTCCTCTCCTCCTCGAAAAAAAGTTATACATTTTCAAAATTATAAATAAATTTAAAAAAAAAAAGGTAAAATTTAGGGGGGGGGGGGGGGGGGGGGAGTTGCATTTGCACCTTGTTTGAGTACGCCATTGGGGTTAGAAAACCTTTTTTATTCAGTGAATCAAATTAAAGCAGTTCGAGCTAGAAATCCCGGTTCGCACAAGGAATTTTGAGCTTACCATGTTCCACTATATTCGGTACTTTGAAATGAAATGTAAAATTTACACTTCTTTAATTTTATGAAAACCAAATGTAGGAAATGTGAATATTTTTAGAATTCACGTATTTAACTGTATTTTAAATACCATGTTGAGAGATTGAGAATTTTCCGTAAAAGTATTTTGGATTATTTGTACTGTACGTGATAGCATTGTTATTCAGGAATTGTTATTGTGATTTTATTTTTATTACCTGGATTGTATTTCTTCACTTTAAAACTGCAAGTTAGTTTCTGTAATTAAGTTTTTAGTATTTACAAAGTTTTTTTTTTAAATATACTTTCATCTTATATAGTAAATCATCTTTGCAAATATTACGCAGGCAAATAATATGAGCAAAATCCTGTTTTTCTCTCTAGTGTTTGTGTCTATTTTTAAGCACATATTCTTATATGCAATACATATTTTTCTTTTTCTTGGGATTTCACCTAAAATTTTCAAACAGTTCCCCCAGATCGACAGATTATATCACAATGCACATTTTAATTTAGTTTCTACTGTAATTAGATCGCTTTTTTTAATTAATTAAATATATAAGTTATATATTGATAATTTGTAAAATATAATGGAGTGGAAAAACCACATTTTTGCATTGCATATATTTACAATAAAAAGTATGAAATGTACTGAAAGAAAGTATATCCATTTTACCGCTTGTTCCAGGCGATGTCTTAGCGTATGATTTTGATGTTTCATTGCACCACCAAATATAATTTCCCCCTTATATCTTTTGGAAAAATCTTGGTAGAATTGCAAAATACTTCACCGAAGGGCATATTTCAAAATGTGTGCCCAAGGTCTTATAAACGTGTTTTTTCAAATTCTCTAATTCGATTTTTTGGGGGGGTGGAGGGGGGGGGCAACACTTTTCCATTAGGTAGTATGATAAAATGAAAAAGTAATTACTAGTTGTTTGAAAACTATAAGTACGCAAATACCAGTTCTAGCTTTTAATATAAAAAGCTACCGACAACTTAATCTGATTCCACGCTTTTAGGAGAAATTCTGCGAAATCAAATTAACTCCCTCTGTCGGTGGAGTAAAAATATTAGCTCCTGAAATCAGAGTTCTAAAAATAGCTGCGCCGCCATCTTTACCTCATGACCTTATAAATGCTTCCTTACATCACTTCACTTCGTCTCTTCCGATTTAATCCGCGCGAAACAAAAGGTCAGAGATGTTGGAAAATTTCAGAAAAAGGGGGTGGATAAAAAGAAAAAATTATTTCATGTCTTTCACCTACCTCCCCAGCGCCATCCTCGGAGAAACATTCTAAAAATAGAAATGCAATCTCGTATTTTTTTTCTTCTTTTCTAGCTCTTTTTTATTACTCTGTTGCCAGTTTGCCATTCTTTTCATCGTGCAGACGATAAGGTGAATGGAAATTTTTAAAAGAGTTCTATGTTACAGTTAGTTCTGCAGTTGCTGATTTATTTTACTCTATTCCAAGCGAGTTAAGCGATCCCCTCGCTGCTGCGAATAGGGTTTCTCCCTCTCGTGAGTTTTATTTTTACAGCCTCACGTACGAATAGTGTTATTTATTTTTACTCGCGAGTGTTACACATGCCGCCATTGAGGTAATTTGCGATCGTTTCGAAGTGTGATGATGTTTAATACGGGCTTCATGGCTGGCTTTGTTTCGCTTATCTTTATCGTCTTTGACGTCAAAAAATGTGACCACCTAATTGCCGTAGCTATAACTCTGATTTTTATATCCAAATAAATCAAAACCCAAAACGTTTGCAGTGGATTTGTGATTTTTACTTTCTCTGCAATACATGGTAATGTATAGGGAAAGTATTGGAATCATGCCGAACATCGCAATTCGAGTTTTCGACGGATCTACACGTTTTGGGACCTCTAGAATACGAAAATACTATTTTTAGCGTGACGTCTGTGTGCATGTCTGTCTGTTTGTGTGTCTGTCTGTGCAATGTATGTATACACTCTAAGTCAAAAACTAATAGATCGAATTTCATAAAATTTGGTAGGTAAGTCACTAGGGTGTGACCCTGGTGCTGATTAGTTTTTGGTATGATTAAAAAAAAAAAAACAGAACCCGCCTTTTTATGCGAAATGGCCCTCAAAAATATCATGTTTCATGTTATCCACTTTAGCTGAAATACTAATTGACCAAATTTCACAAAATTTGGTAGATAAGTTACTTGTGGGATACTCTGGTGCTGATTAGAATTTGGTACTATTCGGAAAAGAACAACCTGCCTTTTTTTACGAAATGGCTCGCAAAAATCGCCAAAATCTTAAAAACTGCGTATGTTCAAATGTAGCAGCTAAGTGCTTGTTTTATACGTAATTTTTGATGACGAAACGAATTAGAACAACTCTGATACTCTAGGACTAACTGTACTCGAGATATTTGAGATTTTTCGCATTTTTGTTATGACACCTCTGGAAAAATGTCCAATTACCAAATAAAATCAGAAATTGAATTAAAAAAGCAAATGCAATGTTATTTTGTGCAATGAAACTCAATGTAATGAATTATTAAAGAAATAAAGAAAAGAAATGAATTTGAGCCTGCAGGGAAAGTCATGTGCTGCCCACACCAGATTTTTTCTTTACTCATCAGTAATTTTAATTCAAAACCGAGACATAAGAAAGTATTAAGCATGAGATCGGGGAATATAATAAATAAATCCAATAATTTTAATTTTATAAACTTTTTGTCTTTTTTAACTACATTATTATGTACAAGGCCGGACAAAAATTATTGAATGGCACTGAAAATTTTGCTCGCGATATATAAGGTATTTTTATTAAACAATAACAATTTACTTAGAATTTTAACGTGTTAGTAGAGATTTACAATTTCGATTTCTTAAATGTGTGATAACATTTTTATAAAATTAATAATGAAAGCGTTAAAGAGGACACAATGTATAGCAATAACACTATTGGATTTATTCATTATTACTATTTATTATACGTCTATTCTTTCTCACAAAAGTACAAAAGTCTATTGGCTTCTATCCTTGCTTCCTGAGAGATTTTACTTATTTGACCTGTGATAAAAGCAACAGGGCGATAAACATGCATAAACAGTGGAATATTTAAATATTTTAAAATTTGTTTTAAGAATTATTAAGTTTTGATTAAGGAATGATAATTTTTTTTTAACTCGTGTTCCTGCTTTATCCTGAGGTGGCACCTTAACGCTCTAGGTAATTTAGTCCTGATGGTTTGGGTTTTGAATTTGGATATAAATGTTGTAGAAATATGTTTTTTTTTCTCTTAATTTTATAAAAGTAACTTCATTATATACGGTGTGCAAGGAAATTCGTGTACTTTTCATTATTATAAGAATTTATAAAAAATATTTTCATCTCTTTTCTCATTAACCCCGAGAACGCTGTCTGTCATCGCCGACAACTTCCAACACGACACAAATCGAACTAGACTAGTTTCAATTTAACTCTTGTACCCCTCAGCAACAGAATCAAAATTTTTACACACGCACAAACATTACACATCCCCTCAAATCTTTTGCTGCCACGTTTGCCGATATTTCCGAGACCGCGCCTCTAAAAGGTATGATATAGATCAATAAAAATAAACTCTGCTTTACTCCCCCCATATCCACCCCCTATCGTCGATATCGATTGCGCTCTAATTGCCACCCACAACTACACGTTTCAGGGGTTGGGAATTTTACATCTTCTCTCTTTGAGAAAAGAGGGAAAGCATGTGTTAAAGGCGCTGTATAAACTTAATTTTCTTCTCTCCTGTGTGTGTACTATTTTTTACTCCTCTGTGTGTATACTGTTAATTACTGTCCTTTATGTGTTTGCTGTTTATTACTTCCCTGTGTGTGCACTGTTTATTACTCTCTTGTGTGTGTTTGTTGTTTGTTATTACTCTCCTTTGTGTGTTTGTTGTTTATTACTTCCTGTGTGTGTACTGTTTATTACTCCCATTTGTGTGTTTGCTGTTACTTTCCTGTGTGTGTACTGTTTTTTACTCTCTTGTGTGTGTTTGCTGTTTATTACTCTCCTTTGTGTTTGTACTGTTTATTACTCTCCTTTGTGTGTGTACTGTTTATTACTCTTCTCTGTGTGTGTGTACTGTTTATTACTCTCCTGTGTGTGTGTACTGTTTATTACTTTCCTGTGTGTGTACTGTTTATTACTCTCCTGTGTGTGTACTGTTTATTACTCTCTGTGTACTGTTTATTACTCTCCTTTGTGTGTTTGCTTTTATTACTTTCCTGTGTGCTGTTTATTATTCTCCTGTGTGTATATAGTCGATTGAAGGGGTGATTCTTTAGAAAAAGTTGTAAAAGTGGTGAGTAGCAGAGATGCTGAGGAGAAAATTTCGTATAATTGGTTGGATGAGTAGAATAATCTTTTGGAGCGAAGGGGTGTTGTCAAGATTTAAAGTTCGCTACTGTCATGCCAGATATTTTTTTAAGAGCACTTGGTCTCGAGCATCCATGATGTTGCATCATATGCATTCGTTTTAGTAGCTAACGTATCTGCAGATAGTTGTTGCAAGTAACCCTAGAATAAGTTGAGTTTGAAAGAATTTATGTAAAACCCAATTTTGTTAATACCCGGGCAGCGAATGCCAGAATGTAAAAAAGTATGTGCTCCAGAAAGAAAATCGATAGGGTTTAAAGAAAACACATTGTATTTATTCCAATGGCGCACACCGCCTTATTAAATATAATTAGTCTCTTTATAAACTCATGTTGCACATCAGCCATTTTCTGAGCGCTTTCAAAATGTGGGCTGCCCTTTGTCATTGCATTACCTTTCTGTGGGTGGTGTGGGGAGACTGCATTTTAAAGGTCGGGGATTTAGGGAGGCATTTGAAAAGAGGATCGGTTTCTAAGCGACGGAGAAAATGCTTAATTAAAATAATTTAGTTGCAGGAAACGTATTTAGTTTTGAAAGATATCTGCAGAGGAAGATGCATTTTCAAGGGGTGGGGGTGGGTCAAAATTTGGGGGAAAGGAATTTCTCAGCGAAATGTTCTTGATGGTTGTCACCATAGGCGCAGTCCAAATCTCGGAAAAGAGGGGGGGGGGGGGTATAGTGAGTGTTACAGTGCTGAATTTTATTTTGCATTATCAGGAATGCCCACAGGTCCCCGAATGTCCTATTTTTAGGACATGTCCCTAAATGCATCTTTTTTATAATTCTGTCCCTAAAAATCCAATGTTGGTAAATCGTATCTTGTTCTTAGTTTTGTGACAGATATCAATTATTTTTATTTCTTAAAATTGACATTTGAAATGTCATGGGGAAAAAAATTCTAACTAAAGTATAAATCGGTAAACGGTTTATTTCATCGTGTCAGCTTATTACTTCTATATACAAGTGTACCAAATTTGATATTTTTGTATGCTATAGTTTTAGCGGTACGAGACAGAAAATCGATGGACCTGCCGATACGAAAGAACATTTTTCACTTCAGAAGTGCATAAAAAGTAAAATATCTTGTAAACTACACCGAAATTAAAAAATGGGGCCCCGTCTTGCAAAAAATCAAATATGTAGGTAATTGCCTGCAAAAATTCATGGTCTTACACAAATATTTTGTCTTTGACATTAAATGTTTTCTAAACTACAATATATATCGAGAAATGGTTTATTTCAACGCGTTCCCCAAAGCTTTCTCTACAAGTGTATCAAATTTTATATTTTTGTATGCTATATATTTTATATTATTATATGTTTTTGCGGTACGAAGCAGAGGAACGAGATTTTTTTCAAACAGCGGCGGCGGTGTCAGCTACTCTTTTTTAATATAGAGACATTCTTAAAATTTTTAAACTCCAGGTAATTGGACATTTATCTTATTACTTTTTATTATTTAATAGACATTTTGTGTTTAGTTCAATCAACCTTCTGTTGGGTAATTAAAAGAAAAAAAATAATAATAATACGATTTTTTTTTCCAATTAGTTTGTTTTCTTTTAGGCAAATATCTGATTGTCCCTAAAAGTCCGTATTTTCGGGGTTTGGTCCCTAAAATTGTCTCTGTTTTTTACAGTACACACGAATACCTATATATTTTTTTTAAATTCTGTTGAGATCACTGATTATGGACTTTATGGACAAGTAATGCAATTTTTCAGTATATGGGGGGAAGATACGACCCTCTCCTCCGCATACTCATATGTTTCAAAGCATTTTCAAGCCACGTGTACATGCGTGACAACTTTCGGACGAGAGACCTAATGTATCCAAACTCTCACAATGAATCACTCCATCCTAATTACCTAAACTCCCAAACCGCACATTTTCAAAATCTCACGCCATGCAACTCCGTGTTGAGTTGACCCTGAAAACTGTACAGGGGAGTTACAGGGGTAGGGGGTAGAAACGCTTTCCAAAATTTCAAACTGTAGACAAGGGATTATGTACTTCTGTAAACACCTCATTCGTTCGTCGACCCCCATTTCCCAGGTCGTAGCTTACGCCTGTGCTACTTGCTACACCACCACACCAATCATGTAATGGATTTGACTTACCGTTTAAACTATTTAATCCAAACTTGATATCCTGCAAAGAGTCGCTCTATTAATATACAATAGCTGTATAACGCTGTTATGCTGGTATTAATGCAATGATCTTCTGTGTCGTGGGCGTGCTTCCTTGTCGAAGAGGGGGAGGGGGGTTTCCATAGTGATTTTGTCTGGTCATTCAAGTATTGACCTCTTAGTCTTTTAATGGAGGCAGGGGCGTATGTTTGTCCAATGATGGTTAGCCTAAGTAGCGATCGATCTTGGGTTATTTTTTCATTCTTTTGTTTCTTGTGCTATTGCGGCGAGTATGTATGTTGGAGTTTCGATTTGTTTATGTTTTCGCTTTGGGTTAATGTTTTATTGGGTTATCTTTTGTTGAATACATTATTTGCAAATTGAATCCATGCTGGTTGAAGGGTACGTAATCGAATAGAGCTTAATAGTATGGATTTACTATAGATGTTTAGCTCGTCGTGTATAAAGTTATGTAAAGTATTCCCGCCTGCAGACTTGCGCTCCAAAAATTAGCGGCATACCCATCTCTCTTGAACAGTTTTGTTAATTAGCATACGTCCTCTCAGCTACATATAATTATATACATACTTAGAGGGGATGTAAAGCAATTGTCTTTTGGATCCCGTGACAAAACAGAAATGCTTTTTGACCCCTTAAAATATTAACTGGAGTGTGGATGAACTTTACCAGAATTCATTTTTAAATAGCCCCCCCCCCCCCCTTCCCCGCAATTTTACAAGTAACATTTTGAAAAATCGGTATTGGTTATCCAAATGATTACAATTATAGCCTATACCCTTCACTTTAAAGAGCTTGAAAAACATATTGAGATTGATATCATACTTGACATGTACCCTCCTGGAGTAACTTGTCCCCCCCCCCCCTGGTACCCCTTGGAGTAACCTTCGAGGAGTAGAGAGTAACTTGCCTTGGTTAATGACGTCACGAACATAAATATTGTATCGCGGCTATTTTTCATAACAAGGATTGAAACTGCGAAGTTTCGTGATCACTGAGCCATATTTATTCACGATTAGCTCAAATCGTGCCCCATGCTGCCATGTTAATAAAATATAAAATGTCGAATACATTTCGAAATTTTCGCGTGAATTGAAAAAAAAAGAAAAAAGTCTATCTAGTTCTAGTTTCTTTTTATAGCAAAGCCGGGTGTAAAATTTTGTGAAAAGCCATTAATATTTGTGGCTGCTATCGTGTACACACAAAAAATAGACCACAGACGGTCATCCGTCCGAAACGAGTCGAAACGTGTTCAGGAGGTCCTGAAGCATATACTGGCATCCAAATCTCGAATTCGAAAATGTCCGTGAAAACAGTACCTTCTCTATATATATTACATAGTATGAGAAAATACAAATAGTGCTCTGTTACTCGTCATGTTATAGATTGATGTGAAACATCCCTCTTTTCGCATATTCGAAAGCGGGAAAGATTGATGTGTGTCGCTTGGTGCAAGATACCTAGGGAAAGATTTATTTTTAGGGAAAGTTATCGATGATGAAATGTTCACCAGTTACTCCACCGGGTGAGCGTGCGTTCGACGCGAGGGATAAGCTTACGTCGATGTATGTTGCACAGATATTTGAGATCTAAAATTTAAATTTTTTTTTTTTACACCTTTCTACCAGTATTGCTTTATAGTACAGCTTGAAGGATATATACTATAATCAGAAGAAAAATGGTACAGTGGGTTCTGTATTGAGTTTGACAGACTCGTATCATGCCAACAACCCAAGCGAATGATTTCGAGCTAAAATACCATATTCTCCGCGTAGGATGTTCTGGAAAAATCACGTACGAGTAAGTCGTGAAGTTTTTAGCGAATACACGAAATTCGAGAAGTCTTTAGAACAACCGAGATAACCGGATGTGTCGCCAAGGTCAATTGATCCAGATCTTCACATTATAAAATTGGTTTTCTATTGCGTATTCATAACAATATGATGTAACTTTCTTTAAGGGTGAGCGCCAGTAAATTTTCTGCCCTATCCGCGCTTTGCTAACTTTCGCGGCACACATATTTCGCCTTAATTCTGCTCAAACAGTTGCGAAATATTTTCTGAAAGATAAAATGCAATGTTTAGATTGTATTAAAACTAAATTTAATGCCCTAAAAAACATAGAATATATTTTTTTATTTTAATCCAAAATATTTTTGGTGCTGCCATCTGTTGTTGTAATTTAATTCCTACCTATTATTTTTATTTTTTAATGAACATTTTTAAATATTTATTCCTTCTAATACAGTGTTAAATACAACAACAGATCATATATAATAATGCCACAATGACGGAAAGGTAATTTATCATTCTATAAATTTGATAAACGATCTGAATGTACATCACTGAGGACTGCAGTTTTATCTTCAAGTTCCTTTGTCTTCAAGTCCAAGTTCAATTACGTTTCCGTGATTATGGCATTATATATGATTTGTTGTTGTATTTAATAGCGTATTAGAAGGAATAGATATTTTAAAATATTCATTAAAAAATAAAAATAGTCGGTATGAATTAAATTACGACAACAGATGGCAGCACCAAAAATATTTTAAATTAAAATAAAACATATATTCTATGTTTTATTGGGTATTAAATTTAGTTTTAATATAATCTAAGCGTAGCATTTTATCTATAAGAAAATATTTCGCAACTGTTTGAGCAGAATTTCGGCGAAATATGTGTGCCGCGAAAGTTAACAAAGCGCGGATAGGGCAGATAATTTACTGACGCTCACCCTTAAGCACTCCCGTTTCATTGAAATCACATTTCTTTCAAGATTTACTCTACACTCCGCTGCTTGAGATGTTTTGCATCAAAAACGCAAATTTTATTCGACTTCCATAACAAAATGCAAAATTTGGAACGCAAATTCTACGATCTATTAGCAAAACTGTACCTGTTACACGAGCAGTTAAACTCGTAATATTTTGACTCCAGAACATTATAATGTGTCCCAGGCCATCATCATGGTTGGCCACATCAGACTAGTGCAATTCAAATTGTGAAACAAATTAGGATTAGAAAGCTTTAGGATTAAAAGCATCAAAGCTTGTATATTTATTTAAAAATTTTAATGAATTCAAGCAATCAAATAATGCACATTACACAGCAAATATATCGCCCTTACCACACACACATTTCAAGCTTATCCGTTGCATTTAAGGGGAGAGAATTGTCGAAAAAAATTTTCCCCCTATATTAAAGCATAAAATTCCCAGTAAACGCCCCTCTGCATTTCCGGCGAATTTTCGTTGTATTTCAGAGGATGGATCGACGAAATTCTACGGTATAAGATTTTAAAATTTAATGCGCGCGAGTTTTCGATTACCGTTGAGACCCAGACCGTCCGCCCTACCAGAAAGGTGTTGAAGACCCAGACCGTCCGACTCGTCCTGAGGACTTGAGCATCTATTTGGACGGCCGGGAGAGGAGTTGGCAGGCGTCCGGCCGATGTCCGGGTGTCCACAACAACCAACACTAAATTTATTGAATCTTTAAAAAATTTTTACAGGAGTGGTTACAAGGATATAAGCTAATAACATAGTTTTGCTAATATGAAAATATATCTGAAGACTTGATTACATTTATACTCTTGTAGACTTGAATACATTTTGTTGACTTATTTACATTATTGAAGACTTGATAATATATTTACAAATGACATAATGATCTGAGATAATATAAGTATTATGATAGTAGTTGAAAACATTTTGAAGTTGACTATATATTATAAAATGGGGTGCAACAACTAAAGACAACACAACAAAAGCAGACGACACCACCGAGAAAAACAACATATAAAAAAACAACATAAAAAACAACATAAAAAACAAACAAAAAAACAACAAGAAGAGGAGTCACCGACCGAAAAAATTAAAAGCAGAGATCCCCAGGCTGATTATGAAATTTTATTAGAGATTTCTCTCGCTATGAGAACACAGTTTTTTATTTTATTGATTGAAGAAGGGTTAGAGCAGACACTCGAGAACCAGGTCGCCGTATTATGGGGTGAAGGTTTATAAAGGTGAAAAGCTTTGGTAAGGGGGCAAGAAAAAACGTAGTGATCGGCGTCGCCGAAAGCGCCGCAGGAGCAGCAGGAAGTAGATTTACATTTGAAAGAGAACAAATAATCGGGGAATGGGCCGTGGCCCGTAATAAAGTAGATTAAATATTTATTAGTAATATGTGTATTAAAGTTAACTTTTGGAAGGAAATTTAAAATTCTGGCGGGATCGTGAGTTCGGGGGGAGACATAGTCATTTAAAAAGGATTGCCAATTACTAAGGATATCAAGTTTGTAATGTTTTTTGAGAAGTGAATAAGGGAAAGGTAAAGAAGTTGGAGAGCCAGAGGTAGTAGCTAGTTTTGCATTTTTGTCTGCGACCTCGTTACCCGAGATGTCGGAGTGGGCTTTAACCCAACATAAATTAATTAAATGTTTATTAAGATTAGCATTAGTTTTAATTTTGGATAAGTAAAAAGATTTGTTTTTGATGGAGTTAAAGGCCGAGATTGACGATTGACTGTCTGTAAAGATATTAATTTTAATGTTTCTATTAGATGCCCAATTTATAGAGAAATGGATCGCAGCAATTTCTGCTTGGAAAACTGTGTTCCCATGCTCAAGTTTAAAGGTGAAAGTTTCTTCCAGTGTGTTTTCGTGAAAGATGCAAATGGCGTATCCTGTATTGTTTTCAATAGAGGAACCATCAGTGTAAATATTTATTTTGGAAAAGTTAAGTGGATTAATGGGGGAAAAGGTCACTGTACGTTGAGAAGGAGGGATACTGGAAGAAGGGCAGTTATGATCAAATTTTTCAGGGGGGGGAAGGGCAGGATTTGTAAAAAGGTTATTGCGAAGTTTCCAAAAGGTATATTTTTTGTACAAAGAATTTATTACAAAGTGAATGGGGGGGATTCCAGTTAAAGAAAAGAGAGAAATGTTAGAAGTAGTCCGAAAACCAGATGAGATTTTTAAAAGAAAAATCCTTTGAAGAGAGATAAGTTTTTTGACCTGTGCCCCAGTCAATGCTTTTCCCCAAACTCCTGAGCCGAAAGTAATTATCTTTTCGATAACCGAAAGATACCAAACTTTAAGAAAGGATTTATCAACACCCCAGTTACTGCCAGTCACTCTCCCAAAAGTGCTAGCGAACTTGAAGCACTTCTCTCTCAGATTAAAAATATGGGAACTCCATTTAAGGTTATCGTCGATCGTGATGCCTAAGTAATTTAATTGTCTAGTAGTTTGAATTTTAACGTTTTGGATTTTAAATGAGGGTCTCTGTTTAATTTTAGATCTATTTTTTTTAAATACGATAGCTTTACATTTTTCGGGGGTGACGGAGAGTTTAAGGGCCGAAAGGGAGGACGAGATAAGATCAAGGAGATTATTAGTATTAATACGTAATGTTTTCAAGTTAGTGGAAAAAGTGACCACCGCAAGATCATCCGCGAAGGCCTGCAGGTAAAAAAGATCATCATTAAGATTAAGTATATCATTAAAATAAATACTCCACAGGGTAGGAGAAAGAACCGAACCCTGCGGAGCCCCAGAGGAGATACATTTAGTGATAGAGGAAGTGCCGTTAGCCAGAGAAATTTGTCTATTATTTAAATAAGAGAATATAAAGTTTTGGTAAATTGGTGGAAGATTGATATTAGAAAGTGTTTGAGGTAATATATTCCAGTTGAGATTATCGAAGGCCCCGCAGATGTCCACGGTGGTCAGGGAAACGAAATTTTTTGATTTGTGAGTAGAAATGTTATTAATCAGCCTGAGGGTTGCATCCTCGCAACTAGTAAGTTCCCTAAAACCGAATTGCAGGGGATGAAGAGCTCCAGCAGAGAAAAGCCAAAAGTTGAGTTTGTTAATAAATATTTTTTCCAAAATTTTTCCAAGGGTAGGTAATAAGCAAATTGGGCGGTAGGAAGAACAAAGGGTGGGATCCTTACCGGGTTTATTAAAGAATATGATATTTGCATTATTAAGACATGAGGGGAAATGGCAAAGTTTAAAGCAAAGGTTAATGAATTTCGAAAAAAAGAAAGGGAATGATTTAAAAAGTTTTTTCCATATTGTGAAGTCCAGGTTATCGAGACCGGGAGCTTTTCCGTTTTTTAAATTTTTGATTACTGCTGAAAGCTCCTCATCCGAGACAACCCCCAACCCATCAGAAGGTAAATTAAAATGTGGAAAACCGCTAAAGTCAGTATCAATTTTAAAGTGGTGGTCCATCAATCGTTTCAATTTGTCTTCATAGTTAAGGGAGGGGGAGTCAGGGAAAAAAAGATTAATATTATTGAATTTTCTATGTTTCTGGAAGGCAAATTTGAAATGTGAGCCGAAAGAGTTACTGCACTTAGTGCAATAAGCCTTCCAGGAATCCATTCGGGTTTTTTTGAGGAGTAATTTATATTTGGCTTTATTAAGCTTGTAAAGAATTTTGGCAGAAAGTATAGTTTCAGGAGAAGCATCATTTCTCTCGAGTGACCGAATTCTTTTATATAGGGCAGTGACAAAATTTCTATGTTTCGAAAGGGTTGGGGTCCACCAAGTGAAGTTTTTTATAGTTTTAGTCTTTTTCTTTCTAATATATTTAAAGGCGCAATCTTGGACGGATTCAATTAAAATTTTTACAAAGGAGTCAAGAGAATTTGTGTCGTGAATTTTATCTAATAGAGGATTAAGAAAGTTAAGGTTGTTTTTGAAGTTGTATATAAATTTGCCTATACCGTATTGAGTTTTTAAGAAGAAAGTATTATCTGAAGGAGGATCAAGGTTAAAAATAATTTTGATATATTTATGGTCACTGAATGTGTCACTCGAGAGAATCTCCCAACTCTGAATAAAATCGAAAAGTGAAAAGTTAACAAGGGACAAGTCGGGGAAGCCATTTCCAGTATGTGAAACAAAAGTTGGACCACATTTAACATCATTACAAATTACAAGATTATTATTAAGACAAAAGTCGATCATGTCGAGTCCCCTCTGATCGGTGAAACCGTATCCCCACATCCGGGCACGGGCGTTAAAATCTCCAAGGAGTAAAAAATTTTCATTAAAATAGTTAAAAATTTCAATTTCTGATAGCATGTTTGTAAAATCATCATGAGGGGGAAAATATATGCTCGCTAAATTAATTGGAGCGTGATGTGGTAGTAAAATTTCTACAAATATTGATGTTAGTGATTTATATTTAAAGTTTACTATAAGTTGGGGGTTAAAAATTAGAATAATTGATTTTTGTGAGTTGGAAGAATATTGTCGAACCCCAGGGGGGGGTACCTACAGGGACCGTACCCTCCTTCCCCTACCACCAGCCTCTCGGAAGGACTTACGGACCCACATGTTTAACGTGATCGTACTCCGCGTGAACACGGCTGCAGTTTTGGCAGCGGAGGGAATCGAACCCGGACCTACCGAGTGCAATTCCCGGTCGCTAACCACTGGGCTACCGCGCCCCCGAGTTTTCGATTACCGTGTATAATAATTCTTAATTGCAATAAAGTTTTTTTGACATCAACTTCTTATACAATGCCCTATAATCCTAGATTACTCGTTGTTGTTCTTGAAACCCAGACCGTCCGACCTACCAGAAGGGTGTAAGGTACTGTTTGAACGGCCGGGAAGTGCCACCCAATTTAGACCGGAACCCAGTGGGGGGAGGCATTCACAGGGCCCGTACCCTCTTCCCCCTATCACCAACCTCTCGGAAGGACTTACGGACCCACATGTTTAACGTGATCGTACTCTGCGTGAACACAGCCGCAGTTTTGGCAGTGGCGGGAATCGAACCTGGGCCTATAGAGTGCAATTCCAGCGCGCTAACCACTGGTCTACCGCGCCCTGCAGATTACCCGTTGTAACAATTCTTCATTTCACCTTAAAATTTTTTGACATCAACTTCAATCTGCGGTATATGCAGTGCACTATAACCTCAGATTTCTCTGTATAATAATTCTTAATTTCGCAACGTGTTTTTGACATTTGCAATGCACAATAATCGTAGATTACCCTGTATAGTAATTCTTAATTCTTTAAAAAGTATTTTTGACATCCACTTCTATATGCAATGCACCATCTTCGTAGTATTTTAAAACCTTCCTTCGACCTACGACGGCAGAAGGAATTACAGTTTATTGAACAGTGAAATTTATTCCTCTCTGTTTTATAATGAGATGAACTCACTCTATAAACCCTACTGGAACAGCCCCAGTCTCCAGTAATACTGCTGAGAGATTTTCATGTTCTAATTAAGATATTATGCCGGAATTATACGTTTTAATACAACACCTAGAATGTATAAGATGAAATACATTGCATGCATTATAATATATCGCATATGTTTAGGGGGGGAAAAAATAGTTGCACAGCTCGAAGGTATTTTTTTTTTTTTTTTTTTTTTTTTTTTATGAAGTGTTATTTTTAAATAAAGCGGGGTTTTTTTTTTCGGTGATCTTCCATCAAAAATCTTTACATTTTTAGCCTTTTTAACACAGACACACACGCTGAATTTTTCACATATCTGCGATGACTCTATTTCCTGGCAGTAAATAATTACAAATCTGAAATGAGTTGGAAAAAATATAGTTTATTGTTTTATTTAAGATTTTACAAATGAAGGTACAAGAGTGAAACAAAAAGTATTTATCGAAATAAATAAAATAAATACTGTTTCTCTTTTAAATATATGAATATTACAATAATTTCCAAATAAAGCCAGGTTATAAATAAATATTTGGTTAAAACATTGAACATATTTAAATGCTTAAGGAAATAGAAAAATTATTAATGGATATGTGATATATTGCATGCATTACAAAAATTCATTCAAACTGCTGTCTAAAATAATCTGAAATAAAAAAAATATCCGTAGTATAACATAAGCTGTTAAATTTATTAAATGGTATCATAAGCAAATAGGAGCCAGACAGAGCAATTACTACAGCAAAGATAAAAAAAAAAAGTAATAATTTATATAATCTACATATTAATAATAATATATATAATTGAAGAATTTTAATTTACTTGTATTATTTATACCAGAGATTGCAGAGATTGATCATATATTGAAATAGTTCTGTATAGCAAAAATGAAAATAAGATGGTCTGAAGTGAATATTTGGTATCAATAATGGCTATACGACAAGCTTGTTGTTGTTGTTGAGACCCAGACCGTCCGACCTACCAGAAAGGTGTAAGGTAACTGTATGGACGGCCGGGAAGTGCCACCCAATTTAGACCGGAACCCAGTGGGGGAGGCATCCACAGGGACCGTACCCTCCTTCCCCTACCACCAACCTCTCGGAAGGACTTACGGACCCACATGTTTAACGTGATCGTACTCCGCATGAACACGGCGGCATTTGTGGTAGCGTGCAAATCTAGCGCGCAAACCACGGGGATACCGCACCCGAGATGGCCAACAGCACGCGGTGTTCCGAGGTGGTCACCCACCAAGTACTAACCGCGCCCGATGCTGCTTGACTTCGGTGATCTAACGAGAACCGGTGTTTTCAGCACGGTACGGCCGTTGGCCCGTACGACAAGCTTGTTGTTGTTGAAACCCAGACCGTCCGACCTACCAGAAAGGTGTAAGGTAACTGTTTGGACGGTCGGGAAGTGCCACCCAATTTAGACCGGAACCCAGTGGGGGAGGCATCCACAGGCACCGTACCCTCCTTCCCCTACCACCAACCTCTCGGAAGGACTTTCGGACCCACATGTTTAACGTGATCGTACTCCGCATGAACACGGCGGCAGTTTTGGCAGTGGCTGGAATCGAACCCGGGCCTACCGAGTGCAGCTCCAGCGCGCTAACCAATGGGCTACCGCGCCCCCGTACGACAAGCTTGTGAAGATGTTAAAGAGAACATATTAATAATATTATTATTAATAATAATAATAATAATAATATATATATATGTATATATATATTATTCGCCCCTGTACGACAAGCTTGTGAAGATGTTAAAGAGAACATATTAATAATATTATTAATAATAATAATAATAATAATAATATATATATATGTATATATATATATATATATATGTATATATATATATATATATATATATATATATATATCCATTGGTTAGGACATTTACAGAGTTTTTTTCAGGTATTCTTGTTTCCTTTATAATTTTTCCATCTTTATGTATGTAGTCCAAGTTATTAAGAGTTTATAGATATAATTTATCTCTAATATTCGAAACATACATTTTGTGTTCATTTTGATTAAATACTTGGACTTGAAGAAGAGTTTTTTTTTTTTAAAATAACAATTCATATAGTTAGGCCTAGTGCTTATCCACGTGTATAGCTTGGATTTTATTTGATTTTCAATTATCGATTCCATTCAATCGATATTTGTTGATTATCTTCAGCTTGATGACTAGAAATTTGCATTTTATTTTCCATTTTATTGATGATTCTCTATTTAACACTAGAACGACGGAAGCGGTCATTTTGACCGCATAACTACTTTGAAAAACGATTCATCCAAAACGGCTAATCCCAGCCCATTGAGATTTTATGACTTTTCTTATTTTCTTAAAGTTATTGAAAACACATAAGAAAATTATTCTAGGTTTTATAATAATAACAAATGAACGATCTTCCTAGAACGACGGCAGTGGTCAAAGTAGTTATGAGGTCAAAATGGCTGCTTCCGCCGTTCTAGTGTTAATACTTCTTTTTATTATGTAGGCATATTTTAAAGTTAGGGTTTATTGAGTAGCAACTTCTCTCTATTCTATCATTGGATTTTCAAACTATTATTATTATAATATATATATATATATATATATATATATATATATATATATATATATATATATATCTTTCTATATAATAAAAGGCAATGTCTGTGTGTCTGTGTGTCTGTCTTATACACTATACGTTTCGCGACCGCGCGTCGGAGAGCTACGAAATTTGGCAATCGGAGACCCGGGGGGGGGAGGGAAGGGGACACGTGAAAACCGATTTTTAAAATTTTAATTATTTTTTTATTTATTTAATGTTTTATGCGATTTCGACCGTTTTTTGCCCTTTTTGCCCTTTTTTCTCCACGATCCAGACATCGTAGAAAAAAAAAATTACACCATCGGAAAGAGCAGAGAATTTCGAGTAAAAATATATCAATTTCAAATCTGAATTTAGATTTCTAATATTTTTTAAAGATTTTAAAACAAAAGTCACTTTTTGCTCAAGAAAACGATTTTTGGTTTTTAAATTCTCGCATCGTGAAAAGTACTCATAATTTCGACTAATAATTTACATTTTCAGAAAGGTCAAACATCTGGCATTCTTACAAGTCTAATCTGGTCCAGAAATAATGAAAATTGCCTTCAGGATCGCAATTTTAAAGACGTCATGATTTTAAATTTCTCGCCGTTCCGCTCGGCGTGACGCTTCGTTTCTCCCCCGCTGAAGCAGGGAAGGTGGTGGGTGGGGACGTCAAGGTGAAGGTGACGTCACGGTTCTGAATAGAGCGCCTTTGCTCTATATAAATTATTATATTTATATTTTAAATGATGGGACGATCTGGATTTTTTAAATGTATATTTTAACTTTTGGATATTTTAATTTTATGGATATTTTAAATGATGGAACAATGAAACAATGGAATGAGGATGATGGAATTAAGCATATGGTCATTTTAAATTGCAAATTAGCGCGCGGGAAGTTAGCGGTAGGCCCGGGTTCGATTCCCGCCACTGCCAAAACTGCCGCCGTGTTTACGTGGAATACGATCACGTTAAATATGTGGGTCCGTAAGTCCTTCCGAGAGGTTGGTGGTAGGGGAAGGAGGATACGGCCCCTGTGGATGCCTGCCCCACTGGGTTCCCGTCTAAATTGGGTGAATATGTAGAAAGTTATGGAGATTGTCGCGGAGGGCGCGGCAGCCCAGTGGTTAGCGCGCGGGAATTGCACTCAGTAGGCCCGGGTTCGATTCCCGCCACTGCCAAAACTTACGCCACGTTCACGCAGAGTACGATCACGTTAAACATGTGGGTTCGTGAGTCCTTCCGAGAGGTTGGTGGTAGGGGAAGGAGGGTACGGTCTAAATTGGGTGAATAAAAAGAAAGTTATGGAGATTGTCGCGGAGGGCGAAGTAGCCCAGTGGTTAGCGCGCGGGAATTGCACGCGGTAGGCCCGGGTTCGATTTCCGCCACTGACATGGAGTACGATCACGTTAAACATATGGGTCCGTATGTTTTTCCGAGAGGTTGGTGGTAGGGGAAGGAGGGTACGTTCCCTGTGGATGCCTCCCCCACTGGGTTCCGGTCTAAATTGGGTGGCACATCCTGGCCGTCCAACTAGTTACCTTACACCTTTATGGTAGGTCGCGCCAACGAGTTTGCCACAGTTGGAATTTGCCACGATCAGCATTTTCAAGGGTTGCGAACAGGCTGGTCGCCAAAGGCGGCTAGTCTATATAATAAAAGGCAATGTCTGTGTGTCTGTCTTATACACTATACGTTTCGCGACCGCGCGTCGGAGAGCTACGAAATTTGGCAATCGGAGACCCGGGGGGGAGGGAAGGGGACACGGGAAAACCGATTTTTAAAATTTTAATTATTTTTTTATTTATTTAATGTTTTATGCGATTTCGACCGTTTTTTGCCCTTTTTTCTCCACGATCCAGACATCGTAGAAAAAAACAAATTACACCATCGGAAAGAGCAGAGAATTTCGAGTAAAAATATATCAATTTCAAATCTGAATTTCGATTTCTAATATTTTTTAAAGATTTTAAAACAAAAGTCACTTTTTGTTCAAGAAAACGATTTTTGGTTTTTAAATTCTCGCATCGTGAAAAGTACTCATAATTTCGACTAATAATTTACATTTTCAGAAAGGTCAAACATCTGGCATTCTTACAAGTCTAATCTGGTCCAGAAATAATGAAAATTGCCTTCAGGATCGCAATTTTAAAGACGTCATGATTTTAAATTTCTCGCCGTTCCGCTCGGCGTGACACTTCGTTTCTCCCCCGCTGAAGCAGGGAAGGTGGTGGGTGGGGACGTCAAGGTGGAGGTGACGTCACGGTTCTGTATATGCATAGCGATGGGTGGGACAATAAGAAACCGAATTAGTTTTTACTTTCCGTTTCCCGCGCTTCCGATTTTAAATGAAATAAGAGCTTAACATATGCACTGTAGAAATTATTATATTTATATTTTAAATGATGGAACGATATGGATTTTTTAAATGGATATTTTAATTTTATGGATATTTTAAATGATGGAACGATGGATATTTTAATTTTATGGATATTTTAAATGATGGAACGATGGATATTTAAATTTTATGGATATTTTAAATGATGGAACAATGGAATGAGGATGATGGAATTAAGAGCTTAGAGAGCATATGGTCATTTTAAATTGTAAATTAGCGCGCGGGAAGTTAGCGGTAGGCCCGGGTACGATTCCCGCCACTGCCAAAACTGCCGAAGTGTTCACGCGGAATACGATCACGTTAAACATGTGGGCCCGTAAGTCCTTCCGAGAGGTTGGTGGTAGGGGAAGGAGGGTACGGTCCCTGTGGATGCCTCCTTCACAGGGTTCCCGTCTAAATTGGGTGAATATAAAGAAAGTTGCGGAGGGCGAGGCAGCCCAGTGGTTAGCGCTCAGGAATTGCACTCGGTAGGCCCGGGTTCGATTCCCGCCACTTCCAAAACTGCCGCCGTGTTCACGCGGAGTACGATCACGATAAACATGTGGGTCCGGAAGTCCTTCCGAGAGGTTGGTGGTAGGGGAAGGAGGGTACGGTCCCTGTGGATGCCTCCCTCACAGGGTTCCCGTCTAAATTGGGTGAATATAAAGAAAGTTGCGGAGGGCGAGGCAGCCCAGTGGTTAGCGCTCAGGAATTGCACTCGGTAGGCCCGGGTTCGATTCCCGCCACTTCCAAAACTGCCGCCGTGTTCACGCGGAGTACGATCATGATAAACATGTGGGTCCGGAAGTCCTTCCGAGAGGTTGGTGGTAGGGGAAGGAGGGTACGGTCCCTGTGGATGCCTCCCTCACAGGGTTCCCGTCTAAATTGGGTGAATATAAAGAAAGTTGCGGAGGGCGAGGCAGCCCAGTGGTTAGCGCTCAGGAATTGCACTCGGTAGGCCCGGGTTCGATTCCCGCCACTTCCAAAACTGCCGCCGTGTTCACGCGGAGTACGATCACGATAAACATGTGGGTCCGGAAGTCCTTCCGAGAGGTTGGTGGTAGGGGAAGGAGGGTACGGTCCCTGTGGATGCCTCTCCCACTGGGTTCCGTTCTAAATTGGGTAAATAAAAAGAATGTTATGGAGATAGTCGCTGGGGGCGAAGAAGCCCAGTGGTTAGCGCGCGGGAATTGCACTCAGTAGGCCCGGGTTCGATTCCCAAAATTGCCGCCGTGTTTACGCGGAGTACGATCACGTTAAACATGTGGGTCCGTGAGTCCTTCCGAGAAGTTGGTGGTAGGGGAAGGAGGGTACGGTCTAAATTGGATGAATAAAAAGAAAGTTATGGAGATTGTCGCGTAGGGCAAAGTAGCCCAATGGTTAGCGCGCGGAAATTGCACTCGGTAGGCCCGGGTTCGATTCCCAAAATTGCCGCCGTGTTTACGCGGAGTACGATCACGTTAAACATGTGGGTCTGTAAGTCCTTCCGAGAGGTTGGTGGTAGGGGAAGAAGGGTACGGTCCCTGTGGATGCTTCTCCCACTTGGTTCCGGTCTAAATTGGGTGAATAAAAAGAAAGTTATGAAGAATATCGCGGAGGGTGAAGTACCCCAGTGGTTAGTGCGCGGGATTTGCACTTGGTAGGCCCGGGTTCGATTCCCAAAATTGCCGAATAAAAATAAAGTTATGGAGATTGTCGCGGATGGCACGGTAGCCCAGTGGTTAGCGCGCGGGAATTTCACTCGGTAGGCCCGGGTTCGATTCCCGCCATTGCCAAAACTGCAGCCGTGTTCACGCGGAGTACGATCACGTTAAACGTGTGGGACTGCAAGTCCTTCCGAGAGGTTTGTGGTAGGGGAAGGAGGGTACGGTCTCTTTGGATGCCTCCCCCATTGGGTTCCGGTCTAACTTGTGTGGCACTTCCTGGCCTTCCAAGCAGTTACCTTACACCTTTCTGGTAGGTCGCGCCAACGAGTTTGCCACGGTCAGAATTTTCAAGGGTAGCGAACAGGCTGGTCGCCAAAGGCGGCTAGTAAATAATAAAAGGCAATGTCTGTGTGTGTGTCTGTGTGTCTGTCTGTCTTATACACTATACGTTTCGCGACCGCGCGTCGGAGAGCTACGAAATTTTGCAATCGGAGACCCTGGGGGGTGAGAAGGGGACACGTGAAAACCGATTTTTAAAATTTTAATTATTTTTTTTGTTATTTAATGTTTTATGCGATTTCGACCGTTTTTTGACCTTTTTGCTCTTTTTTCTCCACGATCCGGACATCGTAGAAAAAAACAAATCACACCATCGGAAAGAGCAGAGAATTTCGAGTAAAAATATATCAATTTCAAATCTCAGGGACAAATTCTAATATTTTTTTATGATTTTAAAACAAAAGTCACTTTTGACTCAAAAAAACGATTTTTGGTTTTTAAATTCTCGCATAGTAAAAAGTACTCAGAATTTCGACTAATAATTTACATTTTTAGAAAGGTCAAACATCTGGCATTCTTACAAGTCCAATCTGGTCAAGAAATATTCCGTATTGCCCACAGGATCGGGATTTTAAAAGTTTCCGAATTTCAATTTCTCGGCGTTCCGCTCGGCGTGCCGCTTCGTTTCTCCCCCGCTGAAGGAGGGAAGGTGGTGGTGGGGACGTCAAGGTGGAGGTGACGTCACGGTTCTGAATAGAGCTCCTTTGCTCTATATAAATTATTATATTTATATTTTAAATGATGGGACGATATGGATTTTTTAAATGTATATTTTAACTTTTGGATATTTTAAATGGATATTTTAATTTTATGGATATTTTAAATGATGGAACAATGAAACAATGGAATGAGGATGATGGAATTAAGCATATGGTCATTTTAAATTGCAAATTAGCGCGCGGGAAGTTAGCGGTAGGCCCGGGTTCGATACCCGCCACTGCCAAAACTGCCGCCGTGTTTACGTGGAATACGATCACGTTAAATATGTGGGTCCGTAAGTTCTTCCGAGAGGTTGGTGGTAAGGGAAGGAGGATACGGCCCCTGTGGATCCCTCCCCCACTGGGTTCACGTCTAAATTGGATGAATATATAGAAAGTTATGGAGATTGTCGCGAGAGCGCGGCAGCCCAGTGGTTAGCGCGCGGGAATTGCACTCAGTAGGTCCGGGTTCGATTCCCGCCACTGCCAAAACTTACGCCACGTTCACGCAGAGTACGATCACGTTAAACATGTGGGTTCGTGAGTCCTTCTGAGAGGTTGGTGGTAGGGGAAGGAAGGTACGGCCTAAATTGGGTGAATAAAAAGAAAGTTATGGAGATTGTCGCGGAGGGCGAAGTAGCCCAGTGGTTAGCGCGCGGGAATTGCACGCGGTAGGCTCGGGTTCGATTTCCAAAATTGCCGCCGTGTTCACGCGGAGTACGATCACGTGGAATAAACATGTGTGTCTGTAAGTCCTTTCGAGAGGTTGGTGGTTGGGGAAGGAGGGTACGGTCCCCGTGGGTGCCTCTCCCACTGGGTTCCGGTCTAAATTCGGTGAATAAAAAGAAAGTTATGGAAAATGTCGCGGAGGGCGAAGTACACCAGTGGTTAGCGCGCGGGAATTTCACTGGGTAGGCCCGGGTTCGATTCCCGCCACTGCCAAAACTGCAGCCGCGTTCACGCGGAGTACGATCACGTTAAACATGTGGGATCGTAAGTCCTTCCGAAAGGTTGGTGGTAGGGGAAGGAGGGTACGGTCCCTGTGGATGTCTCCCCCACTGAGTTCCGGTCTAAATTGGGTGGCACTTCCTGGCCGTCCAAACAGTTACCTTACACCTTCTGGTAAGGTCGCGCCAGCGAGTGTGCCACGGTTACAATTTGCCACGGTCAGAATTTTCAAGGGTAGCGAACAGGCTGGTCGCCAAAGGCGGCTAGTATATCTATATAATAAAAGGCAATGTCTGTGTGTCTGTCTTATACACTATACGTTTCGCGACCGCGCGTCGGAGAGCTACGAAATTTGGCAATCGGAGACCTGGGGGGGAGGGAAGGGGACACGTGAAAACCGATTTTTAAAATTTGAATTATTTTTTTTGTTATTTAATGTTTTATGCGATTTCGACCGTTTTTTGACATTTTTGCCCTTTTTTCTCCACGATGCAGACGTTGTAGAAAAAAACAAATCACACCATCGGAAAGAGCAGAGAATTTCGAGTAAAAATATATCAATTTCAACTCTCAATTTCGATTTCTAATATTTTTTAAAGATTTTAAAACAAAAGTCACTTTTGGCTCAAAAAAACGATTTTTGGTTTTTAAATTCTCGCATAGTGAAAAGTACTCATAATTTCGACTAATAATTTACATTTTTAGAAAGCTGAAATATCTGGCATTCTTACAAGTCTAATTTGGTCCAGAAATAATGAAAATTGCCTTCAGGATCGCAATTTTAAAGACGCCATGATTTTAAATTTGTCGGCTACCGGCTCAGTTCTTCAACGGCATTTTCCCCCCATCCGCAGTAGTTTCTTCCCCGTCTCCATGGAGACCGCGCTTTCGGTTTTAAATGAATTACGAGCATAAGTGTTGTATACATCGGGCGAAATTATTATATTTATATGATATTTTAAATGGATATTTTAAATAATTTAAATGATTGAATTATGGTGGTTTGAATTGTGGTGATGTATTTGAAATTATTATATTTATGGATTGGTGGAACGATATGGATGATTTTTTGATTTTAAATGGATATTTTAATTTATGGATATTTTAATTTATAGATATTTTAAATGGATATTTTAATTTTATGGCTATTTTAAATGATAGAACGATGGAACGAAGATGGTGGAATTAAGAGCCTAGCATATGGTCATTATAAATTTAAATTAGCGCGCGGGAAGTTAGCGCACGAGAATTGCACTCGGTAGGCCTGGGTTCGATTCCCGCCACTGATGCGGAGTACGATCACCTTAAACATATGGGTCGATAATTCCTTCCGAGAGGTTGGTGGCAGGGAAAGGAGGGTACGGTCTCTGTGGATGCCTCCCCCACTGGGTCCTGGTCCAAATTGGGTGAATAAAAAGAAAGTTATGGAGATTGTCGCGGAGGGCGCGGTAGCCCAGTGGTTAGCGTGCGGGAATTTCACTCGGTAGGCCCGGGTTCGATTCCCTCCACTGACAAAACTGCTGCCGTGTTCACGCGGAGTACGATCACGTTAAACATGTGGGTCCGTAAGTCCTTCCGAGAGGTTGGTGGTAGAGGAAGGAGGGTACGGACCCTGTGGATGACTTTCCCACTGGGTTCCGGTCTAAATTGGGTGAATAAAAAGAAGGTTATGGAGATTGTCGCGGAGGGCGCGGTAGCCCAGTGGTTGGCGCGCGGGAATTGCACTCGGTAGGCTCGGGTTCGATTGCCGCCACTGCCAAAACTGCTGCCATTTTCACGCGGAGTACGATCACGTGAAACATGTGGATCCGTAAGTCCTTCCGAGAGGTTGTTGGTAGAGGAAGGAGGGTACGGACCCTGTGGATGCCTCCCCTACTGGGTTCCGGTCTAAATTGGGTGAATAAAAAGAAGGTTATGGAGATTGTCGCGGAGGGCGCGGTAGCCCAGTGGTTAGCGCGCGGGATTTGCACTAGGTAGGTCCGGGTTCGATTCCCGCCATTGCCAAAACTGCCGCCGTGTTCAGGCGGAGTACGATCACGTTAAACATGCGGGACCGTAAGTCCTTCCGAGAGGTTGGTGGTAGGGGAAGGAGGGTACGGTCCCTGTGGATGCCTCCCCACTGAGTTCCTGTCTAAATTGGGTGGCACTTCCTGGCCCTCCAAACAGTTACCTTACACTTTACTGGTAGGTCGCGCCAGCGAGTGTGCCACGGTTAGAATTTGCCACGGTCAGAATTTTCAAGGGTAGCGAACAGGCTGGTCGCCAAAGGCGGCTAGTATATATATATATATATATATATATATATATATATTTCGGATTAGCAACGTCTGTCTTCGCGCGTCACGTGAACGTTTTTCTGTGAACAAAAATTTCCTCTATAGTGATTGCTTTGTTTCAATTATCATGACGAATAATTTACAATCCGGTTGATGCTTTCAATGAGCTAGCTGTTGATAACTCTAAGTAAAAATAAATGTAAAATATTATGCTCAATTCGTTGCAGAAAAGCTGAAAAATAAAACAATGTATCAAACGGTTTCAAATGCAATAAAACTGCTCTTGGGCATGCTTTTACATGCAAAGTTTTATTTTTCAATTTGTCGTATGCAGTTACTAATGAAGCAATTTTGTTTTTAATGTCAACCTTATTGTTAAATTTTCTACATGAAATTACTTTTCTTAAAATATTGTGCTTATTTTTTAAAAAATCGTAACATGGCTGATAACCGTATGTAAATAATACTTGAAGTATGGGCATTCACTGTTTCCAACTTTTAATTGCGATTTTTCTCAGGTCTACATATTGTTTATGTTTTAAAATATTAGCTCTGTAGGAGCATTTGATTTCCCAAGACATAAGCAAAATTCAACGATTTTTAAAAAGCTTTCAATATATATATATATACATTTTTTTGAGGTATATATATATATATATTCTTCAAAAAAATGTTTAAAAATTTTAAAACATTTAAGATGGGGGGGGGGGGCGGTTCTTTTGTAGTCATGCTTCGATTTTCTTCTGTGAAAATATTTTTCCTCTCGATCCCCTGGCGAACGTCAGTTATCAAATATATTTTAGAGCTCGACTATTGTTGACGTCATACATTTTAAATATTTTGAAACAAAAATTAATCTAAAAAACCAGGCCTTAAAATAAAGGCCGTGTGGTCACCGTTCGTAATTCTGATCTTACTTTTCAAAATTATCCATTAAACACTTGACTACTTTTAATCATTTATACATTAATTTGTAAAAATATGAAGAATGTAACACTTTTATAAGAATTTTATAGTACAAAGTATTATAAAAAAAAAAAATACTGGATAATTGGAATCCCTTCAGTTCGATTTGAAAAGGTTTCACTGCGTAGAGCATAAGATACTGTGTATTTATTCTGAATAAGACCGCTAGATGGCAGCACCTGTTATATTTTTGCAGGGTAGATTTATTTCTCTTTCAGCTACGAAATATTTTTATTTTGTCTCACAATTCACAAACTATCATTAAAATTAGTTTTAACTAGAAATTGAATTTTTAACGTTTTTTGTTGGAGGTGACACACTATCTCATGTTAATTTATTTAAGTTACGAAAAACTTTAAATAAAGTTGTTATATCCATTATAAAAGCACAGTGTCAGTATGACGGAGTACCGATTGCAAGCAACCCCGATGTATAAAATAGTTCATCTAATTTGACCAATCTGAATCCAAATCTGTTTTTCAAATTATCCTCAAGTTCTGGAGCCTTTCAAAGTTTGGCAATTTTTTCTATTTTGGGGCATATATCTCAGGCAGAAGGAATTGCCACAACAATATGCAGTTTATTATTGAGGTCAATTGCAGGTCATGAGATTTTAATGTCTCAAGAAATTAAAAGGAAAACTGTATTCAGCTCATGGAGTTAGAGATGAGATCACCTCCATGATTCAGCTGAATAGAAAAGTTAATATTGAGAGGTCATCCCAATTTAAAAATGCAGAATATGAATGTTTAAACCATGGAGTTACAGAGACTTGCTTTCTGTTTCATCTTTAAATTCATGTTTTAGTTAATGCAAACATCGTTTACGCATAGATTAGGTGGAGCTGAATTGTATGACCTATGAAGTTTGCGAGAGTTAGTTCCATGGTGGTAGAGGTAAGGAGTTAAAACTTCATATTAAGAAAACGCCAATATCGTTTGAGATAATCATTCAGGTGGCGCTGGAATAAGATAAGTAGCCCTGAATTGTATGCATTTCTATGGCGAAAGTTCTAAAATATTTATTTAAACTGTCCATTTTGTAAAAATAAATTATTAATGCAATGCAAAGTAGAACTGAAACAATAAAGAATATTCCTAAGCATTCAAAATAATTTTACCTTTCAATTTATTTTTTATTTCCATATATTCTATACTCTATCCTACAACTTTGATAAAATACTGGTTAATTATACTCATAATTAGGAAGTCCTTCATTTAAAAATAATCAAAAATACATATACTAAATACTACGCCTTTTTGCTGTGTCAACTAACAATAGCGGCGATTTTACTAACACTAGCGACACCTAGATATAATTCTCAAAGCGTTATGGCATTTCCAAACATTTCATCCGTAGGAGTTTTATCTCCATCTTTTTAACTCCATGATTAGTTCCTTTATCTCAATAGTATGACAAGAAACTGAAAACTTGAAATAAAATGTTTGAGGTATTAAACTTCATAAATTCATTTGTAAAAGGGTCTAGGGGAGAGTAAATTAATTGCATTATTTTAGGGGTTTGTATAGTATGTATGTTTCGATAGGGATAGTTTTGATTGTAAGAAATAGTAATATTGCATGGGAGGAGTGTATGGCTCTCATATGTCTGTGGCTGGATAACTGGAGCGGATGGGAGGACATTTTTTGTAACTTTATGGATTTACCCTTTGAATCTGGAGAAATAACCCCTCAAAGGTTGGCTTTTTTTTTTTTTGTGAGAAAATGCTCTAGAAAAATGATTTGTGAGTCGAGCTGAAGAAATTCATGTCGGTCCACTCACTGATGCTGAATCCAATGCAAAAAAACGTTTTTAAATAATCCTTCCTAAATTGAGTTATTTCTCGTGGAAAAGGGATGTCCACCGGTTGCTGTTTCCCATGCATGGCTGTGATGTACTTCCGCCTTTCAAATTTGTTCTGAACCCCAACCACACACCGCAACCCCTATTATTGATGTTTAACAAAACAAGAAATTTTCCATGCAATTAAATGTACATAACAGATTTGAAAAACTTCGATATATCGTTGAGAGCAAGTTTTCTTGTTGACATACCTGTTTAGTGTGATTTCATTTTTAAAAGATATGAGGAAATTTTTACGCCCAAGTGGCAAAATTGTTGTATTGTCCATCCCGATTACAAATTTGAACAAATTCATTCCAGTTTTAGTTAGCCCAAAGAATAGCAAGTGGGCTCTGCTGGTTGTGTCGTGCAAAGTCGTTGTAATTTGAAGTAAATATTGATTTCACGTATTATTTTGTACAATAAAGCTGAATTTAATGAATAATTACAACACATAAAACGGCCCCTTACTCGAGTCTTTTGAATGAGTCGGACGGACTGGGTCTTCAACACATAAAAAGGCTCGGCCGTCCAAACGGTTATCTTACACCTTTCTGGTAGGTCGGACGGTCTGGGTCTCAACAACAACAACACATAAAAAGGGGGAGACATAATTTAAATCTGTAGGAAAAGTCACGTGTTAGTGCATCATATTTTTATTCTTATGTGCTCACTCAATGCGTTCTATCTAATATTTACTCCGCGGAACCCCCCCCCCCCCCCCCCCCATCACTGATAATATAGGA
Organism: Amaurobius ferox; assembly: GCA_951213105.1. Classification (NCBI taxonomy): domain Eukaryota; kingdom Metazoa; phylum Arthropoda; class Arachnida; order Araneae; family Amaurobiidae; genus Amaurobius; species Amaurobius ferox. Next base: position 16,289,578 of record OX578138.1, on the reverse strand, counting down.
ACTCCAAATAGTTTTAACGACCTATGATGTCAGTGAAAGCGTTTCTAAAATAATCACCCCCGATATCTCCGTCGATCATCCAGTTCCATGCAAATGATTTTTCCGAACGGTTTAATGGAACCGGTTGCTCCCACGCTTCTGCGTGTCATGTGGGAGTCCGATCTCAATGGGCCACTGTTTCCGACCTTTATCTTCCCACAAGATGCACCCGCGGATTATCGTAGATAAAGGAAGCTTTTTTTCCCGTCTGCTTCTGCTTTTTGATCTTTTCAGATGTTAAAAGTACCTTTGTTAAAACAAAGCTGAATTGGATATCGTCTGCTGATTTCCGATTTGTTGTTTTCTTTCTTTGAATAGCTCCAAATGGCATTTCGTTGTTACCACTTTTCCGACAAAACGGTATATGTGAAGGGGAAATATTGTAAAGTTGTCAGAAATCCGACTCTAGCATGGACACGTTTTGAGTGAATATGAATCAGCCATTTTTTTCAACTATATCTATGTGTGAGTCTATCGAAGCGATCTCTCGAACAAATTGAAATAATCGAATGGGTGCGATTGTGTCAATCAGTACACGTCAAAAATCCTTTTAAATTTCAGGATGGTTAGACCGGGGAAAATCCTGAATTTTTTGAAAATAATATATATATATATATGCGTCAAAAATTGTTACAAAACAATAACATTTTATTTGTTATAAAGCAATAACATTTTATTTATTACAAAACAACATTTATAGCATTTCCAGAAGCAGAATGTTAACATGCTAGGTTCTCAACGAATTGCAAATTTTGATCTGAAAGAGATTCCCCCCCCCCCCCTCATTTTTCCATATCTGTCTCGGCGTACGATATTTCTGGAACAAATTGAACGTATCGAATAAAATGTAGTACTATTAATTCGGTGGATGACCACAGTGGCAATTTTCGGCTTGAACAAAAGCTTTTTTTTTTAAATATATATATATATATATATATATATACAGGGTGTATCATATTGAATGGGATAAAAAGAAAGAATACCTGTGAACGCTGTAATTACTTTATTTTGATAAATCAAATTTACAGTGAAACTATACTTATCCAAGTTTCCAAAGATGTTCTATACGTTACTCGTACGACGCGTTGATTTTGTGGAACTTCGTAAAAACGTTTCACGAATTTTTTCAACCACTTCGGTTTTGGCTTCTGATCGTCCCGGGCTGGTTTTCTTACACAAGTAGCCCGTGTCCTCAAACTGCTTCACCCACCGTTCGATGTTGTGACGATGCGGTGGTTCTTTACCAAATTTCGTGCGAAAATGTCTTTGAACGACGATAAACGATGATGTTTTGGCGTATTACAAAACACAGTACTCTTTTTTCCTGCATGGATGGCGCCATTTTCATAACAGTGCCTATAGCGGCGATTTCGTAACCGGAAGATTTTTCGCTGTTGCCAGATAAAACTTGTATAATTGTAGTTTCAGAATTAATTTGTTTCGGCTAAATAAATCAATTACAGAATTTATACTATGCTATTCTTTTTGTCCCATTTAATATGATACACCCTGTATATATACCCCCGAAAAAAAAAAGCGTTATAAAACCAAAATGTTGCGCAAATGGATATTTTATATTTGATTTGATATTTAAAGGTAAATTGTGTACTTTATAAACTGTTAACATGCGCCGTTCGCGCTTAAAATAAAGTTTCCGTATTTCTAGATTGTGATAATCGTTCAAAATTTCATTTGAAACATTCCGTTCGCTCTTTATATCTCGTATCCACACACACGCAGAGATCTCTTTTAAAACGTTCGATTCAAGTTGTTGGATGTTCAAAACGAGTAAATCGGAATTTAGATTTTCAATCCCATCTCAATATTTTATTTTCTTTATACACTGTACTATGTATGTAAGGAAATCAATAAGATCAAGTATTCTAACTTGGATGTATGCACAGAAATGATTCCGGCATCGAATAAAATGCAGTTTTGTAACAGATCGAATAAAATGTAATTTTGTAACATCGAATAAAATGCTATTTTGTAAGAAATAGAATAAAGTAAAATTTTGTTCGTTACTAATTCCCCCGAGGTGAAGGAGCGCCTACGCACCACGAAAATTTTGTAACAAATCGAAGAACATATAATTTAATAACAGATGAAATAAAGTGCATTTTTTAACAGTTCGAATAAAAGCCATTTTTGTGACAGAAAGAGAATTGCATGGGAATTAATTATACGAGGTGCCATCCAAAATTTCCCGGATTGGCGCTGTATAAACTAAGCGTTAAATAGTTTCAAAGCGCGCCGATAGATGGCAGTAGGTACTTGTTTTGTGAGCTAGTATGCTAAATTTCATCATGAATGAAGCAGTTCTCGCTAGTATAGACGCTATTTTGTTTGAAGTTGTTTACACTGCATTACGATTTTTATGATGGATGCAAAAAAAAAAAGAAAGAACAGCTTGTTTGTATTAAACTTTGTGCGAATCTTGCCAAAAGTGCAACAGAAACTGTGGAAATGATTCAACAAGTGTTTGGTGAACAATCACTGAGTCGAACCCAAATTTTCGACTGACATAAGCGTTTTAAAGCTGGTTGAACATCAGTTGATGATGACGAACACACAGGAACACCTTCGACGAGCATAACAGCGGAAAACATCGACAAAATTCGACAGTTCATTCATGAAGATCGACGTCAGACCATTTCAGATCTCTGTGATAAAGTTAGAATTGGAAATGGAACATGTCAGCGATTTCTCACTGAAGAATTAGCCGCCAAATTTGTCCCCAGGCTGTTGACAACGGATCAAAAGCAACACCGAATTGATGTTTGCGCGGAGCTTCGGCAGCACATTTTGGATGATGACACCTTCGTGTCCAGAGTAATTACTGGCGGTGAGAGTTGCATTTACGGGTATGATCCCGAAACTATGCAACAATTTTCACAATGGAAAAGCCCAAGTTCACCAAGGCCAAAAAAAATGCAGACAAGTGAGAAGCAATGTGAACAGACAGCCTTTGTTTTTGATATTAAGGGAATTGTGCATAAAGAATTCATGCCAGTGGGTCAGGCCACACTGTCAATTCACAGTTCTACTATGATATTCGTGAAGATGTCAGAAGGAAACGGCCGGAATTGTGGCGAGCAAAACACTGGGTTCTTCATCACGATAATGCATCTGCCCACCGTTCATTCAACACACAACAATTTTTGACCAAGAATTCGATGACCATCATCCCCCACCGTTCATTCAACACACAACAATTTTTGACCAAGAATTCGATGACCATCATCCTCCACCCACCTTACTCACCAGACTTAGCCCGCTGCGACTTCTTTTTATTCCCAAAAATGAAATTTAAGCTAAAAGGCCGACGTTTTGATACCATTGAAGAAAGTCAAACAGAACTGCAGGCGGTGCTTGATATGCTTACCGAAAAAGACGTCCAGAAAAACCTTGCAGCAATGCAAAAGCGCTGGGACCGATGTATAGCTGCAGGAGGAAGCTATTTTGAAGGTGACAGTCAGTGGCGACTCGCGTATAGGCACTGCGGGAACGACAGTGCTATCTCTCCCTCGCAGCCGCGCTTGCAGCTTCCAATGTGCACATGCGCCCAACAGTCAAACACCGCTCTCTCTCCCTCACAGTCACACGTGCAGCTTCCTATGTGCGCATGCGCACATAGAAAGCTGCAAGTGAGGCTGCGAGGGAGAGAGAGCACTGTCGTTTCCACAGTGCCTATACACGAGCCGCACTGGTGACAGTGAACATTAACTAATATGGTTAGTTTTCAAATTTTCACATCGCCAATACGGGAAATTTTGGATGGCACCTCGTATCGGATTCTAATATTCCAAATGATCCAGCTTGAATTAAATAAATAAGTTTTATTGTAATTTTACTTTTTCATACGTAGTATTCAGAAAACATTTTCACAAAAATTTTCGATTTCGAGATTTGGTTGCCGATATACGTAGACCTCCTGAACACGTTTTGACTATTTTTGGAGGGATGTCCGTCTGTGGTCGATTTCTTGTTTGCACGTTAGCAGCCAGAAATATTAATGGATTTTCACGAAACTTTATACCCAGCTTTGCTATAAAAGAATCTAGAACTAGATAGAATATTTTAATTCGAAAGAAAACTTTAACTTGGCAGCATAGGAGAAAATTTGACATAATCATGCATATGTGAAATAAGTTTTTCACGGTACCAAATTGTGATATAGTTTAAATAAGTACAGTTCAAAAATAAACAAGAGATCTGCAACTGCCGTCTAACTCAGGATATAATTAGAAGGTAATATTTTTAGAAGAGTACTAGTGATCGTATAGTATTTTAGATATCACCCTGAAACGTTGTGCGTCGTGTTGACCAGGTCCCATTCCCTGGCCGATTCTAGGAATGGGTTGGTTGGTCAGTCATAAAACAATATTAAAGGAAAAGAACAACACATAAATTAAACAGGTTGTGGAAAGCAAAACAAATTAATTAAATGACAAAATATTTATTCAAATAGTAATTAACTAGATTTTCAAGCACTTAACATATTATAAGCATCTTCTTGACCGAAGGTAATTGACATTTTCTCATGTTGATGCAGATCATATAAAAGGTACTTACAATTTGTTGACGTACTCGGGAGTACCTTTAGCAAAAATATATCCAAGGAGAGGGGAGGTTCGTCGATCGGATGACTTAAACCGTATAACCACGGAATACAGGTAGTTGAAACACCGGATCGAGTCTAGCTCCAACTCTTATTAGCACACTCGACGGGCCCTGGATGGCCAAAAGTTTAAGGTCTGGCATTATCACGCTGGAACACACTAAATCTCTCTGTACCTTTGGTTAATTCTCAAGGTATACAGGTAGTTATTAAATTTTCCCTCTGGCAGCACTTCCATATATGAATACTGCATTCTTAGCACAATTTCCACCCTTGGCTGTAAATGTCGAAATTCACCAAACCATCGTAAAAATCTTTAATTTTCATACGGTTGCAAGCTAGAACGACTGCTCGTCCATAACACAGGTTCTAACGTTCCGAATTTTAATATATTCATTTTTTTTTTCAATCCATGCGAACTCAACAATCCATCGTAAGAACCGTGACATTTCGGCCGTCCACACCCCACATCAATTCAGGGTCAAACACCACGAGCGTCATCCGAACAGCTCATACGTCACCCATCAATCAAGCCCTCATTGGCTGAATGACACCTGCATCAGTGACGTATCGTAATTAAAGCCACAAAATGCGTCAGCAATCTAACGTGCGAAAACAGAACTACATTTCTCCATGTTTATCTACGAGAACAGAAAATCTTTCGATAAAATGGTTTTGAAATGCAGGAAATTGAGATGGTATTCCAATAGTCGATAGGACACATAAAAGGGTTTATTTATAGCTCAATGATCACGAGATTTAATAGTTTCGAAGTTTCAATTATTGTTGCGAAAAATAGCCGCAATATAATTTTATTTTGTTCGGGACGTTATTAGCCCCCTTGGGGGAGGGGGGAGAGTTACATCCTGGGGTGTACATTGTCAAGTACTGTATCAATCGAAATGATTTTTCTTCATGCCCTTTCAAGTGAAGTTTAGCACGCTATATTTGTAATAATTTCGAACCAATTTTACGAATTTTTTTTTTGTAAAATTTGTAAAAAGAAAATAAAAATGAATTCTGGTATGAGAAAATCGAGTTGAACCGCATCCCAGTTAATTTACTTAATCTTGCCTTCTAATAATCCCTTCTTTCCTGTAAGCTCAAGTATGGAATCAAGATATCTAAAAAAAAACTATTTCGTTATTTTCAAGTAAGATTAATAGCTAGTTATGAGTCATGCATGTTATATTAAATCTGCTTCTCTTTTTCATTTTTTTTACACGGATCTGTTTTTAGGAGGTGCCCCTCAACTTCATTAGTACCGACGCTCATTTAAATTAAAAATGCGAAACTCTTATTTAAATGAGCGTCGGAATATTAATTCGATGTATCTGATCTTATCCTGGTTCTAAATGACTTTTTGCTGTTTTAAGTATTAATTAGTGTATTGAATTCAACCGTTTTCTCAATCTAATTTTGTGTTTTCTTTTTATTTTAGGTAAACATTTTGTAACTGAATTTGAGACGGTTGACTGGCAACATGTGCAGGTTTTTAAACACAATATTTGTATCTTTATGAGGGTATTGACTGTGAAATAGTGTTGTTCAGGTTTGTGTGGCAAAATGGCTTATCTTGCGCACTTACATATTTTTACGAAAAACAGCAAATACAGTATAAAAATGCATAGATTTTTGAAAAAAAGAAAAAAAATGAGTAAAAAGTAGTAGATTTATTTTTAACTCGAGTTTGAAAAAATTCTGTAGATTATGCACCATTTTTTTTACACCATAAATTCTGAGGATTTTTGCAGAATTTGAAAAATACTGTAAAACGTTTACAGCTGTGGTAAAATAAACAGTCGAAAATTATGTCTAATTAAATTGTAGCAAAAATTGTCGTAAAAATCACAGTTCTATTGTAACATTTTTACATTGTAAAATGCTGTAAAAAGTACAGCAAAAGACGTTGTATAAATTTACAGAAATACTGTAAAATATATATCAAAAATGGTCGTTAAATTACTGTTCTTTTGTGACATTTGCAGTATAAAACGTTGTAATAAGTATAGCAAATGATGTATTAGAATTTTTCAGAAGTACTGTAAAATGCACAGCAAAAATGGTCGTAAAATTACAGTCCTTTTGTAATATTTGCAGTATTAAATGCTGTAAAAGTACAGCAAAAAGATGCAGTAGAATTTTACAGAAGTACTAGTTAAATGTACAACAAAAGTTGTCGTAAAAATTATAGTTCTGTCGTAACATTTACACTATAAAATAAGGTGACCAATCGTCCTCCTTTAGGGAGGACAGTCCTTCTTTTGTAGGTTCTGTCCTTCCTCGAAAAGTGTCCTCCTACCTGTCCTCCTTTTCGATATTTTAAAACTAATCTGTTAATCTCTGTATTCAGAGATGCCGCGCCGAATTGTTACGCGTCATGTGAGCCTTAGACGGTACAGTTCGGAAAGACACGATTATGAAACGCATGCGCAGTGCATAGAACTTCTCGCGTCTCGCACTTGTCTTGCACCATTGCGTACTTCACTTTGTTTACTTTATCTCTATATTATACTTCGTGTAATCAAGATTGAATGTTGATACTCTAGCTGCAGCATTTACCGTAAAATTTAATATGAAGGATATTTCTTGCTCCAAAATTTCCAATATACAGTAACAATTACTGTTAGAAAATGATATATTGACAAAAAATATGCATTCAATGGAAAAATACTCGTTTAAGTAAATAATTAAAAGGGATGTAAGCATAATTAGTGTATTGTGTAAAATGTTTCATTTATTTACGTTGTACTTTTTTCTTAAATTTTTTCGTCCTCCTTTTTACTGTAAAAAAATTGGTCACCTTATATAAAACGCTGTAAAAAGTACAACAAAAGATGTAATGGGATTTTACATAAATACTGTTAAATATACAACAAAAATTGTTTTAAAATTACAGTTCTTTTGTAACATTTCAGATCGCTTTTTTTACATTACGATATATAATTTAATATTGAAATATTTAAATTATTTTTTTGTATTTCTAATTTCATAATTGTAGTTAAATTGAAGTTTTAATTTGAAATCTTTCACAGTTCGCATACTTTTTATTCACGAGTGTCCATGCAAAGCCCGGCCTTTCGCTAACAGTGTTATGACCATGGGACAGAACCTAACTGAGCCAATTTTCGATAAGGCCTACTATTTTCTCTGAGCGCGATACATTATTAATTAAGCAAAGTAATACTTACTGAAAAATATCGCATCTTAATTTGTTAGTTTCCCTGTCTTTGACAGCCTTGGATACTAGCATTTAATATTTATTTCTGATTTGGTACATTTTAGAGAAGGTATGTATCAAAACTCGTTAAAATCCTAAAATTTCAAGCAACAAATTCGTTATGGTTTTCATCTATTACGAAACAAATTTACTGCTTACAATTCACTCCTAATCCTCACAATCCGTTTTGACCGGGATTGGGTTTAAAGGCACGTCCCGAAGACCCGGCCGGTTTGTCATTCTGTCCCGGTTTGAAATGTATCTTTTGGAATAAGTTTTAGTGGGAAAGAAAAATTCTTGTGGGTTAAAGGATCGTGATATTGCATTGATTTTAATTAAAACAGCTGCAGAAAAAAAAATTGAAGCACTTGTTATAAAATGAAGCTGTTATAAACGTTTGATGAAGTGGTGATTAATAAGCAATTCTAGACTTTGAACTACGGCAAGTGGAAAATAAACTGTGAAGAAAAGAAATTGTAAAAATTCAAATTTTAAAGAATTTGTAGGATCAAAGAAATTTAATACTGAATGTCGGGGTGAGCCAGCGGTTATCGTGTGGGGATTGCACTTGGAAGACCCGAGTTTGATTCGTGCTACCCAAACTGTTCACGCGGAGTACGGGCACTTTAAATATGTGGATCCCTAAGTTCTTTCGGGAAGTTGGTAGTAGGGGAAGGAGGGGGGGGGGGGGGGGGTACGGTCTCTGTGGATGCCGCCCCCACTGGGTTCTGGTTTAAATTGGTTGGCACTTCTCGGACGATCTGGGTTGAAGAAGAAGAATACCGAATTTCTACCGAGTTGTGGAGTATATTATTTGTGTACCCAGACACTTCTGTAGAAAGAGTGTTCTCCATCATGAACAATGTTCGGCCTGAAGAATGAGGTAGAATTTAGAAAAATGCAGGTGTAATGTTAAATCTATAATGCTCTGTGAAATAAACAAAGGTCTGAAAAGTTCAAACTTTTATGAAAAAATTAAAAACGACAATAATTCCATTAAGAAGTTCACGCTAGCAACATTTATACGAAGGGTCGAAATCAAACGATTAATGTTTCAATTTTGTTTTCCCGTATTCAATAAATACTTTTATTTATTTAGTTATTTTATTTTGTCCCGGTTTGTGTAAGACAATTTATAGGGTAAGCCTACTCATAATTACACTTAAAATAAATGTGGTTTGAGAATTATAAGAGTCGGGAGATAAAGATCGTTCGAGATTTTTTTTTTTTTTTTTTTTTTGCGATGTCGATCTATTTATTAACTTTTCTCACCGTTAGAGGTGGAAGGGCGTTGCCGTTCTGTGATGTGATCCTATCGTTTTTCTGCGGGAGAATGAAAAGGATTAATGTAAATCGAAGTCTGGGCGCAACCGTGACTGAATGAATGAATAGATGCAGATTCTAGACATATTATTTATGAATGAATGGATGGATACTATATTTAGATCGTCTGGAAAGATTGTTAGTTTCCCTACATACATAGTATAATTAATGCACAGTGAAAATATTGTGACGGAGTCGAAAATTCATATTCGAGTTTGCGACGAAAAAGCACGTGTCAAGCATCTCTGAAATAGAATCGAACGTTTTTGAGGACATGCCTGAGTGTGTGATGTGGTGTCTGCGTGCGTAAAACGCCCAATTTTAATCTATAAATTATGAGGGAAAGTTATGTAATGTCCACATCAGATTTTTTACTTTTATATTCTTACCAGCAAAAGTTCCCAGCGTTGTGCAGGATAACAATAAAATGAACGCTGTATATATAAACTGTGAAATATTTTAACCATAAACCTGCTTTTAATATGCTTAACGAATGTAAATCCGTTAAGCTGCTTTCGGGTTATAAGCGGTTATTACAGTCAGACAAAAGGTACCGTCAAAGACCCCGTTAAAAAAATATATCTGCAGAAACCTGTAATCGAAATTAACATTAATGGAATTAACGAAATGAACATTCTCTTGTTATACCCCTTACTGTAACAGTCTTGAATGACGGCGTCAGTAAAATGATTAAAAGGCACACAGTATGAATATATTATGTTATACAAAGTTAATGCCATTTTTACTTTCTCATACTATAAAATATAGTATAAAAAAAAGTATTGTTTTCACGAAAAATTTTCTTCGATTTTGACACCAATATATGTTTTAAGACCTCATGAACACGTTTTGACTATTTTTAGAATTATATCCGTCTGTCTGTGGTCGATTGTGTAAACGATAGCTGCCATAGATGAAATTTTAATAGATAAAATTTTTAGTATTAAAATTAAACTTTAAAAAAAAGGCGGATTCTTTTATTCTGAATCGTACCCAAAACTAATCAGCACCAGATTCGCCCACAAGAGACATACCTACCAAATGTTATGAAATTCGGTCCATTAGTTTTTTAGTTAAGAGTGGATACAAAATCTGCACAGACAGACAGACACACACACAGACGTCACGCTAAAAATAGTTTTTTCGTATTCTAGAGGTCTCGAAACGTGTAGATCCGTCGAAAACTCGAGTTGTGATTTTCGGCATGATTCCAATACTTTACCTATGCATTACCATGTATTGCAGGGAAAGTAAAAATAGCCGCGATGCAATTTTTGTATTCGTGACGTCATTAGCCCCCCCCCCTCGGGGTAGGGGAGTTACATTGCCAAACGTATCAATCAAAATATTTTTGCAAGCTCTTTAGAATGAAAGGTAACATGCTATAATTGGGATCATTTGGATCAATAATATAGATTTCTCTAATTTTTTCTTGCAAAGTTTGGAAATAAAAAAAATATATTTAAAAAGCGATTCTGATATGAGAAAGTCCAGTTGAGAAACTCTCCAGCTAATTTTGTACCATTTTTATACAGGATTTCAGTGATTTGATTTATCATAACATTTCGTAACCTTGCTGCATGAAGTTGTAAACTGAAGCTCCTCGTTGCAATTCATTCAACGACAAAATACATTGTTCTGTGGATCTTTGCGCGTGATTATTTGGGCTCATAGTTGTATGTAGAAAACTGCATTCATCTTATCTTTGCTTCCTCAGAAAGCATAAATAATGTTTTCCTAATATTTACCCAGTCCGATATTTTGATAAAAAAGCATATTTTAAGACCTCTTTAACTCATTCAGAAAGGTGTGTGTGTGTGTGGGGGGGGGGGGGGGGTATAACCTGGATTTCCATAGACCCTTTTATAGTATTTGACTTTTCCATAGACCTTTAAAATATGTATTTGGATTTCGGAACTAAGGTAGGGGGTCGACATTCGGATGTGTTGGGGGTAGATTAGTGTTACGGCATGTTCTTAGAAATCGTGGGTGTGTTCTCAGGCTACAAGAATGCGTCCAAATTTATGGATAACTAACATGTTTATTCACAAACACAACGTAAACAGGAACAATATGCAGTAAAATTTCACTTAAATAAATGCTTCACTCATTTCACAAAACAACGGATACCATTCTCAAAACATTGTCAAAACACAACTCAGTTCAGTGTAGCGCGTATCTCGTCAACTGCTCTCCGACTGGAGTGATGACTCATTTTATAGACTGTCTCTATAGAAACATTGAGAAATATCTCATATCTCGTGGAATATCGGCCACTTCGAAGTGTTTCACGAACCTTCGAAAAGTCGCCAAATTGATGATAAATTGCTAAATCTGACAACCCTCCTCCGAACTTCGGCATCTGGCAATCCTAGATTCATGTCATAGGAAAGGTTGCCTGTACGGGTGTTTTCTCCGTTATGTCTTTAAAAGACACGAAAGTGAGAGAGGGATAAAGAGATTCCAGGGCGTTTTACAAGTTCCTAAAGGTGTTAACACGGAGCAATTTCTTCCAGCAATTTTTCAGTAATGCCGATAATTCAGTAATACCAATGAGAAGAAATGCCGCCGAATTGCCGCAATTTTTTCGAACCGACAATAAAAATAGCTCAACTTCTGAGCGCGATCCAATTAGAGGATGACAAACATATTGGATGTCACTTCGCTAACGCCTTTCTTTTCCCCATTTGCATTCAAGATGGCGATTGCGACTGCAAGCACGTCGCAAGCAGCTGAACTACGTCGGAATCTGGAGATGGAAAAACTAATAATAGAACTTATACAACATTAGAGACATCTGTGGGATATAAAAGATCTAAATTATTCGAAAAAACACTACAGAAAGCTTTCTGGAATGAAATCGGGTGCATTCGGAATGAGGAATTTGCACACGTGGGGGAAATGCTCAATTTTATATTTTCCTGGTAATTTTAGGTTTAAGATTTTCAAATATGTCACTTTAAATGTCAAAATGATTTTGAATAAATTAAAAATTAAAGTTTAAATAAGTGAAAAATGACTCAATGTCATGTGATCTTGAAACGCTACGTGATTGGCTCTGACGTCACTGTTCATGAAGTATCAGTATTTACGTTTTGAAAACAACGCTAGATCAATTCGCTTCTACGCATTCATAGTTTAGAAATCATTTTTTGAGCCGTAAATTTTATAATCATTTTAATTTTACCGTATATTTGAATTGTATAACCCATCCATTTCATTTTGTTTAAGATGTCGATTTTTCCGGGATTTATCAAGGGAGAATCCGATAATCTTCCTAAAATTGATGCTATATGTATGTTTTCGTTTTTGGGAAAGAATCCCAATTTTATTGGAGCCGAAATGCGAGGATTTAAAACTAAGAGGTATGTATGATCTTCATTAATATTGACAAATAAATCTAAAACTAATGCAAATGCATGAATAATTCTTTTACATTTAAAACTTTAATTTTGATTGCACTTGGAAATAGTCGCACACTACAATGTCCTATTCTGCTTTTAAGCTGATAATTGACTTTTTATAGTAGTTTATATTGTAGTTTGAAATTATGTAAAGACAAATAAAGCATGCCTGAAATACTCAAGAAATTTAAATACAATACAAACTAGAAAAAAACAAATTTGAATTACATAGTCTGATTTGTAATATAACACTAATATATATACGGCAAATGCTAGGGAATATCAATACCCTGTTTCCAATCAAAACAAAGTAACTGTTGTCAGATATTTAGTACTTATGAATAATAATTTTATAGATGTTTTAAGACTGGCAGTAGCAGTCAGATAAGGTGTGCTGCCTATGTCTACAATGTCCTATTCTGCTTTTAAGCTGATAATTGACTTTTTATAGTAGTTTATATTGTAGTTTGAAATTATGTAAAGACAAATAAAGCATGCCTGAAATACTCAAGAAATTTAAATACAATACAAACTAGAAAAAAACAACAGGACAGGGGTGTGTTGTACCAGGCTCATGTTTCTAGTGAGGTCCCCCAAAGTGTAAATACACTGTAATGTGGCCTCGTTATACCATATATATTTTTTTCGAATCATTATGCTTGTTGTCCATATAACACAAGTTTATAGATAAAAATCTATCTTGCGTTTCAGAAACAAGCATTTTTGTGTTCATTTCAAAGGGATATATGGACTTGAAAATAATTTTTTCGAAATGAACTAATCTTAAGCTCTTCCATGTGCAAGCTTTTTTGCTTGATATTTTTTGTTTCCTATTTTCATTCTTCACCTTAATTTGTTGATTATCTTTGTATTTATAACCTGAATTACGCTTTATAATTTCCTCTTTATGGTTGTATTTCTTTCATTTTTTTTGTATTTTGTAGAAAATTTTAGGATAGTGTATTATGAGTTACTACTTACATTCTACCATTGGATTTACAATTTTATATCAGTAGTATATGTATATCAGATAAATATTGATAACATATATCTTTATTTCACAAATGAGGGTTGCACAACTTATGATCACAACTTATTTGTTACACAATGACAGCCATTTATTATTATAAATTACTATATAATGTTAACATTTCTATTTATACAATTGATATCAAAAAGAAATAATTACAAATTAATGTGCCATTGTTTATTTCAATAAATTGATTGATTAAGGTTTGATTCTATGTTTTTAAAACTTATTATTTTGAGATACAAGCTAGAGTATGTTTTATTGTTCAATCCCTAACTTGACCACAAAATTCTTTAATTTTAAATTACTATTTACACAGGATTATTTATAGTTTATTATTGATACAAGCAAGATCGTATCCAGGATTTGATTTCCGGGGGGGGGGGGGGAGTTAAACCCACATTTCATATCTTGATGGATCTTTATCTTTTCAATGTTAACTTTTTCATTTTGGGGAGTTTGAACCCCCGAAAAAAACCCTTGGTTACGGCCATAAATCCAAGTAAATAATATTTAAACAGAAGCAAATGTTTACTTACCGAAAAATGATCTTCACAACACCAAAGAGATGTTTTATTCGATAATTTTGGATTTTTCTGCTCGTCCCTTTTCATTGCTTTAGTCCATGCTTTTCTTTTAACTGGATCTTTTGGAACATTAAAAAACAGCTTATCAACTGAATTAACCGTTGTATTTGTGCAGCAAGGTACTAAACAGTACTTGTAGCTCGGTTTTAGAATCTCACTCATTATAAAAATATGATAAATGAAATATTTTATAGGAGAATCAAGTGCGCAGCTCTCGGAATCCACAGTAAACAGTGTATTGCGCTCTTTGTTTACATGGATAGTGACGTCACAAGAGCGGCCATTACAGAAACAGCGTTTTCGCGCCGGATTGCTAAGTGCGAGTTTAAACATTTTTATATTAATTATCTAAGTTCAAAAATTAAAAAAAATATATACTATCATTCATGATTTTTTCTCTACTACACGATAAAAATAAAAAAAAAAAAAAACGTGAAAATTCCTCATTGCTGAAGTTCGGAAATAAAAAGTGCATTGTGTAATAACACAATAACGGTATAGTTTCGCCCAGTGTTTCTGGCTGAGTGTGCCTTCTACTGCTTCTTTTTCGCATTACTCATTTGTGCAAGACCATATTTTCATAATATGTTGCCCGACTTATTTCACCCCCCCTCCCACCTCAAATAGAGACATTATTAAAAAGACAACTTATACAAGGCAGGATCAAAAAGTTCGGAGACTGTGCTGATATCTCCAACCCTAATTGGAGGAGAGGGGAACTATTTTACCGTGGCGTAGAGACACTTGTGACGCGAGATGTGAAAAGGAAGAAGCAGGTCCGCAGTGCAGAGTTTTTCCAGCCAATGCGTGTCAATGAATTGTAGTCGTTCGCGTTTGTCGAAAACGGAAATGGCGTTTGAAGAACAACGTGCGATAGAAACATTGCACCTGCAGCAGGTGCAATGTTTCTGTCAGCGATTTCCCCAAACGCCGGCAGAATTTGATATTCGCACGCTGTTCTCCAAACGTCATTTCCGTTTTCGACGAACGCGAACAACTACAATTCACTGACACGCATTGTCTGGAAACACACCTGCTTCTTCCTTTCACATCTCGCGTCGCATGTGCCGCTACGGTAAAATAGTTCCCCTCTCCTCCAATCAGGGTTGGAGATATCAGCACAGTCTCCGAACTTTTTGATCCTACCTTGTGTAACATAATTCTATTGATCACAAAAACGTTATTTTGGGAGTATTTATTTATGGTAAAAAGTAGGTTTTGGGCATAATTTTTAAAAATATAATTGAAAAACTAATAAAAATAGAAAGATAAGGAAATAAATCTAGATTATTTTCCTTTCAAATTTTTCAATTCTTAAAGTCGTGTTGAGTCCAGTCGCTAATCAGATTCATTGTTCTCATTGTTCAGCAGTACACAGATAATTTACTTGTTCTGTGGAGTTGTAGTTAGACAAATACGCGTAATAAAAAAAATATTGATAACAAATGGTTTTGGCAATGGGAACTCAGTAGACATAAACCAAACTAATGTTATTGTTTTGTTCCACCGATAAAGGGAGAGGGATTAAGTTTTGCTAACCTTGGGTTATGACCACAGGCCACGCCACTTGTTGAGCGATCACCGCTTTGAGTACGACAACAATAAACACGCGGTGATTTTTAATCTTAGTTTAGATTCACGAAACAAACCGACACCACTTTCAATAGGTAATACACCTGAGGACATTCACCTTTACTCAAAAAAGCATTCTTTCGCAAACGTGCATGATCTGATGATCTACGTTTGTGTAAACAGGCAGCTGTATGGGACAACTTTGATCATGATGTCTGTGACGTCACTGACAACGTCCGGTGAGTGTTTTGCGTGGCGACTGTTCACTCATCTATGAGATGAATCGCCTCATTAGCGCCACAACGCAGGCGGAAGGATATAATTATGCAAAACTCTCATTAATTTCATCCGAGGGCGTGGTCTAGTTGGAAAGAATTCTCCTAATGGTCCAATTATGTGGAAGTAAATTTGCAGACGATAAATTACAAGATTGTAAACATTTTTAGCTATGCTGCGGCAACTTGGCGGTAAAGAGGTAGGTACTATAGGAAAAACTGTAAACCTCCTGCTAAGTTCATCTTTTTAAAATTCTATTAAAAATTCAAAAATTAAAATTTTGCTCTTTTAAACTAATGATGTGAGTTTAAATCAACCGGTTCCTGTAATGAAAGTTCAAAATTATATTCGTGTTTATTCATATTTCGATAAAAAAAAAATCGAAATGAATATTCAAATGTATTCTGTTGCTATATAAACCTTCTAATCTACGCATAATGGTCATATGAGGACAAAACTCGGGCTTGCGGTCCCATTCATTGTATTATATAAGGAAATTCATTGTATTATATAAGGAAAGTCATGTGTTGCCCACATCATATTTTTTTTCCATAGCTCTTCAAAGATGCTTAATATTTTTAATGAAAAAATGTGCAAAAAACATGAAAACTGAGCAATTAGTCGGTCACAATATATTCACTGCATAAATTATATGTCTTTATTGCGTTTGGTTTGAAATATATATATTTTTATATTTTTAACACTTTACAATGTTGTTGAAAAGTGTTTATAAATTTGTTATTCCTCTGTCTGTCTGTCCGTTCGCATGATAACTGCCGTAAAAATGACTTTATCAAAATGAAATTTTAGTATGTTGGTGAGACGGGCTGTGGGGCATATGGGAATGTAAATGAATAATATCACCCAATTAGTTTTGGATTGAACCCGGGTTGAAAAAATGAAATACATTGAACTCTATGGGACCTAAATTTTCAAACATTTTTAAAGCGAAGTTAAAATTCACAAAATTTTAAGAAATATTCAAATTATCCCATAAAATATATATAAAAAAAAATTCTGCAAAATATGTTTGGTAGTTTTTTAAATAAAAAATTAAAATAATAATTACACCCATATAATACGAAGAGATCACGTGACTCACTTCAAAATAAAATATGGCATTCATATTTTTTTCCCGAGTGTTAAAACCGTGATTTTTTTAAGTTCTTTTAAATTTAATGTTGCATTCGTCCTAAAACCGCTTTATTTTTGCGTATTTTCTGTTCATCTATATTCGGTGCCAACGCAATTATAATATTTTTGAGTTTATAAATGGTCATCAAACTTTGATTTATCCCTACAACGAAGTCTAATTTTAATGGATACAGAATGTAAACAGGTGATTGTAAAATGAGTTGTATAAGAATTGCTAAATTTTTTCACACAAAATTATTTAACTCTGGAATCTGGAACAAAAGTGTATGGATGAAATATTCACGCTTTTACATAGAGAGCCAGACGATTTTATAGCATTGCCTTTTTTGATGAAGTTTCCAAGTAAAATAAATTATTGTACTGTGATAATTTCAAACATATCATCGCTGAATGTATCGCATTTTAGAAATGTAAATAAAATTGCATTTCAGTTGGAAAGTGTTTCATAATCAATGCTTTATGCATGATTGATCTTTCCTGTTATTTAATATCTTAGCTATAACGGATGGGCGATGCAAAGCGGTCATGGAAAGGTCAGTAGTATTGTCTGACGCGGTTTCAAATTCCTTACTGACCGACTTCACGGCAAAGAACCATTATCATATGCTCATGATGCTAAATTTGACCGCGTTACTGACGGAACCGAGTTCAGCCTTGGTTTCGATCAACCTTCCGAAAATTTGCCATGTTGCCCGGCAACCCAGTCCGCCACTAAGATATCTCAATTTCATGTCTGATTGATTTAAAAATACTTTAAATTCATGCTCATTTTCTAAACGACCTTCAAATGTCTTTGCTAAAATTCATTAGAAGGCAATTTAGTAAAATTATGAAGCCATGCAAGGCAATTTCATACATGGCTGAAATTGTGTAGACGGTAGCATATACCAATCCAAGACACCTATTTTTTTTTTTTTATCTCTGATTGTTTTCAGTTAAAGTCTAATAGTCTAGGAAATATTTTATATATATATATATATATATATATATAGCTTCTCACTTTCCTTTCGTTGGACCTTCAAACCTTTTTATTATATATATATATGTGTGTGTATATATATATATGTATATATGTATATATATATCTCGTATATACCAGAGATTGATCATTTATTGAAATGTTCTGTATAGCAAAAATGAAAATAGATGGTCTGAAGTAATATATATATATATATATATATATATATATATATATATATATATATTCTATTAAAACATGTAACGTATTATTTATTAATTGAAATTATTTTACAGGCTTTTCATATTTACGAACAGAGGCGATGCTATTGGATAAAACATAGAACAATACAAAACTAAGATACTCAAATACATCTACAATATAAAATACAGAAAATAAATGCATGATACGTATTTTGTATTTAATATTTTAATGCTTATGACATTTTCAAAAGTATGTTGTACTTTCTTAAACATGCAAAATTATTTTACCTTTGCAAAATTATTATTTATTATTTGCAAAATTATTTGCAAAGTTATCAAAGTAAAAATAATAATAATAATAATAAAAATACAGTAAAAATTCTGGCATAAATATTTTAGATTTTTTTTTTATTGTATAACTAATGAAAGTTAAAAATAAAATGTTTTTTTTACATGGTGAAATAACTTGAAGTCAAAAGCCCAAAAATTAAAGCATTCGAAAATTAGTTTTTCGTACCATTGACATTAAATCTCATTAAAACCCAACTTATTTTGCATAAATTAGTAAAACATTTCTTTAATGGAACGAAATTGGGCTTGTGAACAATTCGAAAATTATCATGCATTTAAAAATTATGCATTTGCCTTTTCGAAACTTACGCATTCAGTATTTTATTTTCTGCAGAAAAGAAGATTTTTTTATTTTTCGCGAATGTTGATTTTAAAATTTTTATTATTTTCGTTCTTTAAAAAAATGTATTTTGTTCCCAGAATTAAATATATATTCTTTCTAAACCCTAGAGGAATAAAATTTACTCACTGCAACATTGGATTGCTGTGGGAGGAATTAGCGTTGCCATTATAAGGTTAGTTATTCTAGAGTCGTGTTTTTTAATTATTTTATTCGAGGAACATATATTTCTCGCGAATTTGATTCAAGATTTTAAAGAAACATCAAAATTATATTAAAATATTACACGATGTTTTGAAATTGCTAAATATAGATTAAGCAACGTTTACTTGCAAATTATCGATAATTTAATGTTCAGTCATCTGATTTTTAACGAGGCAATTATCAACCATTATATCAACAGAGATTTCACGACATTTTTTTTTATCGGGTTATGGTCTTTAATTTTGGCTGCCGGCTGTGCCAACAATCTAGCGAAACTCGACTTCCAATTCTCTTGCCATTAGTGCAGTGAAAAACTTCTAAATCGGCGCTATTCCTTTCTTTTACAAATGGAGAAAATCTCTCCCCCCCCCCCCCCTTTTCTTTTTTTTCTTACTCTGAGTCCTGTGTCGGTATTTTTTCTAAACATAAATTTCGTCAGTGAGTTCCAGAATCATACGTTACTGGGAACATGGGCCCTCGATGTTATTCTTGCTGCGATGCATTAAAAATAACTTTTCCCTCTTTTTGTGTAATTGATCAATTAAAAGAGAGAGTGAAAAGAGCACCCACTTTATTTTTTCATTTTTCTCTTTTAGAAATCACGTGAGCAAGTTTTTTTTTAGGTTGGGAGGGAAAAATCGTCTGCTTGAATCTTTCATCGAAAGATTATTTTTCTCCAGAAGAAAGAAACTTCTCAACATTTTTGATGCTACGTTTTCTTAATTTTTTGTTGTGTACCTTTACTAGATTCAATGATACTTTATAAAATGCTATCGAAAAGTAATCAGAAGAATAGTTCGATAATGAAGAATGGAGTTTGCTTTTTAGCCTTAGTGGATCTTATTGCGAAATAATAATTTTTATATTCATATGGGGAAATATTTTTAAGGGTGTAGTACACCTTTAACATGTGCAGGGCTGCCAGCCTTCTCCAAACATACTTTCCTACAAACATACTTTTTTCAGCTCGGTTTCT
The DNA here is from genome assembly GCA_951213105.1 of Amaurobius ferox. Lineage (NCBI taxonomy): Eukaryota > Metazoa > Arthropoda > Arachnida > Araneae > Amaurobiidae > Amaurobius > Amaurobius ferox. The sequence continues at coordinate 16,269,319 of OX578138.1, read as the reverse complement.
AAAATTTTTTCTTTTTGTTTTAGAACACTATTCCTTTTTTATCTCTGACAGAACCTAAAAACTATTTTCATGTGAACAGTGGCGTAGCGTGAATTCTGAGAGTGGGTAAGCTCCCATTTTCCACCGATATCCCACCTAGAGTTGCATTTTTGAGAAGAAAGGAATAAACCAGGAAATTTTGGGAAATAATAAACCGGGAATTTTGGAGGCATTGGAGACTTTGATGGAAAGAAACTAATTTGATACATTTTTGAAAATTTGATGTTGCAAAAATTTTGTTGAAAATGTGCAAATTATATGTCACAAAATTATTCAAATTTTATTGGGACTAATATAGATACCTTAATGTCGTTCAATATTAATGAATGTGAATGAATATATATGAAATACTTTGTAATAAGTATTTCATGGTTCGAAGTTACTTTTAAAATATTTACAAATTAAATTACAATTTATTTGTGGAATTTATATATATATATATATATATATATATATCAGATAATGTAAACAATTTTTTTGGATCTAACAAATCTCTCTCAATTTCCAGTGCTTCAGCTATCTACAATTTCAAATGCAAAAAATAAATATTAGTTTTGGGTCATACACATTTCTTTTGCGATTCAAAATGCAATATCTGAAAATTCCTACTTTTTGGAAACTTTTAAAATTCTCTTCCCCCCAAACCCGGTTTATTTCTGGGATTAAACCGAGTTTTGGAAACCTTTTAGGTGTCCCTACCCATTGGCCCGGAGACGATTCGCCCACCCACCATTCCATTGTCCCAGAATGACATGAAACATTACCACCACTCAGTGGAGGAGTACCATCTCCTGCCAAAGACCAAGGACAGAGAAGGCAACGTGTGCTAACTGCAATGGAGATTACCCGGCGAACTTCAGGCAATGCCCGAAGAACCCCTGGAACAGAGGAAAGGCACCGGGGTATGCCCCCCCTCCCCCCAAAAATCAGATACCCCCTTGGAGGCAAAAGGCCCTCGGTCTAAACCCTCAGACACCCCATCAGGACTCCTCGCACTCTGTGCCACAGGTTAAAAGAACTCAAACTTCAGCACCTACCAGATCGGTGCAAGAGCAGGCCCCTAAACCGTCGACCTCCAGAGAAATGACTGTGGAGGAAGTGAGAATAGCTCATGAAGACATAAATCAGAGGATAGCAATTGATAAAGCCGCCAAAGAGGCAAGAGAAGCAAAACAAAGATTAGAAAAAAAGGTTCAGGAATGGCAGAAAACTAAACGCGCCCGAGAAGAGCTCGCGCAAACACAGCAGTTAGACAAATCGGCTGAAAAAAAACAAAAGACTACCGAGGTCCAAAAGGATACTCACAAAACAGATCAAACCGCGGTTGAGGCTGAGGAAATTGTAGCTGAGACTGAGGAAATGGAAGCTGAGACTGGACTTGCTGATAAATCCAATGATGAAAAGATGGATGAAATCCTCAACCTCGTCAGAGGATTTATCAGTATGTTCAACCTAGACGATATAAAACATCTGTTGATGCAGCTCGCTGAGTTAATTCAAAAAAAGAGCGATCCAATGCAAATGGTCTTTGAGGCTTTTAAATTAATCGCGGAATTTAATAAAAACAGTGAGAAACAAACCCGCCATGAATAGGTCCCAAAAAGAAAGTTTTAAAATAATATTTTGGAATGCGAACGGCATATCTCCAAGAATAAATGAACTTAGGAGCTACGTAAATGAAAATGATGTAGATGCCCTGCTAATCCAGGAAACTAAAGTTAGAGAAAACAAAAAACTAAATATAGCAAACTATAATAGCTATCATACCCTTAGCTCAAATATAACTGCTAGAAATCCCCATGGAGGAACAGCAATATATATTAAAAGTAATATTCCCCACGAGGAAATAAACAACATAAATCTTCAAGGTATAGAAAATACTAGTATAAAAATTAAAATAAATAATGTAAACCCATTTATCCTAACTTCAATATATGTCAAAAACATGAGTGGTATAAATGTAGCTGCGCAGCTGGAACTGCTTTTCTCGCGATATCCAAACACAATACTCGCGGGCGACTTCAATGCACACCACCGAGCGTGGGGCAGCAGGAGAGCCAACACACGCGGTACACAGATACATAGATTGCTAAACACAACAAACACTGACATCATTGCACCGTCGAGACCAACCTGCTTCTCAGGTGCCAATGGCTCATTCATAGACTTTGTCCTAACGAGAAACATAGAATACGCTCACACAATTGATACCCTGGATGAATTCGACTCGGATCATCTACCGGTACTGGTGACATTCGATTTGAACACTCCCCTTCCAGCCTCTCTGGGACAAGAGAGGGTGAACTGGAACGCATTCAAAAGAGCACTTTTCGAGCCGCATTTAGCAGTACCCAACATTATGAGCACGGCGGATATTGACTCTGCCACGCACACACTCACAACAGAAATCAGGAGAGCTATTGCATCTGCCACAACACATCGTGAGTCATCAAAAATGCCAACACTTTCCCACCATGTCAAACAGTTAGTTAAACAGAGAAATAGAATGCGTAAGACATGGCAGGCTAACAGAGACCCTACCCTTAAAAGGGAGCTTAATAGACTCACGTGTAAAGTCAGTGAAAAAATTGTCGCAGAAAAGCAGCAACAGTATAAAGAATTAATCGAATCCCTTAGCCAGGAAGACGTATCGCTCTGGCAATTCGCTAAAAGACTCAGAAAACCTCAAATTAAACTCCCGCCACTAATAGATGGCGCTAATATTGCGTACTCAGACGAAGAAAAGGCAGAGGCGCTTGCTAGGCATTACGAAAAGCAATTTGAACCAAACCACGATCTAATGTGTCAGGACACCCTAAGAATGGTTAGGCAAACTCTAAACAATTTCAGGAACTCCCCGGTCACGGCTGAGATTAACCCAGCCACCCCGCAAGAAATAGTAGAGATTATCAAAAACCTTAAAAACCGTAAAAGCCCAGGGCACGACAAAATCAGGAATATCGCGGTAAAAAACCTACCCTTAAATATAATATTTTACTTGACCATCTTAATAAATAAAATACTAGAACTAAATTATTTCCCCAAAGAATGGAAGGAAGCGATAATTATAGCGATCCATAAACCTGGTGAGGATGCCTCAATTCCAGCCAACTACAGACCAATCAGTTTGTTGCCGACACTTAGTAAAATTACTGAGAAAATAATTCTTAAGAGACTGAACACGCACCTTAGTGAGAATGACATTATCATTCCGGAGCAGTTTGGATTTCGGCCAAAACACTCCACCACTCATCAATTGCTGAGAGTGATAGAGTACATTTCTTCTGGTTTTAATAATAAGACACCCACAGCTGCGATTTTTCTTGACATCCAAAAAGCCTTTGATAAAGTGTGGCACTGTGGATTAGCTTACAAATTGATCACTCTAAAAGTCCCTGACGCACTTGTCAAACTTTTAATTTCATACCTAAATAACAGACACTTTCAAGTCAGAGTAAAAAATAACTTATCTACACCCAAGCTCATTAAAAGTAGTGTACCGCAAGGATCCATCCTGGGCCCGACACTCTTTAACATATATCTAAATGACATTCCCAGGACCCCAGACACGGAGCTGGCACTCTATGCAGACGACAGCGCGATACTTGCAAAACACCCTTACGTCTCAGTAATGCACAGACAGCTACAACAACACTTAGACATTCTCCAAACATGGCTGGAAAAATGGCGAATAAAATTAAATCCCAATAAATGTCATTGGATTTATTTCTCAAGAAAACGTAAACCTCCGCCTCCTCTGTACATAAACAACCATGCCCTAAAAGCGGAAAAATCTACTAAATACCTAGGTGTAACGATAGACTCCCACCTAACTTGGAAACTGCACGTAACGAACATAATCAAAAAAGCGTATATAACCATAGGAGCCTTATACCCAATGATAGGAAACGGAAATCTAAGTTATCAAAATAAACTCCTAATTTATAAATCGGTCATCTGCCCGGGAATGCTGTATGCAGCACCCGTATGGGGATATGCCTGTAAAACTACCATAGACTTATTAGAGACAAGACAAAACAAAACCCTAAGGATTATAAGGAAAGCCCCTAGATACTTAAGAAACTCGGTAATTAGGAAAGACTTCAAAATAAAAACTGTTAGAGCCCAAATCAAAAAGCTAGCGCTTAAATTCTACAAAAATCTGCCATCTGTCCCAAATGAACTATTATTTAATCTGCATGACTATGATCATCGCAAGGCTAAATCTCGTAAGAGACCCCGCTCGGTACTTAACTTTGATATTCGGTACTAGGAACGTCCCACCTTAATCAGTTGATATTAACGAAAACTCGCGATCTTTGGTTTTCTACAAAATGTTTAAAATCCTAAACTGCTAAAATGCTAGGTTACCCTCAGATATGCATCAACCCCCCAAACTGCTTAAACTCTTAATGTGCAACAAACTGCCACACTAGGAGCTAGGACAAATAATAAAAACAGTAAATCAAAAACCTCGAACCTCCAACTATGGACCAATGAAATAATGTCACAGTATGAAGATAAGAACCACACCTAGAGATTGGAGATTAAAGGCGCTTCGCGCCTGGTGCTCTGTTCTGGACGAAACTCTATGAAGTACCATCTCCCTTGGACTCATACTCATATAGGGATATAGGGATTTTTAGTAGGGATTATATCAGAACATACAAGGAAATCTCGAAAACCAAACACTCGTTCTCTTAGAACAACAGAAAAAAAAAAGATGATATACAGTGGACTCTCATTAAGACGGCACACGTTTAAGATGAATTTCTGGTTATTACGTACAAATACGGATTTTCCTGTTAAAGTCTATAGACGTTGCATGTTATAAACATTACTTAATACGTTCGTTCATTCCTTAAGATAGACAACAAATAATTTAATCTTTTAATCAGTAGAAGATATTGCAGAACATACTTCTGCAATATCTTTTGAGCAATTGACTAAAATTGAGAATGACATACCTGTAAAAATAAGACTGTTTACCCAGAAGAAACAAATAAATATTACTTTATTTTAAGAATGGTAATACGTATAACTACATTTTGTTTATACTTTGAATGTTAATATTTTTTCATATTTACCTCATTATACATATTAAAAAATTTTGACTAAATTTTTGTCTTTTTGGTTTTAAGGTTGTATTTTTAAATGTACCTTGTATGTTACATAAAAATATGTTACTATTTTACGCCAGATTTATGGACTCCTGCTATAATGAACTCTCGCTAATACGTACAATAAAGGTTGGCCCTTGAATGTCCGTTTTAACGAGTGTAAAAGTAAATTTTTGGGATACCCGAATTTTGATATTTTTCATTGAAATTTTGTGAATATTTATAAATATATTTTTCATGTATTTCAAATATGTATTCATCTGTCATATATTTCAAATGTTTCAGCTGATTTGGGCAGAAATACTTTTCATAAAAATATAGACAAAATCATATTATAAAGTGATGCGATATATATATATATATATCTAAAATTTGAAGTTTTTTTTCATTTCATTTCTTTTATCCTGTGAAAATTGCTAACCGTAACAAGGTTTAATCAGCACTAGGATAATTTATCTATCAAATTTAGGGAAATTGGGTCAAGTGGTTTTTCATTTAGAATGGATACATACTTTGCACACACAGATGTTACTCTAAAATTAGTTTTTTCGGGTTCTAGAGTGCTCGAAATGCGTCGAAAACTCGAATTGCGATTTTCCGTACGATTTCAATACTTTTTCTATACATTACCTTATAGGGAAAGTAAAAATAATATAACAAAGTCTAAGAATTCAAATCAGAGGCAGATGATGTTAAATATAAATCTATGTAGAAAAAGTTATTGTGTGACTCTGATTGGAATTCTAATAACTTGTTATCGATATTCGAATGTGGTAGAATTTAGTTAAGTGATCATAGACAGTTTTTTTTAAATTCTTTTGTGCAAGTATCTACTGTAACATCATGAGTGATTCAAACCGGTTCCATACATAGTTTTATTTATAATTTAAAATAACTAATATTACCAGTTGTAAATTAATTAAAAAATTATTTCTTCGCATATTTTTTATTACAAACAAAATTTAAGGGCCTCTTAAAATTTGTGAGCCCACGGCCCCGGAGGCCCGTGCGTTAGTCAGGCCCTGCCAATGTACTCGTCTTAATAGAAAAATTTTTGGTGGTGTTTTGCTCCAAGTAAAAGATGTAAATTATGCATTTATTGAATAATTACAATTCTTAGAATATTTGAAACAACAAAATTTTGTCAACAAATTTATATATAAGTGTTAGATATTTATAACCATTAGAAACAAAGATATTTTAGTCCAATAAGCAAATAAAGTCCTTTTGGTAACTTATACTTTACTATAGTATAAGTGCATATATGTTTCTTCAATTTTTCCTCTGAGCACAATGCATGAATAATATTCTAATATTTTTTGCACAGTAACATGTCCCTTAATATTTCTGTTATTGATAAAAAGAGTAGTGAACATGACTATATTAATATTAGATTATATCCCAATTTGGATACTGATGTTTCAGTTGACGAAAGCTTAAATGTTATTCATCTTACACAAGAAATCTTTGATGTCAGTCTTATTGGACTATAAGTTATCTTTTAATTTTATCAAAGTTATAGTTTATATAATCTGCCATATTAAAGCAATACTATGAAAATACAGTTTAAAAGAATAATTAGTTTATTAAGTGTTACGGCACGGACACAGGACAACTTCACTGCAAAAACACTATATTACAGAAATGATTTCAAGCTGCATACCTGCTATGCCCGTATCTCAAAAACTACAATGGTTAAACGAAGTTGAGATGGCGGGTTGGAAAGGCCTACGATAGTATAGAATGTTTTCTAAAGTCGTATGGTTGAAGACCCAGACCGTCCGACTCATCCTAAAGACTGGAGCAACCGCTTGAATGGCCGGAAAGTCGTATGGTTGTATCTTTAAAAGCGAGAAAGTTTTGAATTTCAGGAAAATAGCAAATTTACTGTTTTCTTCTTTTTATTCAGACAACATATCTATATGAAAAATTCATCTGAATTTGACGAAATTTCCAGAGATGTTCACAAATAGTGTATGAGAGATAGGTTCCCTAAAAAATTTGTATTTCCAACTGAAAGCCTTTCCTTATTTTAAGCTAAAAATCTTAAAAAAACTCGTATATTTTTGACATAAAAATATATCATTTCGCTTGTGGTGAATTCTGTAAAGAAATCGATTGAACGTCAAGAGATTCTCTCTACGACTCGATTTTATGTATGCTATTTGAGATGACATGTTTACCGTTGTTGCAATTATTTATTTTCTTCGTCCAATATGCTAAATCCTTTGTCCAAACCAAAAACTCAACAGTGAAGACTTTAGGGACATACCAACGAGTTAGTATATACTACCTCGATGGGACAAACTCGCAAAAACATAGGGGAAACGTCCCTCCTGTTTTTTCGTCTCCTTCTGAACCCGAAAATTTAATAATAGGCTCTTGCCTGTTATTAAAATGCTTAGAGATATTCTTTCATTAAAAAGAAAACAAAAACAATTTTTATTAAGGGATGGACTTTAAAAAATATTAAAATCGAAATGTATAGCTTATATAGACATCTGACTTTTATTTAAATATTGATTTTATTCTTTTCTGTAAACAACATTTTTCAATTTCAGTTTTTGTACACTTATATTTTGGATTTTTGTTTTCGGAGTTTTTGTTGAAAAAGCCCTTTTCTATTGATATCAGATCAAGCAATTTTCTATTGATATCATTATTTATGCTTATACGGGTATACACGCTGTTCAAATTTTTCTTAATTATTCAATGACTTAGCAAAAGAAAAAAAAAGTTCAATTAATGTAATTTTGAAGAATTTCGTTTGTTTTAAGAATATATTATGCAGAATAATAATAATAAAAAAAAAAGTAAGCAACCAGTTTTAGAATCTGTAACTCTTTAAGTGATATTTTTACGCTGTTACTAACGAAGTATTTTATTTTCATATAGACAACAGCTTGAGCGAAATTTTTATACAAATTTAACTGGTTTTAGAATCAATCCATGAAATGAATGTAAAAATTTATTTAATATCAAGGCAAGAGTTTAATAAGCTTACCCTGTTTACTTTTTTCTTGCTTTAGCGATCGTTCTGATTGGAAATTCCTGCATCGGAGAAAAACAAAAATGACGTGCTACTTCAAGTTATCAGTAGGTGGTCACAACGACCTACTTACCAAATAACTTTTTTGGCGGAAAAATGTTGAACAGTATGAAATAAATCGACACTGACCGTTAAAGAGCATAAATGCGTTTTGTGGCGTAAAAAACAATTTTTACTTCCTACTATTATATATACAATTGTGTTCATTACTGTATACTTTAGCAATTTATATTTAGGGACTACGTTATAATAATAATAATAATAATGGATGTGGATAGCCCATGACTTTCCCTACAGACTTAAATTAATTTTCTCTTTCTTTCTTTAATAATTCACTAAACTGAGTTTTAATAATTCACTAAACTGAGTTTAATTGAACAAAATAACACGGTGAATGGACGTATTGTCAAAGGCGAGGCATAACAAAAATTCGAAAAAACTAGAAATATCTCGAAAACGGTTTGTCCTAAATTTATAGGGTTAATCTTATTCTTTTAGTCGTCAAAAATTGCGTAACATGTAATTGATGTTATATAAGCACATATAGCATTTTATTTTAGATTTTAGCTATTTTTACCGGTTATTTCGTAGAAAAAAAAAATGGTTAATTAGTTTTTGAGTTAGAGTACATACATTACACACACACACACACACACATTTTTTTAATTTTCATGTTTGCTTCAAAGTAAATATTTTCAACATTTTTACTCAAAATCAAAAATCCTGAAAATTGTTTATTGAAAACAGAACACGGGAACTCTGTACAAAATTTCATATGTGTACTTTACAAGGAATTTTAGATAAATCCTTTTAAAGTTGACAAATCATGAAAAAGATTCATTCTGAGGTAATCGGACTCGGAGTTTAGTGAAAGACCCAGGCCACCCGACTCACCCTAGGGTATGAGCAGCTGGTTGAGTGGCCGGGGACTCGGAGTTTAGTACTCATCTTTCAGCAACACAGATAGTACAACAAAAAAAAAAAAAACTGTATCAGCTTATGTAATTTCCAAAGAAACATATGGTTCATTTTATTTAATTCTAAAATCTCTATAGTATTTTTTTAAGTTTAGGGGGGGAAATGTTTTTGTTTTTTATGGATTTTTCTCCCCCCCCCCCTTAAAATGAATAATGTACAGTATTATTATGATACAAGTGGACTCAGAGTAAGTCTAACAACATTCTACATATTTTTACTGAGTCGAATGCTACGGTTTCGTCCGCATTTGTAAAATTTTGAGTTATTCCCAAATCCATATTTCCGCCCCCAAAAGGAATTTTTCGTTAGCTTTATTTAATCTTTGAAATTTATTTAAAAATTAGCATGAAGCAAGATTTATTTCAAGACACTTTTCAATTACTTTCATTACTTTTTTATTGTGTTGCCAATTCCTGAGTAGAAACAAAACAAAAACCACTCATTACAAGTTCTCAGTAGGTGTTTACTTACCGAACCGCTTTGTTGGCGACCCAACATTATATCCGGAGCGATAAATCTCGCAGCATGGCTACCTTCCGAAGTGCAACCCGAGGAGCGCGCAAACCGGCCGTGAACACGCGAGAAGTTGCTGTGCGCTGGTCGCGAGGTAAATCCGAAAAAAAACTTCTCGCATTTCACCCATGCCCCCCTAAACTCCTTGGAATTTTTCACTCGTCCAGTATCATTCCTTTTGTTACAGTACTGTGAATATGTTCTAATGTCTACTACCGGACAAAATAGTTGCCAAGGTTTGGAATATCACTAGTTTATGAATCTCAAGGATGGATTTCTTCAAAACTAGTTTGTTGAGTGTTCTTTGTGCTTCTTCCACAGTGGATTAAACTGCGTCTGACTACAGACACCGGTGTCGATTTTTTTTTTTTTAAGCAATCTGAATCAAAATCGTCTGAAATCATTTATTTTGTGTGGCAATCGCATCGTGTTTAGTGCTGAAAGTTTGAACCATGAGTGGCCGACCAAGACTTCGGAGAGCAGGGACTCTACGACGATCACCTTTCTATAACAGTAAGTAAACATCGGTATTTCTTAAGCAAAATAAATTATTAACTTGTAAAAGTTAATTACCAACTGTAATCGTTTACGAGCGTGAGATGCAATATCTGTTTCAATATTTGTCGACCGATTTCGTCATGTGAATTGTTTGTTTACGTTTGACAACCCATTATCACTTGAGAGTGTCATTTAAATCCAGCGCGCAGGTTGAGGAGGGAGGGCACGCATGTTCCCTCACATTCTAAAGGTTTCTCTCCGTAATATGCCAAATGCGTTTCTTGATTTCTCGATATGAAATTATTGCATTTTATTAAGCATGCGTATATAGGCTTAATGCTTTTGTCAAATTGTATTTATATCGTATAAAATTACTTTGCAGTGTAGACTGAAAACATAAATTGTCTGTATGTAACGATACTTAAAATGTTCATTTTTTTTTTCTGTGGAATATTAAAGATAAAATGTATGCCTTTCGAAAATGTTCATAAAATTTTTAAACTTAGTTTGCATATACAGATCCTCTGTTTGAACATTTCTTTTCCAGTAACATTTTTCTACTCCCATTTTTATGTGCTAGTTAAATCTTTCAAAAAGGTTTATTTGCTGCATGAAGTTATTTTTCTAAATTCCCCCCCCCCCCCCATTGTTGTTAATTTAAAATATGTAACCAAAATGTGTAATATTATTATCTATAATCAAGCAGAAATATACTAAATTTGCATTCATTTCTGTGAAATTATTATATTTAGAAAAGGAGAAATATGTAAAAGCAAACGCTAAGGAATTTTTTAAATTGTATTTATCAAAATTGTAAAATATTAAGATTTAGGGAGTGAAGAAATTTGGAATACAAATTTACTTATTTTTCTATTTTATTTTATTGTACATTTTCAGTTTTTTGTTATATTAAAATGCTAAAAAAAATTGTTGGAAGAAAATTATGCAAAATATAAAATTTGTTTTTTATTACTATTATTTTCTGTGGCTTATATTATATCTTTATTAATACTAATGCTATTATATATTCATAAATAGATGCTACTATTTGAGTTATGATAATAAATAGTTCAATGTGAATGGAAATATAGTCGACTTCTCGTTAATCCGCAACCTGTAATACTCAACACGTTTTGGATATTGAATATAAACAGTTAAGTTTACTATATTATTAACTTAATTAAATTTGCAATACATATAATAGTGTATTAAATTTTGCAAAAGTTAATTCTGATACTATTACTGCTGATAAAGGATATAAAGTTACTTTTAAGCAGGGCTTATAGTTCTGGGATATAAATACCTTGATTTTATCAGAAACAGAGTTTTATTACACAGCAAGAAATAATGACTGTAAGAAAAAATATTAAATCAAAAATCCTTAAACAATTAAGTCTATTTTTGAAAAATTTTAAAACAAGCAGCAAAATTAATAAAATTAGCTAATGTTGCTTTAAATGTATTGTAAAGTGATTTTTGATTAAATAATTCTATATCAATGTCTCATTTTTACACATTAATTTATGCAGCAATGACATTCTTCAGAATTTTATAATTCGCACAACCTCTGGTCCCAAACTGTGCTAATTGGAGGGAGTCTTAATGTATATGTTTTTATTTAAAGTTTTAATTTCTCAAAGAATAAGCTTTCTTCAGAAGAAAATCCCCTTAATTTTAACTAAATCTGGTCACCTAGAAATTAAAATGTTGATTCATTTTGCATATTGTTTGTGAAGTTTCTATTTGCAAAGAGGAAGAACAAACATAATAAATTTATTTTCGCATTATTTTCAAATTAAGTAGTTTTAGCTGAAAAGGGATCATTTTAAAACCACGTTTCAGAATATATGCTGTTAATTCATTGATTCAAATTTTAATTCAATTTTGTTCATTAATTGATTTTGTTATTTGTCTATTACTCTAATTCTGTATTATTGCTATTTCTAGTCATTTTTTTATAGTTGTGATTCAGGGGTTCATCACTTCGTCAGAAAGTTAGGTCTGTTTTGGGTCCCCTTATTTACATTTCACGCTTTGGAAAGGGTTCCTTCTTAATATTTCAAGCTTCAAAAATAGATTCTTCATTAAACCAAATCTTCCAAAATAGCTTTTTCATAAAATTTCATGTTTAAAAATGGATTCTTCACAACATAAAAGTGATTCGAAATGGCTGTTTCACAATATTATATGCTTATAAATGAATTCTTTATAAAATAATGGCTTTGTAAAGTGCTCTTTTCTAAAATTTCATTTTTAACAAAATGGATTCTGTAAAATTAAAGTTCCTTGAAATGAACTTTGCATAAAATTTAGAGTTCCAAAAATGGATTCTTCACAAATAAAAAAGTCCCTCAGAATGACACTTTCATGGCATTGTTTCCAAAATTTTGATTTATTATTCATATTATAATAATAAACATTTCCCCAAATAGTTCTTTCATAATATTCCATGTTTTGCAAAATGGATTCTTATCACAAAATAAAAGTTCCCCAGAATGGTCTTTTTCATGAAATCCCATATTTAGAAGAAGAAAAAAAAAGATTCTGCACAAAATAAAAGTTCCCCCAAACTGCTATTCCATATCATTCCGTGTTTAGAAAAAGGATTCGTCACAGAGAAAAAAAGTTTCTTCCAATAGCTCTTATAACAGCTATTCAAGGGAATAACAAAATTTTGTGTTTTAGGACGCCCCCCCCCCCCCCCCCCCCCCTCATCTCTGGGATTCTTCACAAAGTAAAAAGTTCTCTCAAACGGCTTTTTCAGAAAGTTCCATGTCTAAAAAAAAAAAATGGATTCTTGTCCATTTTATCCATTTCTTCACAAATCACAAAATAAAAACTATTCCTCAAATTTTATTTTTCATAAATTTTTCAAAGATGGAGCTCTCGCTGAATTCCAAGCAACTATCCAAAATAACCCTTCCTACGAAGTACAAGCATCCTATCCATTCAAAATTATCTTATGTGAAGATAATGTTAGTTAGGAGCTCTTTACCGGATGTTTTTCTTCCCTCCCTATTATGCAAATTACAGAGGAATAACAAAGGATATTTAAATCGCCTTGGGAATAACTTAATATTATGCAAAAAATGTTGTTTTTGATGTTAAAAGGAATGTTGAAATTTTTTGCTACTATAGTTTAGCATTTTATTTGTACTTATACTGGATTAGGTTTTTAAAGTTGTAGAATATTAAATGAAAAAAAAAAAAAAAAATCCAATACGGGCAGCATACGACTTTCCTCACAGACTCAAATTCATTTTCTCTTTCTTTTTTCATAATTTATTAAATCGAGTTTTAATTGCACAAAATAACACGGATAATTATTTGAAATTACCCTGAATTTAACGTTTTATTTCAATTTTCGTTTTCATTGGGCGATTGGATATATTTTCAGAGGCGACATGGCAATAATATAAAAACACTTTAAAATATCTCGGGAACGTTAGCCTTAAGAGTTATGGGTTTAATGTTTTCTTTGCGTCTTCAAAAATTACTTATAAAACAAGCATTTAATGGATACATTTGAGTATATGTAGACATTTATTTTAGATTTTTGAGGGCCGTTTCGCAAAAGAGGAAAAGGTAGATTATTTTTTTCAGAAAGGTACCAAAATCTAATTAGTACCAGGGTCAACCACAAGTAACTTACCCATCAAATTTTGCGAAATTTCGTCGAATAGTTTTTGAGTTAAAGTCGATACATACGTTGCATAGACACACAGAGACGTCACGCTAAAAACAGTATTTTCGTATTCTAGAGGTCTCGAAACGTATAGATCCGTCGAAAACTCGGAATTGTGATTTTAGGTACAATTCCAATACTTTCTTTATACATTACCATGTATTGTAGGGAAAGCAAAACGCCAATTACGAATTATAGAGCATTGTATAACGAGATTGGATTGGACACCAAGAACAAACAAAACGCACAGCCACGCCATCATACTGTTAAATGGTGCTGAGCGATTCACTATCGTATGCAAATAATGCCAGTAACTTAGTACCGATCTGTGAGATAAAAGATGGGTTCTAAATTAGATTCCTGTGTGTGTTGTTTATTTTAGCATTCCTAAATATGCCATCAGCCAATACTCTATTGTATCATAAAATTGCCTTCACAGAGGCAAGAAATACCCCCACCCACCCCCCGTCATGACAAAAAAAAAAAAAAATACTTAGGCATTTGGTGAACAAACGTTTTTGTGCTTTTTTTGGTATGGTTGTTCTGTTTTTTTGTCCTGAAGATGTAGATTGTTTCTTGCCTCTGAAACCGGCTGAGATCGTTACTTTTTGATGCTGTGTTATTAATGAAATGTATGCTTTAGAGTTTTAAAACTGCAAATTTTTTTTTTATATAAGTCTTCTCTCTCTCTCTTTGTTTTTGTCATAAAATTGGAATGAATGTATTACGGACAGAGTATATATCGGAATGAATGCAACCAGGGCCTGATTAAGCCAATGTGGGGCCTGGGTCTGCTGTTAATTGGAAGGCCCCCTTACACTCACGGCATACCAAATACATGCAAAAAAAACTATTAAGCAAATTTGTAAGTTTAGGACTTCTGTCCCGAAGGCACCTTTGTACATGTAGAACTTTTTATTTAAAAGTAAAACTTTAAAAGATGTATACTATTTAAAACTATTAACATATTTTCAAAATTTACAATAAAGACTAACATTATCAGTTTATATTATTAAAATAATTAAATAAATAATCATTTATGAATAAAATGTTTTAACACATACAAAATTTAGGGGTCCCTAAAATTTGGGGGGCCTGGATATAGAGGGTGTTGGCCCAGGGCCGCGGCTCCGGAGGCTCGTGCGTTAATCAGGCCCTGAATGCAACTCTGAAAGAAAAGTCATGTTTCTGTTTTGATCAACTACTTTTATTTAAGAAAAACTAAAGAAATAAAAAATTAAGCCTTGAAAAAAAAAATCTGCATTAATAATTTCATTCAGTGTATTTGAGATATATACATTTTTAAGTGGTAGGTTGGTTGAATTTGATGTACACGCTTGTGAACCAGTTCCCCTAAGGGATTTTTCATAATTTCATTACAAGTGTCTCCAGATTTTAAAAAGTAAAATAAAGATGAAAACCTCCTCGGCATTCCTCTTCTTGAAGTTGTCAACGCTCTCAAAAAACGCTCCGTTTTAGAAAATTCGTTTCATGTGCACCGACACTTTTTTTTTTTTCTAGCATGCCACAAAAACACGGAGTGATGTTCGGGTTGCAATGCATTCGGGCCACGTGCATTTTGGCGCTCTTTGCACTTGGCTTGCAAGATTTGGCGCATTCGGTGGCGCGGAATTTGTATGGGAGGCATTTTTGAAACTGGCAAAAAGTTGAAAAAATTAAATATAATTATGAGTAGCACATGATTTTATCCGCAGACTCAAAATTATATTTTCATTATATGCATTAATTTGAGTTTGCATAAAATGTAAGTAAATGATTTTTAATCGCACTCTAGTTCAAAAACTATCCGAAGAAAAAAAAAAATTTGGTGAATAAGTTACTTATGTGTTACCTTGGTAATGATCAGATTTTAGCACGATTTTGAAAAATAAAACTACTCCCTTTTTTTTTCTCGATATTTTGGCATAAAAAATAAATAAAATATGAAATGAAAGATTAAACATTTATTAAATGCGCTTGTTCTATAAACTTTTAATGGCAAAAAGTATATAATCAACCTCATTCCTCTAGCTAGGATAACCCGTTCTGCGAATATTTCAGTATTTTGGCAAGTTGGCGACGTTTTGAATGCGCCAAGTCGCTAAATTATATTCAAATTTAAAATAATTTAAAATCAGTTATGATATCTTATTTAAAATAATTCTATCACAGTACTTTCCCTTTATATATACTTTGTAGTTTGTATTTATTGGGAAAATAATAATTGTTACCATAAGCACCCACAAAAGCACAACTTTCTGTTAGTTTAACTATCATCTGCGCCAAACCATATTACGCTAAAATAATCCAATGCCAAAATCTGAAGTTCCATAACTTTGAGTTTCTCCTTTACTTTTCTATCATTTATTTCCCACGCGTATCGTAGTTGTTCCACCCAGCCGAATATATTTTTCTGCATGCATATCGTCTGCTTTTTGCAATGATTGATTAAAAATTCCAAATTACGCTAAATGATAGATAGATGTACGCGCAGATAGCAACTATGAACGGGCGACTTTGTATTGCGACTCGCTGCTGTTCGTCTGTCCGCACGTCGCCTGGAATTCGCGTGTTCAGTTGCAAACGAGATGAAAGTGATTATAAGGGAATGCAATTACATAACCTATCGGCCTTTAGTTAAGATGGGAATTCGCACGATTTTCCAACGTTTCTCACGAGCTAATAGCAGAATCTCGCCATACATTACAGGCTACGTATGTAATTTATCGTGCTGCGTTATGATTAGAAATCATTACTGTTTTACGCTAATAGTTCCAATCCAGTGTTATGGATGTATTTAAAATTTCTGTTTTTGTGCTGTTAACTTTCTCACTTATATTCCAATACTTTTTGTATTGAACTTTTTGACTTATATACCGATTCTTTTTGTATTGATCTGCAGTTTAATTTCTGCAAATTGTAAATGGGAAATGTTTTGTGTCTAAATAAGCTAGCTTCTTATTGTGGCCCATGGACATTAAAATATAAATAAGACATGGGCCTAAGAACAGAATAATCCAATACTTTATATTTAAAATCATTTTTAAGAAAATCTAAGATTCACTACTAATCTTCTGCGTGAATATATTCCCATTTTGAATATTTTTTGTTTTAATTACGCTACTTGTAAATCGTTAATGAATTTTAAAGCAGATCTGTGAAATTTAACTTCCACATATCCGTCTTTGGTCTTTTAGCTAACGTAACGTCACAACTGGAGGGGGGGTAGGGGTGTTGTTGTTGAGACCCAGACCGTCCGGCCTACCACCTACCCGGTGTAAGGTAACTGTTTGGACGGCCGGGAAGTACCACTCAATTTAGACCGGAACCCAGTGGGGGAGGCATCCACAGGGACCGTACCCTCCTTCCCCTACCACCAACCTCTCGGAAGGACTTACGGACCCATATGTTTCACGTGATCGTACTCCGCATGAACACGGTGGCAGCGTGCAGATTCAGCGCGCAAACAACCGGGCTACCGAAGGAGTTGAAATTGGACTTTCCATACCCCAACCTCCTAACTATAAGAATTTAACATTTAGACCATGGACTTCTATAATTTAAGCTATCGCCCCTCCCCTTAAGTACGATTTCATCTATTCTAAGCCCTTATTGATTCAATCAACATGCAATTTTTACAGATATACTCAGTTCGCTACCCCCCCCCCCCCCACACACACACACATACACCCTTTTTTGCTGATCCTAATCACGCTCTAACCGTTCATGATTTTTTTAAATCTCTAATTTAGCTTTATTTTGTTCCTTTCTGAACCTTCGTGAAGTTGTATTTAGGTACTTATTCGGTGCTTATTACGCCTGCACAGTGAGCAGCTACTATTGCAAATAAATGTAAATTGAGAGCTTTTTAAAAATGTGACCGCGCTGGTCGTTGAAGGCGGCTAGTTCTATAGTTCTACTTTAAATTAAATTCCACGTGTATTTGTGTTAATAAATATTTAAAATATTTCTGAGTTTATCATTTTTTAGGAAAGCAGAAATCTTCCTCTTTTTAGTAGTTGCTTTTAAAGAACAGCAGAAAAAAATAATCCAAAAATTAACTGAACTGGAGCTTTAACTTTTCTTTATATGAATTATATATGTAAACCTAAGGGAGCTGAATCGAGGGACGTAGTTGTCTTATCTGCCTTCTCCCCCCTATTGGTTGAACAATTGTATTGGTTCTCCATGGGGCTCATATTGGAAACGAACCTGTCCTATTTTACACTTAGAATTTTATCATGGTTCCATTTTTTTGAAAGTTCAAATTTTGGGAAGGATTCCCGTAAATGGATCTTCTACAAAACACAATCTTTAGCCAGCGTTTAGTACATAAATATTTCTCTCTCAACATTCTCCCCTGCAAGCTCTTCAACACTTCTAATTCCCCCCGCGTAATCTGACACGCCCCCTTCTTCTTTTTCAATGTACACATGTTGAATCTCTCTCCAAAGTGTCACTTGATACTGTCTCTGGTGCATAAAAAAAATATTCCTATTCCTAGAATGAAAAGAGTCATCTTATCATTTTCAGTGTGGTAGTACTTTTGTGGGGGTTTGTGTGTTCCTCATTCTTTTTAGGGGGTGTGGCGCGATGTCTGGAATGTTATTTGTTTTGACTCTTGTGGAAAAATGAGAAGGATTTTCTGGAGAAGGGTGGGCCCTTTTTTGGGAGCTTGTTACTTAGTTCTCTGCTGATATACAGCAGAGGGGGTGGGTGGACAGCTATCAAATGCGGTATCTAGGAAGATTCAAGGTTGCTTATTAATTTTATGTTGCTTTATTTTGTTTGCTTTGAGGTGTGCCTAGGTCTGGACCTCCTTGAGTTTCTGTTATCCCCTGTCTCTTAATTGTATTGTGGGTTTAAAAGATTAATTGTGCATTGCTTTAGTCACAATCAATTGGAACCTCTTTAAATATTTGGAGCTAGAGACGGTGTCAAGAAATAACATCCCCTAGCTGGACAATAATATTTACACTTACCAATTGTTACGAATATATTGAAGCATATGTCGTCATGGTCAAGCAACCTTGACTTTGCAATGCATTTAGAAGCTTTTCGCTTTTCGGAACATAATCAATTGGTCAAGATTTAACCTAGTTACGTGTGATTTTCAGGAGCTTTTAATAGCGACATAGGCGGATCCAGGGGAGGAGGTAGGGGGTCTTCAGGTCCCCTCCCCCAAATGAAATCGTCTTGCACCAGATAAAGTTACGCTTTGACTTATATTATAAGGTATTTTTCCACTGTGGCATGCACATTAAGTTATAGCTTAGATATATTGTTTAGTTGTACATCTATAGATTAGTATTAATCAATGGAGAGGTGGTGGTAGATGAAATATGCAAAGAACGGCAAATGGAATTACTGCATAAAAAAAATCTGATGTGGGCAGCACATGACTTTCCTTATATAATGCAATGAATTTACTACTTTTACAGTAAAAAAAAAAAAGATTATTTTAATAGTAGATATTTATATTCTTTCCAAGATATTCAATTTTTTTCCATGAGTGGTCATTTTCACTGATTTAGCGTCTTTTTTATCAATTTGGTGAGTTTTTCGTCAATTTAGCAACATTTAAAAAAGTCGCCAAGTTGGCGAAATTCCACCAAATTCGTCGCCAAACGTTATGAAAGGAGACAATCATTTATCTGCTGTAAGTTATTCTTACAGCAGATAAATGACTATTGGTGTTCAAATACAAATGTATTACTCAAAGTATCTTTTTTCATGAATGGAACGAACTAGATCCACGAGAATGATGTCACCAAATTTATTGCATGGTATTACATATGAGAAGTGAACATGTTTCTCAATAGGAAATATTTTTTTATTATTATTTTATATGATTTTTTGATATTTTTTTTGAAAAATGTGCAATATCTCGAGAACGGTTCGTGTTAACGTTCTAAAATTTGTCAATCGTTTTCTAATGAAAAATTACATAAGAAATGTCTATTTGTGTAACTTTTTTAGAGGTTTTGATTTTTTGACGATTTTTTCAAAATTTCACTCGAAAATTTAGGGGCGTTCTGAACATTCGATTGCGTATAAAAACAATAGACTTCCAGTGTTTAAGGATTGTAATTTTTGTACCAAATTTTGTTCGAATCGGTCTTATCGTTCGTCAGTTATCGTTTCCACAGACTCACTGACACACACATACTTTCACACACACACAGACATCACTTCAAAAATGTTCGAATCGTGATCAGGGATGCTTGAAACGTGCTCTCCCGTCGAATTTTCGACCCCGTCACAATACTTTCCTTATACATTATGTATATAAGGAAAGTAATAATAATACCTTTATGCAGTTTTTTCTTTTTCAGTGTAAAGACTAGTGTTGAATACTTCTTTGCATAATTGTTTTACTTTTATTAATTCCTACTAGAGTTAAGCCGTAACATTGAGAGTACGTGCGAGATTACAAAAAACTTAGCCCCCCCCCCCCCTCTGCCCCCAAACAACCACCAATGCACAGGGAGTCTATAAGGATGCACGTTGTTCAGAAAATGTTTTTACATAATACGGGTAGAATCGAATTAATTGTAAGTATGTTAGTGTTTTGAGAATACAATAGTTTTATTTGTAAATTAGTTGAGGTTTATGCACTGTTTTAATTGTAACCGAATGAGAATTACTGCATTGTGGATGAGCACCCTTATAAGAATTACTAAAAATGCTATTTACTTTTTTATTTTTTACACAATTTTTTTATTTTTACACGTAACATTTTGTAGTTTTTTTGTTTGTTTGAAAAATTAACTGTTTGCGTAAAAATCCTGGTGTCATTCCGTTGACTCCTTTGCTAAACAGTTTTTATACGGTGATGGCATTCTCCTTTACGCCTGTGGGGCAGACGCTTGGGAACTTTATCACAAAATTATGTCTGTGGAGCTGAAATCAAGAGTTTATTAGAAAAATTTCTGCAAATTCACAATTTCTGCTTTGCCCGTACCCTCCTGAGTTCCGCCTTGCGTATACCCCTGCAAATTCACTTTAGAATTAGAAAATGTTATATCCCACAGAGCGATTTCTTGGAAAGTTCTTCATTCATACCTTTCCCTTTTCTCAATACCTCCATGCTGAACTCCAAATCCCCTTGTCCTCACCTTGTGGCAAATCCCCGTTCTTTAATATTGGGATCAACGTCCGGTAAGTACGTCTTCCCACGTGCTGGTTCTGTGGGAATGTTTTTAATAAATTAGCATGGATCCCAAAACTGGATCCGTCGTCATCGTTCGTCCCGTGCTTGGCGGGAGCAGGGGAGCGTTTCTCTTAGAACTAACTGCACAGCTTTTTAAATGTGTGGATAAGTCGCTCTCATAGCTGATGCCAGACATCCATGGGCCGGTTTCACGCTTATTATGTGCAAGTCAGCATGGAATAACCGATATCTGCAATGACAGCAAGAAACTTGCTATAGGCCGCAAATTTTAGGAGCTTGTTTAGGAACTGACAATTTCAGTCCTTCCGCGTGACCGACATAGAAAACTGTGCTCGAAACACAAAACCCGTCCCGCTTATAAGGGTAAACGAATTCTGCACGTATGACTAGTTCAACATTTTCTTATATGTGTCCATAAAATGCTGGTTTTATACGTAATTTTTGACGATGAAAAGAATAAGATCAACCCCATTACTCTGGGACCAGTCGTTCTTGAGATTTTTTTTTTCTCCTCCTTGCACTTTTGCTATGCCGCCTTTGAAAGTACGGCTAGTTGCGAAATGAAAACAAAAATTGAATTAAAAGTGCAAATTCAGTGCGATTACAACTAATTATGTGTGTTATTTTGTACAATTAAGCTCAATTTAATGAATTACCAAAGAAATAAAGAGAGAACTTATTTGAGTCAGTAGGGAAAGTCATCTGCTGCCTACATCAGATTTTTGTAATTGGAAGTATATATCTACGACTAAAGGTTGCGGAAATAAAGACACTCTTGTTTATAAGCCCCTTTTCTATTGTCTGTTTGGGAGGCTGTTCAAGGATTAAATGCATCAAAGTAGATTGGAAAAATCGACTTATTTTCAACATAGTCACTTAAAAGAAAAGAAAAAGTACCGTAACATCATTTCCCTCCAAATCTTCTGAACAAATAAGTATTACAATATATCTCTTTCTTGAAAGATATTCCCCAGAACTTCGTTAGAAACATTCCAGTGTCAATGTTTGAACAACTCCCAGAGTTCCACGCTGCAAATAAACATGGCCTCCCCCATAGGAAGGAGGGTGTTTGCATTTATTTTTCGTTTTCGGAATGGCTGGCTTTTATTGGGAGTAAGCGTGCGAGTGGAATGTTTAATTTCACGCGAGTGTTTATTTCTGTAGAACGTTCAACTAGAAGTGGGTTCTTTTTCTTATGTGTTCTGGACAAATCTTTTTTTTTTCGTTTGCATGAATTTGCTAAATAATGATGGCAGTTTAAGCCCGCGAGAAAAAGATATAATGTCAACAACATTATGGATGCAAATGCTATTATAAATTGTATATATTAGCAGAAATCAGTCAAATGCATCCAATTCATCGACTGTTGCCAGCATAAATATATTTAAGATCTTTTGTGCAATGTTTTAAATTAGTAGACGAGTGAAATTTTATGAAAATATGTTTACTTTATATACATAGTAATGTATAGAAAAGGTATTCTATTGTGAAGGGGTCAAAAATTCGAATTCGTGTTTTTGACGGAAGAGCACGTTTCAAGTATCCTTGAATTCGAATATTTTATACGTAATTTTTCATTCTAAAGCGAATGATACAAACTTTAAGACGCTAGCTTGAACCATTCTCGAGATATAGCACGTTTTTCAAATAAATGTATCTAAAAAATGATATAAAAATGTCATGAGTATCATTAAATATTTGGCGATTTTGTTTTGTGACCTTGGTGACTCATTTGGCGAAATATTGCCAAAATGTATGTTACTCCAAAATAGTTTCAATTGTATGTTACTCCAAAATAGTTTCACATGTTGTCATTCAGGAGCGGTAGCCCAGTGGTTAGCGCGCGGGAATTGCACTCGGTAGGTCCGGGTTCGATTCCCTCCGCTGCCAAAACTGCAGTCGTGTTCACGCGGAGTACGATCACGATAAACATGTGGGTCCGTAAGTCCTTCCGAGAGGTTGGTGATAGGGGGAAGAGGGTACGGGCCCTGTGGATGCCTCCCCCACTGGGTTCCGGTCTAAATTGGATGGCACTTCCCGGCCGTCCAAACAGTTACCTTACACCTTTCTGGTAGGTCGGACGGTCTGGGTCTCAACAACAACAACATGTTGTCATTCAGAAATGCGCCTAATGGCATTGTACTTTTCAACGTTAAAAGTATTATACCGTGGACCTTGTCCATCAGTATTTCGTAGTGAAAGAAGTAAAGTATAGGATATAATGTAGGGAAAGTTATGTGCTGCCCACAACAAGTATTTTTTTTAATTTTGATAGGGGAAGGGTGAGTAAAGTGACCTCTTTAAGAAAAAATTACTTTTTAAAAATGTATTTAACAAAATTAAAATAATATTAAAAACTAATGAATTAAATTAATCAATTTAACAAAATTAAAATATACTTTTAATATGATGTATCCATAGTTATGTTTTTGCATGAATGTAGTTGTAGTTCTTTATTGGTTATGCGTCTAAGAAGTAAATAAATATATAATCCGATAATCAAAAGGCACTTTACCCGACATAAGAGTGTAAAGTGGCACTATGTGTGTGTGTGTGTGGGGGGGGGGGGGGATATGAAAACATTTTAAAGCGTAAAAAATTTATTTTCACAATTTGTAAAATAAAATAGTAAATAAGAAGCATAAATGCTGTTAATTCTAAATATAAAAGCAATACAATCTTTCCATTTTTAAATATGAAAGATGGCATTTTATTGAAAAGTAGTAGAATGCTTTGTGTAATGAGGACTAAAAGAAAAGGTAAATTTGCCCATAAAAAATAAAATAGCAAGACTCGGGCAACAATTTCGTTAACGCAATGGGTCATATTCATCATCGTAATACTCATATTTATCCATATGACTGACCACGATTCCCGCCTGGCGACTTCGAGCCACGAACACTAAATCTATTAACAATTTCATTGTTGTAAAATTGAATTTTTATACCATAAGGCATTAACTTTCTATAATTTCGGATTAAAAATCAATAAATTTAAGTATTAAATTGATAACAGGCATCACAAAACACATTCTTATCTTGCATTAAACTCCGTGAAAAACATTTTTTTAAATGTAAAACTTTATTAAGCGTATCTACGGCGTTCGGCGTAAGCCTATAAAAACTGGTTTACCTCATTTTCTATAGATGGCAGCACATGTAAGATGAAAAAACAGCACATGGTCACTTTATCCACTTCTCCTCTACTAATTACGATGCTAACAGACGCGGAACAACCATATCATGAAATCCTCCGCAATGCGGAAAGGGGGGGAGGGGTACATTTATAGAGGGGTCCAAAAGAACTTTCTGATAGATATATTTAGAAAGGTAGATGATCCGGGCAAAGATGTCGGGGGGACGGTGGCGAAAATACAAGTGATAATAAACAATCTGGTTGTATGGCAAAGTTTCGTAGTATGACAAGAGCCTCATATTCCAAATGTTTGCTCTATAGTTTTCCCGAAAAGTAGAAAAAAAAATCAAAATTGTTAGTAGAGAAAATTCGGTGTTGGGTACATTAGATTTTGTATTTAACAAAAGAAATTTTTAAATTTCGTTTAATTAAAAAGTTTATTTAAAAACTTCTAACCGTTAAAAACTTGCCATTGTTTTTAAAAAATGCAGTTGAACTCCATTTCCAATAATATTCTGGCCTGAAAATTCCCTTTCACACCCGAATGGACGATTTCCGCTGCAGAATGATTTCTCTCCAAATACTCTCAGGAATTGTCTGCGCGAGAACTTGGCCTCCTCTTCATTTCATTTCCGTTCTACTTGTGGAATTCGTACTGAATGAAAAGTGCCAATCAGACAAATCCACGGGCATTTGTGCGAAAATAGAATCGTCTGCTTCGAGTGATCGAGGAAATCGCCCTGCCAGATGCTTTAATTCAAAGTAAAATGATTGTGGAATACTGAAAAATTCTAAAGTGGAATGAAGTGGAGTTATATTTGTCCTTCAGTTTTAAAGACGTTTTATTTGTTTTAGTTTTGACATCTTGAGTTTTGTTTTTGGATTTAAATCTTATTATTGAACCTTCTAATAGAATTGTTACTAATTTATATGATAAAAAAGACTATTTTAATTTTAATATTAATACAATCTTACCATTTAATTGCTGCAATTCGATTCTATTGTTTAGAAATATTATACTTAATCGGCTTTTTAGAATTTATAGATTATCTGATAAAAAAAATGTCATGCTATACATATAAATAATTTAAAAATTACCAGCAATTTATATAAACATATCCCTCTTATTTTGTAAATGGTATAGTTAAAAAATTTAGATTAGCTGGATTTTCATGAATTCTATTCATAGTTTTTTATATTAGCGTGACATCTCCATTCTCTTGTATTAATAATATTTTTATTTTTACATCCACGTAAACATTAGCCCCTCCTTTTAGTAGCTCTGATTGTATATTATCACTTATTCTTACCTTTTCGCATTGCTGTTATTCATTTCTTACGAATGGCAACAGTAGATCATTTCTTTTTCCTTTGCGAATGGCAACACTGGTCTCTTCATTCTGGGTTCCCTGGTTCGACAGGTTCGTTCATTTGTAGTGTTATTTTCCAGGTATTCTTGTTTCCTTTTATTTTTTCTTCTTTATGTATGTTGTCCAAGTAGAAATAGTTTATAGATATAATCTATCTATTTCTTCAGAAACATACATTTTTTGTGTTTGCTTCGACAAAATACTTGGACCCGAGGAAGAGTTTTGGAGAAGTTAAGAAATTCATGATTTAGGTCTAGTCCTTGTCAACGTGTATAGCATTAATGCTTGGATTTCATTTGTTTTTCTTTTATCGATTTCATACCATTGATTTTTGATGATTTTCTTTAACTTGATGATTCGAAATTTGCAACTTTTTCCATTTGATTGAAGGTTTGCTAATTTATACTTTTATTTTATAAGCTGTTAGAAAGTTAGGTTTTTCGAGTTACACTCTCGAGTTACACATTCGAGTTTTCGAGTTCTCACTTTTCTTTCATTGGACTTTCATATATATATATATATATATATATATATATATATATATATATATATATATATATATATATATATATATCCTTTATTGTTCCAATCTATATGCTTGTCGTCCATATAACACAAGTTTATAGATAAAATCTATCTTGTGTTTCAGAAACAAGCATTTTTGTGTTCATTTCGAAAGGATATATGGACTCGACGAGAATTTTTTCGAAATGAACTTTGCGTAAGCCTAATCTCGTAAGCCTAAATCTCCTCCATGTGCAAGCTTTTTTGCTTGATTTTTTTGTTTTCTTATTTGCATTCCTCATTTTTGAAATTTGTTGATTGTCTTTGTCCTTATGACTTGCATTATGCTTTATTATTTCCTCTTTTTGTCTTAATTTCTTTTATTTCTTTGTATTTGTAGAAAATTTTGGAATAGTGTATTATGAGTTACTACATACATTCTAACTTTGGATTTAATAATTTATATTTATATTGAAAACATTTTATTTATTAGCTGCATTTGCGCAATAAATTAAATGTATATTGCATTGTCATTCACATTCTTAATATACTACGCTGTTTAGTTTATCTAACTTTTCATTTATGAACTATCCTTATTCCTAATTCCTTTTGTATGCTTCGTATTAAAGAAACATTCTATTTGCTATCTATTCAAATTTATGCTGCATTTGCGCTAAATTTAGTAATAGAATTTATTTTAACTCATTTTAATTTTTATTATGTATTACTTTCTCTACTTTCATCCTTGTTAATTGTAGTTTATTGTGGCTCATTCTCCTATTTTATTCTTTTCTTTTATTTGCATAGGTTACTTATTATATTTTTGCTTTAAGTATTATTAATTATTGTCTTCCTTTCTGTTTTATTATTTGGTAAATATTTGTATTGCAATTATTCTTTAGCTATTAGTAATTTAATATTAGAATTTTCTTAATCTAGTGCTGCCATCTATCGTTTTTAAATCTTACTGCAAATTTTCTTCGCTATTAGTAATTAAATATTAGAAGTATCTTATTCTAGTGCTGCCATCTATCGTTATTATTTCTTACTAATTTATTGGTTTTGTGATTTTATGACTGGGTAACTGCCTTTGGGATTTTTGTATTGGTGTTATAGATACCTTTTATAAACTGTACTTTTTAGTACACTCTTTTTATTACTTTTTTGGACAGGATTCTATGTGAATTCCAGATTTACACAGTATATATTTTATTATACCTTGTGTTTTAATTAATCTAGTTTAGAATTGATTATATTTATATTGTTAATCATTTCTTTTTATCTTGTAATATCCTACTTATTACATTTTATTAGGTTTTACATGGACTTAGTTGTATATATTTATATATAAGCAATTATTTTATTTTTATTTATATTATTTATAAATGTTAATGCTATTCTCTTTATATTACTTTAACTCTTATGAATTACATATCTTATTTGATTTAGTGACTGGCAAATATATTTATTCTTGTTATTATATAATTTGATAAATATTGCCCGGTATTTACAATTTTGTTGGGAATTGTTTAGACCGTTATCATTTTACCAACAGTGTGCCATGGATTGTTTTGGATATAATAATTGCCCAGCTAAAAATTATAACTTCAATAAATGTAAGAATAAAAATTGTAAAACCTGCCCATATGCTTCTAACTCACAAATTACTAATCTAAATAGTCATAAGACTTTCTGTAAAATTTTTAATTGCATCTACAAATTATCTTGTAATATATGTAATATATCTTATATAGGACAAACCAGTAATCCTATTCATCTACGTATGAATGTACATAGAGATCATGTTAAAAAATATATCCACAATAATAATTTTCTTCCTACTTCTAATAAAATCGAATACAAACACTTTGCTCATCTTGGTTTTGAAAATATAACTATACATATTTTGGACATTAAAACAAATACTGCTGATAGATTATTCTTTGAAAACTTCTATATTAAATCACAATGTACTCTGTTTCCATATGGATTAAATCAGTTATATCTCAATGGTAATATTGTTAAGAATAATTTTGTAGATAATAAATATTCTATTTTTAATCACCTTTTTTTTAAACCTCTTTTACATAATAGTAAATTGGCTAAACTCAAAAGATTTAAACGCAGTAAAGGAAGCTCCTCCCAATATGATATTAAAGCGGAGATTAAAAGTATGCATCAACAATTCAATAACACATTTCAATGGAAATTTATTAAATCATGGGTATTTGCAGTTAAGAAAAAACAATTAAACACAGTTTATGCTATTTTCTTAAAGTTAAATCTTACTAATGAACATTTTAATCATATTTTCTATGATTTGCTCATTACTAGATCAAAATATTTAAAAATAAAACTTAATCAATTTCATAATAATAACTGTTCTAATTCTTATTGTGTAATATCATTTAAGCATCCTATTTATAATTCCATAAACTTTAAGAATTTATTTAATCAATTTCATCATTTATTGCCTGTAAAGGATTTGAATGTTACTAAAACTTTTAAATATAACAAGCCTATTGGAAGAACCATTTTTAATTACAATGCAATTTCAAAATCTCTCTCAGTAGACATAGATTCCTCAACAAATTTAGATGGTGAATGTATTTGTAGTGTTGATAATTATGCTGAATTTATAAATCCACACTTGGGTCATATAGTTACTGGAGACTTAGCCATTGTAAAAGATAAATCTTTAAGAACTATAATGTCATTTGGCACTAAATTCAGGTTACCTTCATGTAATAAATCTAAACAAGTGTTAAAGTCAATAAATCTGGACCTTGATAAATTTATTTATGGATTAGCTTCTAAATATGCTCAGCCTTTAGAGGCATTTAATATGTGGAAATTTACTATTTTAAGATCTATTAAAAATACCATTTGTAGTATTAATTTATCTAGATCTATATATAATATGGATAATATAAAGCACTCTGTTAATGATTTACATAGATCTTTTGTTATTACTTATGTAGATAAAGCCTCTAATAATTATGCTATTATTTGTAAAAAATTCTATATTCAATATCTGCTAGATTATTTAAAAAATAATAGTCTATTTAAAATTGATTCACACTCTCTTAATAGTATCAAATTGAAAATTATCAATATGTATAGTGATTTAGATATTAATAATAAATTTTTGACATTTCCATATATTGTGCTTATACCTAAATTTCATAAAAATCCTATTAAATTTAGAACTGTTACTAGTGGTCATAATTCATACTCTACTACTGCTAGTAAATTATTACTAAATTATTTAAATGTACTAAATAGCAATTTACGAGATTCTGGTGATAGCTACATTATTCTAAATAACAGTAAGGAATTAAAAAATAAATTAAAAACGCTTGGTAAAATAATAGGATTTCAAACTTTTGATTTTAAAGATCTATTTAATAATATTAAGATCACTGATCTATATGATGTCATTTTAGCTTTATATAATGCTTATATTACTAATCAATCTCATCTTACTAAATTTACCAATTTTCCTAAGCTTCTCCATTTTGTTCTTTTCAATAATTATATCTTTCAAGGTAATAAATTATACTTACAAGTCTCAGGTGTTCCACAAGGTGGCTGTAGTAGCAGTATGTTAGCTAATTTATACCTATATCATTATGAAAAATTCTTTACTTCAACTGATTATAAAATTTATAGATATGTAGATGATCTGATTTGTCTTGTATTTACTGATAACTATGTCATAGATATAGATTTCTATCCGGATAATTTGGAATTAATACCTAATGAAACTTCTATTAGTAATAATATTTATTATTTGGATTTAAATCTAATTATAGAACCTGCTCTTGGGATAGTTACTAATTTATATGATAAAAAAGATTTTTTTAAATTTAATATTAATAAATTATTACCTTTTAATTCCTGCAACTCGATTCAATTGTTTAGAAATATTATACTTAATCAACTTTTTAGAATTTATAGATTATCAGATAAAAAATTTCATGCTTTGCACATTAATAACCTCAAAATTACCAGTAAAATGTATCAATATCCTGCATATTTAGTCAATAGTATAGTTAATAAGTTTCGATTAGCCTAAAATTCTCATATTCTCCCCTTATTATCTTATTTTAGCCGTACTTCTTCATTCTCCTGCAATTATATTTTCATCTTTTTATCTCGAAGCTTTAACAGTTGAATAACTCATTTTATTTCATTTTATTGCTTTTGCGCAGTACAGTTTTTATTACTCTCTTTGGCAACAGCAAATCACATCTTTTCATTTTGGCATATGGCAACATTGATCCAGTCATATTTTGCTCGTCATGGTTGCGCTGAAGAGGTGTGTTTTGAGGTATTTATGTTTCCTTTATTGTTCCAATCTATATGCTTGTCGTCCATATAACACAAGTTTATAGATAAAATCTATCTTGTGTTTCAGAAACAAGCATTTTTGTGTTCATTTCGAAAGGATATATGGACCCGACGAGAATTTTTTCGAAATGAACTTTTCGTAAGCCTAATCTCGTAAGCCTAAATCTCCTCCATGTGCAAGCTTTTTTGCTTGATTTTTTTGTTTTCTTATTTGCATTCCTCATTTTTGAAATTTGTTGATTGTCTTTGTCCTTATGACTTGCATTATGCTTTATTATTTCCTCTTTTTGTCTTAATTTCTTTTATTTCTTTGTATTTGTAGAAAATTTTGGAATAGTGTATTATGAGTTACTACATACATTCTAACTTTGGATTTAATAATTTATATTTATATATATATATATATATATATATATAAAAATAAATTATTAAATCCAAAGTTAGAATGTATGTAGTAACTCATAATACACTATTCCAAAATTTTCTACAAAATACAAAGAAATATAAGAAATTAAGACATAAAGAGGAAATAATAAAGCGTAATGCAGGTCACAAAGACAATCAACAAATTTCAAAAATGAGGAATGCAAATAAGAAAACAAAAAATCAAGCAAAAAAGCTTGCACATGGAAGAGATTTAGGCTTACGTTACGTTCATTTCGAAAAAATTCTCTTCGGGTCCATATATCCCTTCGAAATGAACACAAAAATGCTTGTTTCTGAAACACAAGATAGATTTTATCTATAAACTTGAGTTATATGGACGACAAGCATATAGAATGGAACAATAAAGGAAACATAAATACCTCAAAACACACCTCATCAGCGCAACCATGACGAGCAAAATATGACTAGACCAATGTTGCCATATGCCAAAAAGAAAAGATGTGATTAGCTGTTGCCAAAGAGAGTAATAAAAAGAGTACTGCGCAAAAGCAATAAAATGAGTTATTCAACAGTTAAAGCTTCAAGATAAAAAGATGAAAATATAATTTCAAGAGAATGAAGAAGTACGGCTAAAATAAGATAATAAGGGGAGAATAAGAGAATTTAGGCTAATCGAAACTTATTAACTATACTATTTACTAAATAAGCAGGATATTGATACATTTTACTGGTAATTTTGAGGTTATTAATGTGCAAAGCATGAAATTGTTTATCTGATAATCTATAAATTCTAAAAAGTTGATTAAGTATAATATTTCTAAACAATTGAATCGAGTTGCAGGAATTAAAAGGTAATAATTTATTAATATTAAATTTAAAAAAATCTTTTTTATCATATAAATTAGTAACTATCCCAAGATCAGGTTCTATAATTAGATTTAAATCCAAATAATAAATATTATTACTAATAGAAGTTTCATTAGGTATTAATTCCAAATTATCCGGATAGAAATCTATATCTATGACATAGTTATCAGTAAATACAAGACAAATCAGATCATCTACATATCTATAAATTTTATAATCTGTTGAAGTAAAGAATTTTTCATAATGATATAGGTATAAATTAGCTAACATACTGCTACTACAGCCACCTTGTGGAACACCTGAGACTTGTAAGTATAATTTATTACCTTGAAAGATATAATTATTGAAAAGAACAAAATGGAGAAGCTTAGGAAAATTGGTAAATTTAGTAAGATTAGAATGGTTAGTAATATAAGCATTATATAAAGCTAAAATGACATCATATAGATCAGTGATCTTAATATTATTAAAAAGATCTTTAAAATCAAAAGTTTGAAATCCTATTATTTTACCAAGCGTTTTTAATTTATTTTTTAATTCTTTACTGTTATTTAGAATAATGTAGCTATCACCAGAATCTCGTAAATTACTATTTAGTACATTTAAATAATTTAGTAATAATTTACTAGCAGTAGTAGAGTATGAATTATGACCACTAGTAACAGTTCTAAATTTAATATGATTTTTATGAAATTTAGGTATAAGCACAATATATGGAAATGTCAAAAATTTATTATTAATATCTAAATCACTATACATATGGATAATTTTCAATTTGATACTATTAACAGAGTGTGAATCAATTTTAAATAGACTATTATTTTTTAAATAATCTAGCAGATATTGAATATAGAATTTTTTACAAATAATAGCATAATTATTAGAGGCTTTATCAACATAAGTAACAACAAAAGATCTATGTAAATCATTAACAGAGTGCTTTATATTATCCATATTATATATAGATCTAGATAAATTAATACTACAAATGGCATTTTTAATAGATCTTAAAATAGTAAATTTCCACATATTAAATACCTCTAAAGGCTGAGCATATTTAGAAGCTAATCCATAAATAAATTTATCAAGGTCCAGATTGATTGACTTCAAGACTTGTTTAGAATTATTACATGAAGGTAACCTGAATTTAGTGCCAAATGACATAATAGTTCTTAAAGATTTATCTTTTACAATGGCTAAGTCACCAGTAACTATATGACCCAAGTGTGGATTAATAAATTCAGCATAATTATCAACACTACAAATGCATTCACCATCTACATTTGTTGAGGAATCTATGTCGACTGAGAGAGATTTTGAAATTGCATTGTAATTAAAAATGGTTCTTCCAATAGGCTTGTTATATTTTATAATAATAGTTTGAAAGTCCAATAAAAGAAAAGTGAAGCTGTAACTCAAAACCTAACTTTCTAACAAACCTACAAAATAAAAGTGTAAATCTTCAATCAAATGGAAAAAGATACAAATTTCGAATCATCAAGTTAAAGAAAATCATCAAAAATCAATGGTATTGAATTATATATATATATTTTATATTGCATTATATATATTTTTTCTTGCAATATATATATATATATATATATATATATATATATATATATATATATAAATTAAAATAACAAATACTAAAGTGCAGGAGTGTGAATCAGTAACTACAGTATCAAACCGCGAGCAATATAAAATATATATATATATATATATATATATATATATATATATATATATATATTGCAAAAACATTTTGGAAAAATCGGTATCAAGGACCCAAATGATTACAATTATAGCGTGTCACCTTTCACTTTAAAGTACATAACAATCTTTCGATTGACACCTTACTTGACATCTCTCCTTATTATTTTTTCAAGCCTTTTAAAATGAAGGGTAACCTGCTGTAATTGTGATCATTTAAAACAACGATGCAGATTTAGAAAAACTTTTCTTGTAGAATTTGCATATTGCCTTAAAAATGGCATTAGTTTGCCGTATGATATCTGAGCCCATCTCCACAATTCTCGCCATATTCAATGAACTTGAAGGTGCCGTGGAGCATGGCAAAGCACCACCACCTGTTGATTCGCTCGACCCACCCTGGTTTCTCACCTCTGTGGCGATAACACTTTTTCTTTTTCTACCAGGTACGAAGGCGAATCCTCCTCATTAAACATCTCCGGGATATGCGGTTTATTGGGTGCGTAGGAGGAGGAAGGCGAGCGATTGAAGGGTTCGATTTTTCAGCAGATTCGAACGTATTGCGGATCGTTGTATATCGGAAAAATTATGCATTTATTTATTTTTATTTATTTTTTTTTTTCAGAAAAGAAAAAGGAAAATGTGTGTGCTTGCTTATATAGCTAGTCGTCTCTAAGTTTGTGGACGCGATATCTCACGAAAAAATGAAGCGTTTCGAAAATAATTAGGAACGATTATTAAAATTAGTAAGTACCGTAACCTGTTGGTTTTAAATGCGATGGAGTGTTTAAAAGACTACTCTAATTTTCGATTGAATTTTTGGAAAAAAACATAAAAAAAGAAAAAATAAATAAATCTGGGTCTTCAATAATTATGAATAAATAATCATTTCTAACGTAATTTTTCATTAGGAAAAGAATGACACCCATTTTGGGACGCTAGCATGAACTTTTTTCCGAGATGTTGCAAGAGGAACTATTGTTTTCACGAAAATTTTCGATTTTGATATTTTGAAGCGAATGTAGGTTTTAGGAACCGCCTGAACACATTTTGAATATTTTTAGAGTGATGTGTTTGAATATTTTTAGAGTGTCTGGGTTCGATTTTTTGTGTGCACGATAGCTGCTTAATAGATATTAATAGATTATTAATAGATTTTTACGAAACGACTCGACTTTGTTAACGAAACATCTGAAACTAGATATATATATATTTTTTTAAATTCGAGTGAAAATTTCGAAGTTTTATATTTTCTTAGCAAAGAATAAAGTTTGACATAATCACGCATAAAAGGGGTTATTTATGCCACTTTGCAGTTCATTTAAAAATCGTTAAAACTCCCGTGGAAATGTTCTCATATTTCGCACTGCTGGTCAAGGTGGTAAATCTCACACATGCTAGAATGCTTTTTTCAGGTTTAAAACCTTTTACGGAAATGCGTACAGAAACATTTTTGTGGGCGGTGATCCGCGAAATCTCATCCCTTTACCGCGATGACCCGACTGTTGCAAAATCTGGCTGTTCCCTTTCTCTTGAAAATGTCGCCCTTGACTTAATAAGGTAATAAAAGAAAGTCTTATGTTTCTTTCCCGCTGTCAGTCATTTGCGGTTATGGCTCACGTAACTGGAACCGCGACCTCTCAAAATTGCGGTCTTGTTGTTTCACCTGCCCAGTAAAATGGCGCCAACCTTGATCTTTTAGGCCGTGGTTTTCGGAATGCAAATGAACTATCTCTTTATTGGATCACCTGTTCAGGTTTCATGTTTGCTTTTCAAGACTTATTCAAATAGGAAGGGGAATATTAGGAGTTCAGTATTGAAGATTGAACTTTACTAAATTTCATACTTATTTTTATTCGTAGCTAAACTAGACTTGGTCCGCATACTCATAGTACCCACTCATTTTTACTCGTACGAGTTCATTTAACCCTTCATCGGGCACGCGGTCTCCGTGTGATCCATGATATTATTTTTTTTTTATTCATATCTCCGTTTTCAGACTGCATGTGACCTTGCTCTCTACATTATCTAATTTCGTATTTGTTTACTTTGTTATCTCGGATTCATGGAGTTAGAAAGGAGATAAAACTCCTAAGTATGAAACGCTTGAAAATGCCATAATGTTTTGAGAATTAAATCTAGATGTCGCTCGTGTTAGTAAAGTAGTCGTTATTAATAATTGATAAAACAGAAAGCGTAGTATTTCGTATATGTACTTTTGTTTCGTATATTATTTTTAAATGCAGCGTTCCCTCACGATGAGTATCATTAACCAGTATTTTTTCATAGTTGTAGTATAGAGTACAGAATATAGAGAGATAAAAATAAATTGAAAGGTAAAATAATTTTGAATACTTATTTGCAGTGCGCTAATATTTATTTTTATAAAATGGACAGTTTAAATAAATATTTTAGGTCTTTCGCCATAGAAATGCATACAATGCAGGGCTACTTATCGTATCCCAGTGCCACCTGAATGATTGTCTCAAACGATATTGCCGTTTTCTTAATTTTACCCTCAGAGTTAGAATACTTTTGAGTTCAATCATGAAAATTACTTAAAACTATATCTAGTTCTAGTTTTTCACATAACGTTTCTGCACGTAAAATTTGATATCGGTTTGATTTGATCTTGAGTTATCGTATGTTTACTTTCTCATGCTATAGTATAAAGTATTGTTTTCACGAACATTTTCGAATTCGAGATTTGGATGCCAATATATATTTTAAGACTTCCTGAACACGTTTCGACAATTTTGGCAGAGATATTCGTCTGTATGTCTGCGGTCGATTTCTTGTGCCCACAAATATTAATGGATTTTTACGAAACTTTACATTCGGTTGTTATCAAAAAATTTAGAACTATAGATAGAATATTTTTTTTAATTCTACCGAAAACTTCAATATATATGTATATATATAATCATTGTTGCATATATATATATATATATATATATATATATATATTAATCACTGTTGCGAAAATAGACAAATTTTCGGGGGAATTAATTACTTATGACGTCATTAGCCCGCCTCGGGAGAATGCCCCCCCTCGCCGGGGGGCAGTGTCAAGTATGGTATCAATTGCAAGATTTTGTCAAGCCTTTTAAAGTGAAATGAAATACGCTATAATTGTAATCATTTAGACCCACAATACCGATTTTTCAATATTTTTCTTATAAAATTAAAAAAAAAGTTATTAAAAAAATTCTGGTATGAGAAAGTCGAGTTGAGCCACACTCCAGGTAATTTCATTAGCAATTCAAACTGATTCTTAAATATTTAAATGAAATGCAAACCCCTTAAATATTTAAATTATTATTTTTTATTAATAGTGTAAATTCTAACCAATCGCAAGGCTTTCTTGGAAAGCATCAACATATAGCACACATCAGAAAGCATCACATCAGAAATCGCCACGGAGACGGAAAGGAGGCGTTCTCAAAGGTAGAATCGTGCTCCTTTTGCAGATACTTGCATCCATTGGCCGGTACCGCACTTTTTAGTGTCTTTCATCACGTGAAGTGCTACAACAGTGTGTGGATGCTGGTAATCTTCAATGGGATCATGATCCAAAATCTGTGCGTATCACGATTATTCACTGGAACTGGTCCGATAGTAGCAAAATCTAAACTCGACTCAAACACGAAGGCTTTTTCTAATGTGGTTTGTATACAGAAAGATATTTAGTTTCAATTTTTTTATCCTTCATTTATTTAAAGTAAAAAGAACAATTTACGTGTGTGTGGTCGTGAGTTTGTGGACGCGATGTGTCACGTACGAATAAAGCGTTTCCAAAATAATTAGGTACAATTATTGCAATCGGTGAAGACAGAAACCCTATTGATTTTAAAATTCAAGCGAATAGAAGAATCCCCCCCCCCCCCCCCAATATTCGACGGAATTTTTGATAAAAATCGGAACCTTCACTAATGATAGACAAATAATCATTTCAGGCGTAATACTTCATTAGAAAACGAATAATACAAATTTAAAAATATTAGCGTGAACCGTTATCAGGATATTGCACAATTTATGAATGCATTTTTGAAAAAAATTGATTAAAAATTCAGGATGTTCAATACTGTTAAATAAATAATCATTTCATATGGAATTTTTCATTATAAAATGAATGACACACATTTTTAGTACGCTGACATGAAGCGTTCTCTAGATATAAAGTTTTTCAAATGAAGTTATAAAAAAAAAAAAATCTGATGTGGGCAACACATGACTTTCCTTATATAATGTAATGAATTTTATACTTTCACAGTAAAAAAATAGATTTTTTCTTATAGTAGATACTAATATTCTTTCCAAGATATTGAATTTTCAACAATTAGTCGTCATTTTCATTGATTTAGCGTCATATTTATCCATTTGGCGAGATTTTCGTTAATTTGGCAACATTTCAAAAAAGTCGCCAAGTTGGCGACATTCCGCCAAATTCGTCGCCAAAATCTCGCCAAGCGTTATGCACTAAGAAATAAGTTATTTTTACAGCAGATAAATGACTATTGGCGTTCAAATACAAAAGTATTATTCAAAGTATCTTTTTTCATGAATGGAACGAGCTAGATCCACGAGAATGATGTCACTCAATTTATCGCATGGTATTACATATGAAAAGTGAACATGTTTCTCAATAGGAAATATTTTTTTTTTATTTTATATGACTTTTTGATAATTTTTTTGAAAAATGTACAATATCTCGAGAACGGTTCATGTTAGCGTTCTAAAATTTATGTCAATCGTTTTCTAATAAAAAATTACATAAGAAATGTCTATTTGCGTAACTTTATTAGTGGTTTTGATTTTTTAACGATTTTTTCAAAATTTCATTCGAAAATTTAGGGGGGTTCTGAACATTCGATTGCGTATAAAAACAATAGGCTTCCAGTGTTTACGGATTGTGATTTTTGTACCAAATTTGATTCGAATCGGTCCATTCGTTCGTCAGTTATCGTCTCCACAGACTCACTGACACACACACACACACATACTTTCACACACACACACACATACACACACACAGACATCACTTCAAAAATGTTTGATTCGTGATCAGGGATGCTTGAAACGTGCTCTCCCGTCGAAAACTCGATTTCGAATTTTCGACCCCGTCACAATACTTTCCTTATACATTATGTATATAAGGAAAGTAAAAATATATGATATAAAAAATTGTTAGTATCAATCATCAAATGATAAATTCACTTTCCTTTGGATCTTTGCATCATAATTTTGGTATGAAAGAAGTAAAGGCATTGTCTTATATAGAGAAGGTCATGTGCTGGCCACATCATTTTTTTTTTTTTTTCTCTTTTTAATCGTTACAACAATTCCGCGATTCCTTCCTGCTATTTTATTGTTTCAAATCTCAGTGGAAGAGCTGTTATTTCACTTTTCATTGTGTTTTTCAGGTGTGATAAAAAAAAGTACACAAAGTAAAAAGAAAAAAAAAACAGATTTGCCAAGCAGAGCGACTCGGAAATGCATATATTTAGAAACAAAATCATCAAAGGATGCAAAATTACTGATCTGTAACGTCGATATCAGTTTTTTTTTTCTTTTCTTTTTTTTTATACGCAGTTAAAGCAAACAACCCACCTTGGATACTAGTATTTGGCATATGATCTCGTTGATTTTTTGTACACCCTATTGCTGAAAGCAGGGGGGGGGGGGGGGGCGTGAGAATTGTGGGGGAAAAATATATTTTGTGGCAATTGAATTCAACCTTTACCAAGTAATTGATACGGCAATGACTTATTTCCGCACTGCTAAGCAAAATTGATTTAAGATTGATGCTATTGCCTCCTTAAATAAGGATTTTAGATTCGTCTTGATGTTCTACGTCTGCAGTCTTGCGTGAAGCTCGTTGAGTGCTGTCGTTCAGTCTAATTTAATAACGTCAAATTCGAAACAGAAGGATGCCGATGTATAGTTCAGGGGCAGATATATATATTCCCCTGTAATACAAGGGAATGTTTATGGAAAGTATTTCAATGAGGTCGGAAATCGAGTTTTCGACGCATTTACACATTTTGGGACTTCTAGAACACAAATCCACTGTTACTTTCCCTACCCGTACAGTATATAATGCATAGGGAAAATAGTGTGACGGGGTCTAAAATTCGAATTCGAGTTTTCGACGGAAGAGCACGTTTAAAGCATCCCTGAACTCGAATCGAACGTTTTTGAGGGGATGTGTATGGATGCGACATCTGACGTGAAAACGTTTCGTAAATAATTTTAATACGATTACTACAATCAGTGAATACGGGAACCTTACTGATTTTAAACGGGGTCGACTGTTCGGAAGACCTCCCAATTTTCGAATGAATTTTTGAAAAAAAAAAAAAAAATCAGGATCTTCAAATAAATAATCATTTCATACGCAATTTTTCATTAAAAAATGAATTACAAACTGTAGAATGGATAGCGTGAACCGCTGTCAAAATATTGCACAAATTTTGAACGGATTTTTCAATATATATATATATATATATATATATATATATATATATATATATATATATATATATATATATATATATATAAATAAATATCAGGATCTTCAATACTGTTAAATAAATAATTTTTATTATAAAACGTAATTTTTTATTATAAAACGAATGACATACAATTTAGAACGTTAGTACATGAGCCGTTTTCAAAATATTACATGCTTTTTAAATAAATGTATCGAAACATCATATAAATAAGAAACAGAAAGTATGTTATGTTTATAGTGTCTTTACGAAATCCCCCCCCCTCCCTTAAAAGAATTATTGAGTTTTTGAGAGGTTCTTTATATATATATATATACACACACACACACGAAAGTGCAGGAGTGCAAATATCAGTAAACACAGTATCAAACCCTGGGCAATAAAATAGCGTGTATATAATACCAACGAGGAAGGGCCGGAGAAGCAAAGCACGGAGGGGCCAGGACAAGGAAAATACAAAGAATAGTATATCTGTCAGAAACGTCTTCAGAGGCACATTCTAGACAGATATACTAAAATCCGTTGTTTCGATGATTGCATAAAAACACATGGTTAAAATTTTATGCAATCTGTGCCCAACAACGGAATAAACGAGAATAACAGAAAAAATACCAAATACGACAAAATTCAACTTTAAAACATAAAATACCACATAAGCATGAAAAATATATGAAAAATATAGCGCACAAATGCACAAACATGCAAAAAGAGGGGCAACTCACAGATCTGAAGGTCTCCAGCATGAATAATCTTCATGGGAGCCTACCACGTGCTCCAGCCGGAATGCTCACCACGCGAGATATCGCGTTGGAATAAACCAGACTATATATATATATATATATATATATTATATATATATATATATATATATATATATATATATATATAATTTATTTATTTATTTTTATTGCGTTCTCTATTTTTCTTTAAAAATTGTTTATAATCCCCCCCCCCTCACTTATAAAAATGATATTACCGAAGTGCTATCTGTAATAACTGAGCTCTAGCGATAGGCGTAGCCAGGATCTCACGGGGGAAGGGGGGAAGTATGACCGATTGCGGGTTACAGTGTAGGATTTATTTTTCAGATACTGGCTCTATGGAGAACTGGTGTCAGTTCAGTTTCCCGCTATTAGGGGTGGGTTTAAGACTCCTCTTTATCTGCATCTTCATTAAACCATCCAAACAAAATGTTCTCTCCTGGATTTCTTAGAATGTGTCGTGAAAGTTGCGTGCTGTCCCTCATTCAATTTATTTTGTTTGCGCGTTTCATTTCCAACTGGGACGACTTTCAAAACATGAGCATTGTTTCTTGTCCGCCTGCCATTTCAGCAGAAAGCGGCCCGCACTTTAATCTCAGCACGGCCCCAACGTCTCACCGGCGATATCACGATCTTTGCTTTGTGTTTGCAGTACTTAGTCTTATAAAAAGAAAATTGTTTTCTCTTTGACAATGGAACGTGTAGTATGTAATAACACCTTATAACGCGCGCCCAGGATTCTTTTTCAAAAAAATTTTTAATCCGGAAATTGCGTTCTGTGTGTTGCGACCTTTACGGCAAATCGAGCTGATAAATTTTGGGTTGTTTGCTTTGCAAACTGTTAGTTTACACTTCATGTGTAGGTTATGGGGAGTCGCTGTATTGGGTGTGCTTTTAGAAGCAAGCGTTGCCGATATGTTACTGCGATCGTAGTTGGATGTGCTGTGAAATAGTTTGTTTATGCTTTTTCCAGTGGCGGGATTCTCCCTCCTGCTTGACAACGAATATCACCAAAACACATCGCGCTACTGGCATAAGTGTTGTCAAATATTATCTAAAAATAACCAAACGAGTCAATTTGCCAAATAGTGATAATAATAACTTTAAGTACAACCGATAACTTTAAGTGAAGCAGCGCTTTACCT
The DNA here is from genome assembly GCA_951213105.1 of Amaurobius ferox. NCBI lineage: Eukaryota > Metazoa > Arthropoda > Arachnida > Araneae > Amaurobiidae > Amaurobius > Amaurobius ferox. Next base: position 16,227,519 of record OX578138.1, on the reverse strand, counting down.
GCGTCACTTGCTTTTCTGTGTACGCCACTGCCTTTTTCTTTCCCTACGATACATTTTAATATGGAAAGGGAAAGTAGTGTAATGAAGTCAAAAATTCAGCTCCCTTTGGGTAAATTTACGTGTCAATAGCATCCCTGGACATGAACCAACCATTTTCTCAATGTCTGTGCGTTTTTCGATCTCTCGAACAAATTGAAAGATTCAAATGACATTTGGCACAACTATTTCAAACCAGTATTTAAACCTGCCAAACACATGGAAACTAACACTTTCAAAACAGTAAGTTTTATTTTGTTTAACAATGTATGATGCATAATTTTGCTTAGCAATATATGGTGCTTAATGTTTTGTTTAGTTTAACAATGTATGATGCTTAATAATTTTGCTTAATAATATATGATGCTTAAGGTTTATTTTGCTTAACTATGTATAATGAATGCTTAAGTTTTATATTGTTTAACAATGTATGATTTCTTAATGTTTTGTTTAACAATGTATGATGCTTAATTTTGCTTAACAAAATATGATGCTTAAATTTTGTTTTGTTTAACAGTGTGTGATGTTTAATGCGAAAAAAAAAATAGTCGTTTCAATCAAAAATTAGCGCAGTTAGGTTCTGTTCCGCGGTCGAGTTTCAGCTTTCTAGGTCACCGGAGGCTTCAGGAAGAACACCCCCATTTTGTCCACTCCATCGGGGAAAAGTTCGGTGTAGTATTATAAGTATGCAAAGATTCAGCCTTTTAAGCCTCCGAGGTAGCTTGAGTGTCTGTTTTTCTTTTGAAAGACTTCTCGAAACCCCCCCCCCCCCATAATAGGGGGATGTAGACGTGCGAAGATCCGGCTATGTCAGATTCTGTCCGATGGCCGATACCATGAAAATGCAAAGATTTGCTAGAGGGGGGGGGGGGGGGTCATCGGGAGGATCTTACTTTTTTGTTTCATCATTCTTTTAGCTATAAACTCAAGAACAGTTGGATATACACAAAATTCGTTTTTATACCATCATGCACAGAAAGAAACAACATAAATTTTCCTTATGAACTCTATTGGTATACAATCAACCGTTGAGATATTTTAATTTGTAGTTACAGCAGGCGATTTTTTTTTTAATTATACTCTATCAATGAATTTATTTTTAGTTTTTTATGCCATTGTGGTAACTATGGTAACCGAGTTACGTTCCAGCTACTGAAATCGTTTGTTGACTAATCTTCAAATTGAGCTATTGAAAATAATTAATTGATTTTTAGCTTAAAATGCAAGTGTGTAACATTTGGTGATCACTTTCCGAAATGGCTGATTAAAAATATCGCCAGTATTATGAAATTGTTCATTAATTACATACTTGTTTATTTTCCTAGTTTTTAGAATGATTTTTAAATTGTTTCTAATTGTGGTAGTATTGTTTTCAATCGGTCAGCTTTAGTTTTATATCAGCTGTCTTGAGCATAAGCAAAATTGATCCAGTTTCTCGGAACATGGCAACTCCATTCGTGACCCTCACTTCCCAGAGAACGAAAAAATTCGTGATCTTTGATCCGAAAATTACTGCAGTTTCAGGCCAGCAACCCCATTTTTTCTATTCTCTGCATTTTTTATATCGATATTTCACTTCAGCACATCTTTTTCCTATAAACCACATGTAATCCGTAATCCCATTGGTTCCACATGATGTTGCCATTCAGCGGTTGCTATATTTATAAATACGTGCTCCGAGTTTCTGGTTTATCCTTTGTCAAAATATCGTCTGCTGACAACGCCCTTTGCATCTTCGAAATGTTGAAGTTCACTTTTGCATTTTTTATCAAAGCGTTACATTTTCATCCATACCTTTTCTTTAAAGAAGAATACTTATAGAAAGAAAAGAGGGCGTTGACTGTTTCACCTTAAGTAACATATTAAGCAAATTTAAAGACGTATGAATGTTAAGATAATCGCTTTAGCCCCGGATTTTAACCTCCAAAACGGAGCTTCCGTGTTTATCTTGCGTGGGGTCATTTTACTCAGAGTGAATTTTAAGTGTATTGAGTGTGCTGTAGTAAAATATTGTTTGGATATTGCTTTTAATGTAAATGAAATTATATGGATATTTTATTAAGTGTAATTTGTGGATATAGAATATACACAAGTGTATTTTATATTATATATATATATCAGCGGACTTTGCCCACTAACGGTCAGTAAATATAGCAACCAGTTTTTATAAAATTCAGTTATTTTTGGCAAGTTCTGCGCCCGCTGCATGGGTGCAAAAGTAGTAAAGTTTTGGGTCGAAGTTTAACGTAACCCAGTCGAGGGGGTCCATTGCAGAATAGAAAATATAACGTGAAAATTGCATCAAATTTTGAACAAGATGACACTGGTATAAATAAGATTAATAGTATAAATAGAAACTTCTGCTTTAGAGCTATACTAGATTAAAATGACAGTTATTGAATCCTTAATTTAATTGTCAAAAATTAACAAATAAACTGACAACGAAAACCATTGCAGTTTTCCACAGCTAAGGATTGAGACTTGACGATGGCAAATTTGGAAGACAATACCTTGAAAAGTAATTAATTAGTTTTAATATTACCAATACGGTCATGGGGGCGTTTCAGCGGCACTTTTGCGAATTTTTAAAATCGGTATATAGAAAAGATAAACTATAGACAAAAAATCAGTTTCTAGAAGCTTTTCGAAATTTATCTGACTTCCGTTCAAATCGAAAACCGAGATTCTAACTTTTTTTGTTTTAAATGGAGATACGTTTTTCTCGGACACTTGTTTTTATCCTCATTTTAGAGGTTATTTAAAAATCTGTTCAATGTTTAGAAAGTTTCGGGCTACTTTGCTACGTTAAAGAACAAACAAACTCGAACGTCTTGCTCAAGCAAGCGCTTCCCCTATTACACGATAGTAATTCGGGACAGCAAACTGTTCGCAAAACAGCTCAGACAGCAAATTTAGCCGTAACATTTTAAGTTTAATCCGAAAATGTTGTTGTTGAGGGAACGACTGTGCGAAAATCGAACAATCATAAGTGCTGAAGACCCAGACCGTCCGACTCCTCCGAAGACTTGAGCAGCTTTTTGGACGGCCGAACCAATCAGAAGTGCGTAAATCCAAAACGTCACAGGTAACGTGCTTTCGAATTATTTTACTTCATACTTTAATGGCGATCAAGATGGCTGATAGACTGTTTTGGAATGCAGAAATGGAAGCTGACCTTATTGTTCAATCCAAACGGAACCTTTGGGATATTAAGAGTACGCTTTGCAGTAAGAGAACTTTAAAGCTTCCCCATTTGTTGCTTGGAATGACGTCACTTTCGTTCTATGCTGCGTGGTTGGTTCCTCTGTATACCTAGTATAGGAGCTCTACTGCGTGGACTGACGTCACAAACGTCCCAAAGCTGTTTTGCGAACGGTTTGTTGTCCTAAATTACTGCCGTGTAATAGGGGCTTAGCCGCACGTATATTTTTACCCTCAGAAAGGATCCAAAGAGAAAGGGTTTCGGACGAAATCGGACATACTAACACACGCCCGGTCGTCCCTTGTAACTGTTGAGCTGGACGGCTGGGTAATAAATAAATTAATCCAAACACACGCGATTGTCTTTATATAGTGTAGAATCAATGTTATTAAAAGAGAATCTTTCGTTTCATTTTTCGTGATTATTTTGCCAATGGGTGCCGTATTTTTTAAATTATTTTTATTTAATCATTTAAACGTGCAGATTCTTTGCAAGCTGTATTGGCTCGGTAATAACATGAAAAGTTCTATTTCATTTTTCAATTGAATTAAGAAATTTTCAGTTGCGTTTTTCTATTTCGAAATGTTGTATATTGCTTAGCATTTACCATTTATATAAGTATATTGTGTAGATACAGCGGAAAGTCCGTAAGCATCTCTATAACTTTGCAAGGAAAGGTCCATAATTGTACACGTTAGGTCCATATATAATAAAAAGATCATGTCAGACCGAATAAAAGGGACTGCAGCGCTCCTGGCGGAGAATTACGAAAAGTTATAATAATAACAATTATAAATAAACTTAAATGTGCCACACAATAGGTACAGTTTCATTTTATAAATGAATGTATAACATTAGGGTAAGGAGCTGCTGAAAAAGCCGCTTTAGTAGGGCCTGACGAGTCCACAGCCCTAAACTGGCAACGCGGCGTTAACATAAAATCAATAATCAGTGTCAGAACACTAGTTCTAGCAAAATAGATTAGACACAACTAGTAGGAATACAAACAGCAAAACAACAAAACAAATAAACAATAGATCAATAAACCGATCAAACACGTGACAGAAATATCTTCAAGTACTTCTTAAAACTATTTTCATAGTTCAATGATTTTAAGAAAGGGGGAAAATAATTCATAATCTTGAGCAGGTAGAATTTATATTTAGGTATAAGCTGTTTGTATGAGAAAAAGAGGATCAGAGTTGATGCCTTTCGAGTATTGTAATTAGTATAGTGAAAATTAGCGAAAAAGATGCGACGCTGATTATGATGAATATGCCGAAACATAAGCAAAGCCAAACGACAGTGAAAAATCGTAGTGGCTTGCAAATTTTATAGCAAGAACTTTATACACCACGTGACAGTGAAAATGAGACACCAAGAAGGAGTGGGCAGAAAGTGATGAAAATCGGCAAACAGAGAGAGACAGCAACGAACAATACGTAATGTTTATTGCAATGCGATACACCTATACACTGAGTCATAACACTGTCTGATCAGTAGGTTATAGGACCACCGCGGGCGGCGATGCGGGCAGCAACACATCTAGGTACAGAGTCAGTGAGCGTGCGGATGGTGTCCTGAGGGATGGCTGGCCATTCCCTGTCAACCATTTACCAGAGTTCTTTTAAATGCGGCGGTGGCAATGCACGTAAGCGGCGTCCAATCACGTCCAGTCGTGTTCAGTTGGTGAGAGATCAGGGGAGACTGGTGGCCAGGAAATCACCTGGGTACCTTGCAGGGCATGTTGGCTGACGCGTACCGTGTGTGGTCGGGCGTTATGCTGCTAGTAAATGGCATTGGGCACCCCCTGAAGGAAGGGTAGTGTCTTCGTCACAGCCGGTGCACCGTGGACGCGTGCAAGTGGCTATCCGCTGAGATTGGGACCGATCACCATACCCCTCGTGAAGTCGTCTGTGTACTGGAACTGCCTCGGTTGGCGGCGGCCTGGCATTCTCTGCTACTACACGTTTCCTCTGAGACAAAAATAAAATTGCATAATGGCAGACAGAGCCGTGTGACTATTGCCGATTCTGCAGGTTCCTTCCCTTATATCTCACTTAAAGTACGTGGGACAGTTGCGCATTTCGCATCATTTACATAAAAATATGCAAATTGCAGGGTAAGCTGCGTCTACCCTGCAATTTGCATGTTTTTCTACTTCTTCCATAAGCCTTCGGGTTGGTCGTGTGGTCTGGGCCTTCTACACACTTCTTCTTGGTGTCTCATTTTCACTGTCACGTAGTCCATTATGGTGATGAATATTCTTAAGGGAAATCAAAGGAATCTTTAAGATGCGAGATATACTTATTTTATGGAATGTGAAGCCTGTTTATATTCCTGGTAGTAGTGTTTCCCCAAACAAGATGACGAACTCGTAAACAAAGTGAGATAGACGAAAAAAGCAAAGTGCAAAATTGTAGAGCACTGTCTAATGATCAGGAATCAATATTTTAAACGGTTACAGAAGACATATTTGACACAATAGCGTTATTGGCTAATGCTTGTCTTATTCAGGAATAAACAACATTTACATGAACAGAAACGTGGAGCCTGTTCGAATTGTCCTCCGTCAAAGAGAATGTACATTTCATTTCCAGAAATAATATAACCGCATGCTTTGAGGCAGGTGTTACAATGCTGTACATTAATGCTCTACAACTTTATTATTTGCATATTTCGCTTGTCTCGCCTTGTTGCCGAGTTCTTTATCGTAGCATTTTACATTGTACGTTAGGGGGCTCTTTGCATTCGATCGGGACAGAGTCACTCTACTATAGACGGACCTAACGTGTCCCAGTCATGCACCTTTCTTTCAAGGTTTTTGGGGGTGCTTAAGGACTTCCGTTGGAACCCGGTGTAAGTGAATGTAATGTGAATACCCCCAGAAATGACACGTGTGAATAGTCTGTATTTGAAAACAATCGCACTTTCTGGAATTGCAGTTAAAGTTGCACCCATTCGAATAAAGTTTGCCATTGGTATTTTTCCGACAATGCTGGGGCAAAACAGTCTTCGCAAGTCTGTAGGTTCTAGACTTCTTGCAAAACTAACCTAATTTTAACTTTTCTTTTTCTTTTTTTGATACTTGAATTTTTTAACGTTTCCTTATGTTGAAAAAAGCATTACGTAAAATTTTCAAAATGGTGCAAAATATTCACAAAATTAAAGACACAAGATAATTTACCCTCAACAGTTTTACAATAGAGGGGGGGGGGGACCCGCCTAGAAAAAGGCCTAACTAACTTCAACGCCTCAAATTGCATCATCTTCAGAGTTCCCGGCGAAGCGACGTCATTAGCATCTGCTTAAGGGGCTGTAAAACTTATGTTTTACAAAGAAATCACTGGCAGCTCTCTTTAGAAATCGCAAAATGTAAATAAATCCGCAAGCTGCTTTAGTAAAGAGCAGAATTAACAAAACCTAACCTAGGGCTGTGGAGTCGGGGTCGGTAGCCATTTAGGATGGAATCATCCATTTAGGAATTGGTAAAAATATACCTATTCCGCCTCCTTAAATAAAACTGTTTAAAAATAATTTTCTTTTGGAATATTTAATTTTTAGGCAATAAATTAAAATTGATATAAAATGTGTCCTTTACTATTTGTATGTCTTTTCATTATTCCTTACTTTGAGTCTGCATTAATAGACTATCATACGCACATTCACACTTTTATCAGACGCACATTCCCACCAACCCATGCGTGACAACCCTTATCGAGCAGTCACGTGACAATTAAACAGCCCCCTGCCCGCTCAGACAATGAAAGATGCTCGCCCTGCATCCGAATTTTAGCCCGACATTATCTTTCATCAGGGACGGGTTAGCATTTTTTGTTGTGATCCTGGTGTGTTTTATCTCAGGGCTGCAGCTGACTGGTTTTGGCGGTCACCTTCAGTCTGCCAATAGAGGGGGGATAGAATATCGTTTGTGTTGTTCCGTTCGAAGGTCCCCGTTTCGTTTTCGAACTTCTGGTTTTTAAGGCGCACCTGCCCTGCTCGAAGAAAGAACTAGTTCTTCCATGTGACAACACGACGAGAGAAGTGGGGCCCGTCCTTAGAGGAGAGATACTACTTATTCCTGCTCTAAGCACAGACTAATATAGTATTCTGTGGCTCTAAGGGCCCGTCGCGAAACTAGTTTGTTGGGCACAGAGATTGAAGAAGATTCACGAGAGGCAGTATGAAGAACTTTTGCAATTCTACTCTTTGACATTATATTTTTCTTTCGCTACCCCTGAATCACATAGGCTGGCTGGCGGGTTTGGGTGTGGATGCAGGGACGCTCAACAGGAAAAGAAATCGCACACTCTGAATCGGACATCTGATGAAAGATTCAAGCAAAATATTTTTTTTATATATTTTCGAATTTTAAATGTAAAAAAATACAACTGTAAATACTTCAATATTTAAATTAAAAAAAATGTATATATATAAAAGGATAAACGTTTATTATTAAATTTGCTGAATATTTTAAACGTTCAAATAAAATGGTCGATTCATCGTAATTGATATGCCCGCCGGATGTCCTGCTAAACCATTCAGCATCGTTTAAATACTCGTTTCATCCCTTGTTTTTGACCCCCCCCCCCCCTCTTCTGCAATTTGAACGGTTTGTTCTCTTCTGGGTTATTTCCATTGGAAAATGCCACGCCTTGTTAAAAGTCCTCCCACGCCGCAACTCAATTCCTCGGGGTATCTGATATTCCATCACCTCCTTTCCGCGGAGGCATGCAAAATTAATTCGTTTTTTCGCGCAGGAAATGGACTCATGAGTAGAGGCATCGGAACCCGTGTCAAGGCGCAGTGGGGTTTCCGCCGTACTGGAAAACTGGGCGACGCAAGAGGGATGGATGTGTTGCAAATTGGGTGCGATGCCCTTTCCAGCGAAGACACTCTTCGTTAACTATTATTAAAATAGAATGTGATCAACAAGCGACTGTTCGCGCTGAAAGCTTCTAAAACGCTTTACTTACTAAAACATGTTTCCGCGTCCTTGTGGTCCTTTAACACTAGAACGACGGAAGCGGTCATTTTGTCCGCATAACTACTTTGAGAAACGATTCCTACGAAATGGCTCATCCCAGCTCATTGAAATTTTATGACTTTTCTTTCTTATTTTCTTATCGAAAACCCAGAAGAAAATAAAAAAGGCCGTGAAATTTCAATGGGCTGGGATGAGCCATTTTGGAGGAATATTTTCTCAAAGTAGTTATGCGGTCAAAATGGCCGCTTCCGTCGTTCTAGTGTTAAAACTACTTAATTCCTGATTTAGGGATTTTTAATGATCTTTAAAACTGCTTAAATTCATAGCAAAGTGTTTAAGAGGTCCATTTTTCCTTTCTTTTTAACACTTTACAGCAAAGTTGAAAAGTGTTTATGACTTTGTTCATTCTGTCTGTCTGTCTGTCCGTTAGCACGATAACTGCCGTAAAAATGACTTAATCAAAATGAAATTTTAGTATGTTGTTCAGACGGTCTGTAGGACCTATGGGAATATAAATGAATAATATCACGCAATTAGTTTTGGATTGAACCCGGGTTGAAAAAATGAAATACATTGAGCCCTATGGGACCTAATTTTTCTAACATTTTTTAAGCGGATTTAAAATTCACAAATTGCTTCGAAAATTTTAGGTAATAGTCAAATTGTTCCATAAAATATATAAAAAAAAATTCAGCTAAATATATTCAGTAGCTTTTTAAATAAAAATTAAAATAATAATTACACATCTTATATGAAACGATCACGTGACCATGATATGAAACAATCACATGACCCACTTCAAAATGATATATGGCATTCATCTTGTTTCAAATTCGTGATTTTTTAAAGTTCTTTTTAATTCATATTGAGTGTTGTATCCATCCTAAAACTACTTTATTTCTGCTTAAATTCTGTGCATCTACATACTAAAACAACACAATGACAATATATTTGAGTTTAAATTCTCATTCAAATTTGATTATTTCTACAACTAAGCCCATTTTTCACCTATGTAAAATGTAAACAGCAAAATATGTAGAATGAGTTGTATTAGAATTACTGTATTTCTTTAACACAAAATAATTCAGTCCAAGGAGTCTGCATGGCTGATATGAATGAAATATTAATTGATTTTATAAACAGAAGGACGATTTTTTTCGATGAAGTTTTAAGCATAAAGTTTATGAATTGTAGCTCCATGGTCTTAATTTTTAAATAAAATAAATTATTATAGTATTGTGATGAATGAAATGGAGAAAGTTATGAATGAAATCCTGCTTTTATAGAGAGATCCAGGCGTGTTATTTTTTCTATGACGTCATTTGAATTAATTTCAGTTGTTTTCGATGAAGTTTTCAAATATAATAAATTATCGTAGTATTATGATAGATTTAAAAATATTACCGTGGAATGTATTGCATTTTAGAGATATTTAAACCACGCAATTTATATTTCAATGCCGTCATTTGAATGAAGTTCATTTTTTTCGATGAAGGTTTAAGTTTTCAAATATAATAAATCAATGCAGTATTGTGATAAGTTTTAAAATATTACCGAGGAATGTATTGCATTTTCGACTTTTTTTTAAATAAAATTGCATTAAAGTTGGAAAGTGTTTCATAATCAATGCTTTAAGCATGATTGATCTTTCTTGTTTTAGATATCACGATTCGCAAATGAATCGGAGTGTGGCTCAACTCGACTTTCTTATACCGAAATCCATTTTTTAATAGCTTGATTTTTTTTTCCTCAAATTTTGCAAGAGAAAAAAAATTGAAATATCTGTTTTGTTGGCCCAGTTTTAGATGTAACTTTATCCAGTTTTAGGTTTTTCGCCAACAAAGCAGAATATAAAGTTTCGTGAAAATCCATTAACGTGTACACAAAAACTCAACCACAGACAGATCGCATCAATCACTCCAAAAATAGTCAAATCGTGTTCAGGAAGTCTTAAAACATATATTGGCATCAAAATCTCGAAATCGAAAATTTTCACGAAAACAATACTTTCCTCAATACATAAAAAAAAAGCATTCTGCTTTCGAACATTGTGTGGGGGGGGGGGGGGGATTATAAAAGACAGTTGATTAAAACTTGTAGGTAAATTAGCCATGTTTGCCTTTTTATTTATTTATTATTATTTTAAAGCGGATGGCGTGACTTGCAAATTGTTAACGGAACGATTGTCCTATTTTGCTGAAAAATGGAAAATCTTATGGGTTGCAAGTACTTTTTAACCAGAAATACATAGGCATGTGCATGTTTAAAATACGACTTACCATGAGCCATTCTCGAAATATTAGGATATTTTACTTTTGTAGCGCGATCTATCACAAAATAGACAAGCGAATTTCATAACATTAAGAATGTTCATTTTGATTGGTAATAGCAATAAGCCTGTTGATTTTCAGCGAGAATTTGCAGTAAGAAAGGTGTAATTTGCTTTCTAATTTTTTTCACAACATTTAATTTTTGTTTTTAATCTGTTGAAAAAGGAACGTGTTAGACACATCAGATTTTTTACAACCTTTTATTTAGCGTGATTTCCATGCGTTCATCAGTGGAATTCAGATTTTTGAGGCTCTAATTTAATTAGATTCCATTTATTACAGTAACATGTGCTTTATTTTATAACCAGGAATACATAGGCATGTTTAAAATACGACTTATCATGAACCATTCGAATTTCTTAACAGTTCAAATTTTTGAGGCTCTAACTTAATTAGATTCTATTTATTACAGTAACATGTGAATTTGGTATGTCGCTGTCTTTTTTTGGTATATTTTAATTCTTTTGGATGTTGAGCCAGTCTCATTCGGAGCTTTCCATGGGGATGCACTCGATTTTTTGGAAATAACTCGAAAACCGAATCAGCTAGGAAGTCCAAGTTTGGTTGTATATTTTAATTGTCTTTGGTTGTATATTTTAATTCATTTGGATTTCGAGCCTTATCGGATTTCTCCGTCTTGAGTCCGCCATACATTATCGGAGGGGTGGGGTGGGGAGTACATTATTGGACTTGATATCAATCGAAATATTTTTTCAAGCCCAATGAAGGGTATGCTATACTTATGATCATTTGAAACAATGATATAGGTTTTTCACATTTTTACTTGTAAAAAAAAAAAAAAAAAAATCACAAGCTATACTTTAAACTACATTTAAACTACATACACTTTAATACATTTTCACATTTAATTTACAATAAAAAGATGTATTTATATAAAAAAAAATGCTTTTAATTGTTTATTTCTTTATATGAAAGTGTAATATACAATTACCATTTATTGCAATTCTTGTAAACTTTGTATATTTTCTATTATAGGTAAGTGAAACTATGTTCTGAATCCGATCTTACTTGATGGAAGATAAATTTATTTTCCACTTGTGCTCAGTAAGTAGTCTTGCTTGTTGTTCTGTCCATCGAAAATGTTCAGATAATTTTATCGGTAATTAATTAAGGTATTTAGAGAAATATCTCTGATGAAAAACCATTAACTTTCGATCCCTCAGAACTTTTTTGGTAAAAAAGAGATACTAAAAACAATATTGCTCATTTGTGGCTGCACTGCGAGACTGGCATGGCATTGAGGATACGTTGTCTGTTGTATATTCATGTCTTCAATCTGCGATCTTATGAAGATAGTTGTCTACGGTTTTCTTTGTAAAATAGTCGTTTGCCGTCTTTTGGTGTGAAAATGGAATTGTAGAATGTTAAATTTTGAATTTGATGACTTTTGGTAATTGCGATCAGTGATTTATTGTGGGGAAGGAGGGGGGGGGGGGGATATTTTGACCAATAAGATTTTTTGGTCGAATAGTTGTCATTTATGTACACGTGGATCTTAGATACTCTTCAGATTAAGTCCCCCCTCAGCGCTAGAAGTTTTGTGTTGGTCGCATTAAATTTATACTTATGAGAAAATGCAGTTTCAATTTTCTACTGGTATATTATCATCAGGGTTGGTTACAGTAGAAAACCTAAATGTATAATGCGAGTAGAGTACATATGTAAAATATGTAGAAAACCTATTATTTATTAATAGTTTAAGGTAAAAATATGTAGTATAATTTCTTCTTTATTTCCCTACTTTTTTATTACTCAGCATGGTTTATTTCCTAATTTTGTTTTATTTCAAAACAGTATAAACGCATTTGTCATTTCAAAATATGAAATTTCAAAACAATATAGGACAATACTATAAAAACCTAATCATGTATCACTTTATTATGCTACAAAGATGTAATATAATTTTTAAAAATGTTTGTTTAATTTATTCAACATGGTTTACTTCCCCCCCAATTTTTTATTTCAAAACAATATATACGTAAATAATTGCATTTTTACCATAGTTCGGCAATGTACTACATTACTGCAGTAAATAAGTGCAAAAATTTGTTATCTGCAAATTAATTGATATAGGATATTTCATAATTGTGTTAAGAATGTAGCATGATCCATTCCATGTTAAATTATAGTTTTAGTAGACTTATACGTGTACTACCTGTATACATCAAATGCTAAAATGAACCTTTATTAAAATATTAAAAGGAATCTATTAAAATGTTAAAACGAACCCTTTATCAAAATGTTAAAATGGAACTTTATTAAAATAAACCTTTATTAAAATGTTAAAGTGAACCTTTATTAAAATGTTAAAATGAACTTTTATTAAAATGTTAAAATGAACTTTTATTAAAATGTTAAAATGAACCTTTATTAAAATGTTAAAATGAATCTTTATTGAAATGTTAAAATGAACCTTTATTAAAATGTTAAAATGCAGCATTTATCAAATACACTATTACGTCTAATGTATGAGCAAATGAAGAACTCTGTAAAATCCACTATTGAACGAAACTAGGTCTTTTTGATAGATAGTTGAAAGAATGGATCTTGAAACACAAAGAATATAGCTGAAATGCTCCATATACTGCAAAAGGTACATACACCCTTTTTTCTGACCAGCGGCTCATCCTGCTGTTCTAAACTTAGGGTGAGCCGGCCGGTCTGGGTTTTCTACCTGCTTTTCTGGATGCGTGGAATATTACAAGCCAATTGGAAACTGGTGAAAAGTTGTGTGAAATTGTAGAAGGAGCAGAAGTTACAGCAAAATCTCATTATGATTGTAGCTGTTGTTCCCGCCAATACAGCGAATATGGGTGAAAAAAAAGAGATTGATGGGAAGACTAATTAAATGATGGTACCTAACATGTAATTCTCACATAGCTCAGTTGTTAATTAAAGACTTAGTTCCAAAATCCCCCACTAACGAGGTTAATAATGTTTTTAAAGCATTTTCATTATCAAATTAACTGGGGTGTGGCTGAACTCTATTCTCTCATGTCGATTTTAGTAGCGGTTTTTTTTATTTATTTACTTATTTATTTTTTAAAGAAAGTTTTTAAGAAATCGGTGTCATGGGTCCGAATGATTAGAATTATGGCGTTGTTGTTGATGAAACCCAGACCGTCCGACCTACCAGAAAGGTGTAAGGTAACTTATTCTTCACTTTAAAAGGCTTGAAAATGTATTTTCGATTGATACCATACTTAACAATGTACTCCCCCCCCCCCTCTCCTCGGGAGATAACTTGGCCCCCAAGTGGGGCTAATTTGTATGGCGGCTATTTTTTACAACAATGATTGAAACTATGAAGTCTCGTGATCCTTGAGCCATAAATAAACCCTTTTATGCATTAATATGTCAAACGTTGTCCCATGCTTCTATGTTAAAGAAATATAACATTTCGAATCAATTTCGAATTTTTCGCTCGAATTAAAAACAACATTCTATCTAGTTCTCGATTTTTTGATAACAAAGCCGGATATAAAGTCTCTTAAAAATCCATAATATGTGTGGCCGCTGTCGTGTTCGACCACAGACAGACAGACATCACTCCAAAGAGAGTCAAAACGTTGTTCAGGAGGTTTTAAAATATATATATTGGCATCAAAATATCGAATTCGAAAATTTTCGTGGAAACAATACTTTCAATACTATATTGAATATGATAATGTAAAAATGAACAAGCAATCCTTCAGCATAGTGGATAAAAAATTGCGCTTGTGTATGCAAGCTCGTGTAACCGCAGGGATTCTTTTTGAAATATTTATTTCCAATCTACCAGCTATGAAAAGAGCAGCTGCTGAAATACCGGGTATCTCTGAAGATGTTACTCGTCTGCTTTAGGGTCAGAATTTTATTAACAGTGTTCAGGATGCAATAAAGCTGTATGTGAGAAATGATTCACTTTTGCCAAAGTGGTGATGCAAATATTACAAAAGCAGCTGAGCATTGGATAAATCTGAAATTCCCTGATGATTTGGATGAAAATTGTGTTCAGTTGCTGGATGAGAAGAAAAAGTGTGCTGTAAATGAACATAACCTATTTTCAAATTTTTTTCATCCTTTTATATTGAGGCAAGAGTTTGTCAAAGGAACAGTTAGTGAAGTTGAACATTTTATGTTGGTGAAACGCACAAGTGGTTTAGATAACTTCCAAGCATACAAGGAAGGAACTGGGATGTTTGGTATCCTGAATGGGGGAAAAAAAACGTTAACAAATCATCAACAGTTTGAGGAATGAGCTTAAAAGAACATCCAGAAATGAGTAGCCTATTTATGAAACGACTCAAAATACCCGCTTCAACTGCCCGACTTAAGAGTTTTCTTCAAACTAGTTATACGTCCATAATTTGATCAGAAATAAATTAACATTTACTCATTCAAAACAATTTGTGCATCATACTTTAAAAATGAAGGAATCTAAAGTGTCCCCTTCTGGTGAATATCAAAAGCAAAGAATGAGATTTAGAATAATTAAAAAAGAACACACACACACTTACAATTATATAAATAGTTTGTATCCCATTACAAATTCCATCTATGTTCTGTTAACCTTGAAGTGTGGGGGGGGGGGGGGGAATTGTTTTTCTGCAGTTTATCTCTTTCTTCAGCAGTTGGCTCTGTAGTTGGATTTCTTTGTATAATTTACAGTGAGATGTTATCATTTTCATAGGTATTTGATATATGTATGAAATAAAAACTAAAGATCCCTGAGTTTAACCTGAATTCAGAATCAGTATTCATTCAGAGAATATATGTATTTAATTAAATAATAAAGTTATAAACAAGTAAATGTTCATTTTTTTAATCTTATATTGTGAAAATATGTTAATATTTTTAAAAATCATCATACATCTAAATATATTACTTTTTAAGTAAATAGGTTGGTTAGGCTTCCTACTCGTAGAATACTCAGAAAACCACGTATAACACGTCAAATGTAGAATACGTATTATACATGCCCAACTCTGATTATTACTGTCGCTTACTTCTTTCACGTTACATGTACTTACTTCGTCAGAGGGACAGACGATTTTAGGTATGAGTGGTATCTATTAACCTCTTATCAAATGCCAAATAATATTCCATGCATGCTGATAAAATCCTCCCCACTGTCTATGCGTACATTATATACATCTAAATGGATGTCCGCCTAGCCACCGTGCACGCTTCATTTTGGAATGTTTTTCTCAGGGTGGCTTTCGGATTTGACACGCCAGTCGTCGACGCGTCAGTACGAAACATACGCATACCCTCACCCCCACTAATCATATTCATCGCTATAAAGCGTGCTATAAAGGTGGGAGGGGCAGGCGGTACACCTCATTTACTATCTTCCGTTCGGTTTCAGTACTGTCCGCCACGAGAAAGTCTCTGAACAGGGTTGCCGCAAGTAGACGAGTCGAAGAAAGGAGGGAGAAAGGTTTAAAATCGACTGCAACATTTGGCAAATCAAGCGCACTTCGTTAAGCGGAGAATCCGTTTCGTTTATCATGATGTACTAAAAGAAAATAGTAGATGTTTTTTATCCGACAGTTAAACAAATTTTTTCGTATTAAATAACATTAAATTATAAATTAACTTAAAAATTCCTCGTCATCTATACTCAGAAAATAATTTGTTATTATAGGCGACAGCGGCTACGGGAAGCCGTCAATCTATTAGAACAAAGTAGTTTTAGATATTTTCTTTTAGGTTCGGGCGATTTTGGGAGAGAAAGGCTTGCAATTTAAAACTAGAATTTATATTATTTTGTTTAAAACTAAATTTCGAATTAAATGAAAATTATTACAGTTTTCAATCAGCAAGTTACACAATTATTAGCCAGCAAAAAGGAAAAAATAAATGATAAATAAGCAAAATTATGACTTGTTCATTATATTATTCATTCAATATATTCATTCTTTTCATATTTTTCAATCAATTATAAAATATTTATTCACATTCATTGGAATAACTATTATCTACAATGTCCGAATCACTTAAAATGTTTTTACTTGAAGAAGAGTCTGAATCGCTATCCGACAGATTTCTCACTAATTTCTTCACAATATCTTCTATCGGTCCATCTTTCTTCCAATAAATATTCTCTATTTTTTCAATGTGTTCACAGTGTTTTTTCCATTCATTTTGTGTTACTTTTAAAATAGTTTCTTTAAACAATAATTGTAAATTGTTCAAATAGATAAAATACTTATCTCAGTGTCATCAAGCGATTTCCCCTCACGTTTTATCTTTTTAACTGATGACGCTGAAACCTCTATCGTTTCCGCAGTTCTCTTCATTGCATTTGAAATTGGTATTTTTAGAGAATTTGCGGTTTTTTCTCTTCAAAAAATGTCGTAAGATTGTGGACTATTGCCCATGCTTGCGAATGCAAAGTCTTTCCACTTTTAAAGGTAGTCATTTTTCAACTAGACAAAATCCACAAAGTGTTCAACACAGTACAAGTTACTTCACAGCTTTAAAAATCACAAAATGCGAGCGCCTAGTATTGACCCCAGTGCAAAGCGAAATACGGCGACTTTCGTCAGTTCTATCTGCGCCAAATCGAAAAAAGCGCTTTCCGTCACACCTAAAATGCAGTGGAATAACCTGTTTCCATAGCGACCGCCACCAAAACGACTGCTGTCTGGGGACTTTCTCGTGGCGGTAGGGCAGTATATGCCATTTTGTACCTACGGAAATGCCCCAGTAAACTTTTGGAGTAGGGAGGGATGCTGTTATAGGGCCTATGTAGGGCTGCTGAAGGTCCGTTTGCCTGTGATGTCTTTCTCAGTTTTAATTAATACTCGAAATGAATTTCCCAGCGTTTCCCGGGTCGTAAATAAACGCCAGCTACTTAAATAATATCTTTACAGATAACACTACTCAATTTTCTTTAAATCCTAAACCGTCGCCAAATTGTGCCAACTGTGTTAAAAACCTCAAACCTGTAAGTGCAGCATCGCGGACAGACAAGACAGATTCTTCTTTTTATAGATGAAGTAAGTTGGGTATATTAAAATGGCGGTGTTTTGAATTAAGTGTCTTCTACACTAATGTAACTCTAGTCCGAGTGATTTTAAACAGACTATCATCTACATTACGATGTTTTACTCTTTTGCAACTCCTAATCAATTACCTAGACTGGCGGTTCTACAGATTCGCTGACGCAAACGCACACATGCAGCACCACAAAAGCGTTCGATTCGAGTTTAGGGATGTTTAAAACGTGTCACGAATTTGAATTTTGGACCCCGTCACAGTACGTTCCCGTCCTCTGTAGGAAAAGTATAAGTGGTCATGTGACAGTCGTCGTTTTGGTAGTTTCATATTTACGGCAACAGAGTTATTCACACTATTACAATGAATGTAACTGTTGCTTGCAAGAAAACAAATTTCACGTCTACTTCCGTCATAGAAGTAGGCACGAAAATTAGATGATTACTCTGGTTTCGCTCTTGGGTGACAAATTAGGTGACTACAGTCATTCGAAAGGGGCTTACAACGCCCTTGAAATAATTGCAGTCACCTAATTTTTACATATCTCCTCCTATCAAGAAGGAATTTGTATTCGATACAATTTCAAACAAATATCCCTTTTTGTGTGCTTGTGCAATAAAACTATGATTCATGAATTTAAAGATTGAAAGGGAAAAAAAATCAGTGGGTTATTTTTTTGTCCATGTGTGTTAACTAGAACGAATTACAGGCGTTGTCCGAGTCATAAATAAACGTTTGTTACTTCTCAATTCAGCAAGCAAGCTATCTGAAAGAAAAAACACGCTCTCCGCAGAGCAGAAAAAAATTTCAAAACTTGTAGGAGAGTTCCGGGAGTTTCCTCCCGTATGCCAAGAATCCATCCATTAGGCTCATCCCACTCACTCCTCTTTAAAATGGACCTGATCTAGAGCAGAGGAAGCTTGATTTTCCTCTGAAGGGCGAGACGGTATCCTTGCGATGACTGAATGCGATCGCTTAAAAAATTAACATCATTTGTGAAATTGATTTTTTTTTATTAGAATGCTGTGTATGCGGAACTTTTAGCTAAATTATAGAATTCTGCTAATCTTAGTTTTTCGGATGTGACTATATATATAATCTTGTATATATACAAAGTGGATATATATATATCCACTTTGTATTTTCTTCTACGTCGGGCCATGTACATTATTTCTGTAATACATTTTACAGTTGTGTACACAGAAACGTAGAATCAGCATTAGTGAAACATGTATGGCCCTTGATAACGTACATGGTTTCAGAAATGCTTTTCTTATTCATTTTATTCCTTTAATATTCACTATATTCCATTTATTCAATTTCCAAACTTCTTGGGAGCTATAAAAGCCTAGCTCATCGTGTTACACTTGGTTTCTGATTTGCAATTTTTCACCTTTACCTTCAGTTTACAAGCAATTTTCTTTGGTATTTCTCGGGTATATATATTTATATTACAAGTAATCATAAAAATCTTTAATTATATATATATATATATATATATATATATATATATATAAATTGAAAGATTTTAATCGAAAATTATGCATAAACTACTGTATGTACAAAAAAACCCATCTCTAGCATATCTGTTACAAATGAGTAACTATAGATCAAGACTAAGGATAAAGATAGAAAGTAACATACCACTACAATGGAAAGGGGGATGAGAAGAATATTAGGATACAAAATTCACAATTAAAAGTATATAAATATATTAAAAAGAAAGCACGGCAAAAATGAGAAAAGGCAATAATAATTAGCTCAAGATAAAAGATTAAGACATAGAGAACAATCAATTGAAACTACACAAAAAATAGCGGTTAGTTCGAAATTGCATTCTCATCAGGACAGCCATACAATTTTTAATTAAAACCGATAGAATAGCCAGTTTCTGACAATGGCGATAGTATTTAACTATAAACACCATTGGAACTGGCTAATGGAAGGAGAAAAATAAATCAATTGAATTACAAATCAGAAAAATAATACCTCCTCGAACAGAAATATGAACTCACAAGCATTGTTACCACGAGTAAGTTGAACAAGCGACTGAGCATTTCACCTCACTTCGTCAATGCGAGAGGGCATCGGAATGAATACATTTGAACGATACATATTATGTATGGAGACTTTCAAAAATAGTAATCAGTATAGGACTCAGGACAAGTGGAAAATAGTCATTCGAAAATAGTAAACAGAATTAGACTCAGGCCAAGTGGTAAGTTAGGTGATAAGAATGGGTGAATTCTCAAAATTGAGTTATCCAATCAAAGATAAATAATGTATGTGTAAAATTATTACGTGGTATATTTGAAATTATTAATAATATTATTTACAAATATTTTCGGATATTGGTAATTTTGACAAATGCGTTTAAGATTATTGATGTGGAGAAAGTGAAACAGAAGATCAGAAAGTCGATGTATTCGAAATAGCTGGTTTAAAATGATGTTTCTAAGCAATTGAATAGAATTACAAGATTGATATGATAGCAGCTTTATGATAGTGAAGTTGTAAGAATCTTTTTTATCATATAGATTGGTGATTACATGATTATTGAGGATATCTAAATTTAGGTCTAAAAAATTTACAATTTGACTAATGCTAGGCTCATTAGGAATTAATTCTAGGTTAGATGGGTAAAAATCAATATTAATTGGATAGGAATCATCAATGATAATACAAATTAAGTCTTCAACATATCTATATAGAATATATGAATTAGAGTTAAAATGACATTCATAATAATAAAGATATAAGTTAGCGAGTATACTACTACTACAGCCACTTTGTGGTACACCAGATGTTTGTAAATAAATGTTATCACCTTGGATAATATAATTGTTCTATAACACAAAGTGCAAGAGCATAGGAAAGTTTTTGACATTGAATGCAACTTTATTCAATGTCAAATAGATAGTCATGATAAAGAGAGATAATAACTTTATATAAATCTTTAATGACAATATTATTAAATAGGTCTTTAAAATCAAAGGTATGGAAACCAAGAATTTGTGGAAGCTTGCTAAGGTGATTTACTAAATCAAAACTATTGTTGAAAATGAAATATCCTGAATTCCTAAATTTAAGAGATTCATTAATTCTATTTAAACAGTTAAGCAAGTACTTACTACCTGTAGTGGTAAAGGTATTATGTCCACAAGTGACTGTTCTAAAACTGAGAGGTGATTTATGGAATTTAGGAACCAAAGTAACAGAAGGAAATTTAAAAAACTTACAATTAATATTTAATTGTGTATATAATTTTAGCATTTTAGTTTTGATTTTGATAGACTGATTATTAATGGGTTTAAAAATTTGATTATTTTTTAAGTAATTCTGTAACAGAGAAACATAATATTTTTTACAAATGATGGCATAATTATTAGAAGCTTTATCTACATAAGTTATGACAAAATGTTGTTGTAGTTCTTTAATAACAGATAGGAGTTGTTTATAAGGACACCTAGGCTTCGTTAATTTAATGTGTTTATAATATCATTTTTAAGTAGATGTAAGGTAGTATACTTCCATAGATGGAATGCTTCAATAGGAATGGAATGTGAACAAGCAAGTTGATATATGAATTTATCAAAATCAAATGATATAGACTGAAGAAGTTGTTTAGGGTGATGGCAGTATGGAATGTGAAATTTAGACCCTTTATTCATAATATCCCTAAGTATATCATCCTGAACTATACTGAGATCCCCAGTAATAATGTGTCCATGAGAGGAGTTGACATAAGGGGCAAGATTTTTATTGCTGCATACACATACATGATGTAAGGTCATCGGAGTTTAATGTCCTGGAAACTTCATTGTAATTGTAAATAGTTCTACCAATTGGTAAATTATATTTGAAGGATTTTTGTATTTTGATTTCTTTTACGGGTAACAATTCAAAATGTCTGCATTGTAATCAAGAGTTTTACTTAAGTTAATTTTTCCTTTACCATGCTTATATCGCTTTTTACTAGACGTTGATGACTTTGAATATTGAAAAAGATGTTTATATACTGAAGATTTATTAGAATTGTATTCAAAACTATTGTTAACAACATTATTATTATTATAAATTTGATTTAAGCCATAGGGGAAGAGAGTTTTATATTTTTTAAAGTAATAATTTTCAAATACTAATCTATCAGTGAGTGAAATTTTAATATCTAAAATATGAAGGGATACATTTTTAAATCCGTGTGTAGCAAAGTGCTGATATTCAAATTGATTTTTAGTAGGGAGATCATTAAAGACTTTATGGTCAAATTTTTAATATGATCCCTATGGACATTCATTCTCAGATGTAAAGGGTTGCTGGTTTGACCAATATAGGATAAGTTACAAATAGTACAATTAAGTTTGTATATGCAATTAAAAACTTTGCAGAATTTTTGTGAAGTGGAATTATTATTAATTTGTAATGTTTCAGCATAAGGACAAGTTTTGCACCTAAGATTATTGCATCTATTGAAGGAATATGATTTAGATTGAGAGTAGGCATTGTATTCTTCCAAATCGTCTATAACGCTAAATTGGTCAATGTTTGTCTATCTATAATTATGCCAATTCATAATAATAATAGACCGGACACTAGGTAATGAATAAAATTTACACCACGAATTTTAATTAAAATTCCCAATATAAACCCCTTCAAAAACTATTTTGTCAGGTACGAATTTCAAATTATAACTAATACCATAAAGAATTGAAACGAAATTTTGGAGAGTAACAAAATAAGCGTAGTAGATAAGATCTAAATGAGATTTTCATACGAAACATTCATAAATAAGCGAAGTGTGGACAAATAGTCATAATCATCCGGAATGGAAGATATACAAAGCCATTAATACGTATGTGTCTGACTGAATCCCTACAACTGCAGGCCAAAGAGTGCCACATATAGTGGAAATACATGTCTAGATTAAAATGTAAAAATAAGCAATAAAAGATATTGACGTCTGGGTTAACTAAAAGATACAGAAATAAATAACACAAAAAAACACAATAAACTCTAAAAACACAATAAACTCTAATGCCTGCCGAGAGATGTCAGCACTATACACACACATATAAAACGAGTTTGAGAATCGAGTGTGAAATCTACCAAAAAGAGCAATAACCCGCAGAAAAAATCATAACTGCGATGAGAGAACTCAAACCAAAATACTCCAAAATGCGAAATGTGAAGACATACCAAAAACAATCAATTGAAGGAATGAAAGGATATGAAGGAATGAAAACAATATTCAAAGAGGGCCATGTTAAGACATACATGGACTTGTAGTTAAAGTATAGAAATGCGTTAGCGATAATAATAATCAAAATAAAATTAAATAAAATTAAAAAGAGAATAAACTCTGTAATAAGCGCAAATGCAGCTTTACAACAGGTTTTACCTTTTTTAAAAAAGTTTTTTGCAAATATATAAATCAAAAGGTAGATGGTTGAATTCAGAAGTAAATAATAAATGTAAATGTACAATTAAAAGATGTAATAGAAGTCAGTATAGAAAACAGAATATAAAACACAAAATAATACAGAATATAAAACTTTCATCATGATATTGCGCAAAGCAGCTAATAACATAATGGATTTATAAATAAAAATTGAAAGATTTTAATCGAAAATTATGCATAAACTACTGTATGTACAAAAAAACCCATCTGTAGCATATCTGTTACAAATGAGTAACTATAGACCAAGACTAAGGATAAAGATAGAAGGTAACATACCACTACAATGGAAAGGGGGATGAGAAGAATATTAGGATACAAAATTCACAATTAAAAGTATATAAATATATTAAAAAGAAAACACGGCAAAAATGAGAAAAGGCAATAATAATTAGCTCAAGATAAAAGATTAAGACATAGAGAACAATCAATTGAAACTACACAAAAAATAGCGGTTAGTTCGAAATTGCATTCTCATCAGGACAGCCATACAATTCAAATTAAAACCGATAGAATAGCCAGTTTCTGACAATGGCGATAGTATTTAACTATAGACACCATTGGAACTGTCTACTGGCTAGTGGAAGGAGAAAAATAAATCAATTGAATTACAAATCAGAAAAATAATACCTCCTCGAACAGATATATGAACTCACAAGCATTGTTACCACGAGTAAGTTGAACAAGCGACTGAGCATTTCACCTCACTTCGTCAATGCGAGAGGGCATTGGAATGAATACATTTGAACGATACATATTATGTATGGAGACTTTCAAAAATAGTAATCAGTATAGGACTCAGGACAAGTGGAAAATAGTCATTCGAAAATAGTAAACAGTATTAGACTCAGGCCAAGTGGTAAGTTAGGTGATAAGAATGGGTGAATTCTCAAAATTGAGTTATCCAATCAATGATAAATAATGTATGTGTAAAATTATTACGTGGTATATTTGAAATTATTAATAATATTATTTACAAATATTTTCGGATATTGGTAATTTTGACAAATGCGTTTAAGATTATTGTTGTGGAGAAAGTGAAACCGAGGATCAGAAAGTCGATGTATTCGAAATAGCTGGTTTAAAATGATGTTTCTAAACAATTGAATAGAATTACAAGATTGATATGATAGCAGCTTTAGGATAGTGAAGTTGTAAGAATCTTTTTTATCATATAGATTGGTGATTACATGATTATTGAGGATATCTAAATTTAGGTCTAAATAATTTACAGTTTGACTAATGCTAGGCTCATTAGGAATTAATTCTAGGTTAGATGGGTAAAAATCAATATTAATTGGATAGGAATCATCAATGGTAATACAAATTAAGTCATCAACATATCTATATAGAATATATGAATTAGAGTTAAAATGACATTCATAATAATAAAGATATAAGTTAGCGAGTATACATACTACTACTACAGCCACCTTGTGGTACACCAGATGTTTGTAAATAAATGTTATCACTTTGGATAATATAATTGTTGTATAACACAAAGTGCAAGAGCATATATATATATATATATATATATATATATATATATATATATATATATATATACATACATACATACATACATACATACATATATATCAGATGACGTAAACATGCAAATTTCGATGTATTTAAAAATAAAATAAAATAAAATAAATATGAAGGAATTGTCCCGCGGTTTCGCTTCAAACATTGTTCATAAGAACGTTTTCGATTTTTCCGATGGTGTCAAAATAGAAACTCCGTAATAATATTTTAGGTCACTAAGGAATCGATTTGTGTGAATATCGACCAAAATCGTTATATATCGGGGTGAAACATAAAATAACTAAAAAAACTAATTAAAAAAAGTAATAAATAAATAAAAATAAAATAAAATAAAATAACGTCGATGTGCACCTATTCGTGCCCTCAAGTACATGTGTACCAAATTTCATTGCCATACGGCGCATAGATTTGTGGCTATAGGCTGCACACATATAGACATCTTCCTTTATTATGTAAGAGGGATGGCAAATATTTGAGTAACTCTACGGGGGGGGGGGGGGGCACGAAGCTTTGAGTAACTCCGAAGAGGAGGATGGATATTTGTGTAGCTTCGTATCTTAGTAAAATAGATGGATAACAGGAGTCTGAAAAACTGTTTCTTAGGTGAGTTGGGTCTAAATAGTGTGTGGTGGTGGTGGGGGGGGGGGGGGGGGGGAGGTCAGATGACCCCTACTTCCGCGAAGTCATTGAGAAAGGGTATAGGCATTTATGTGGTCGAGGATCACGTAGGCATAAAATGATTAACAGTTGACGAACAAAAATAGCCCATTAGAGAAGATTTTTGACACGTTCTCGTCGAGACGAGGACAAAGTGAGAGTTCAGAGTAATATGTTACCC
The DNA here is from genome assembly GCA_951213105.1 of Amaurobius ferox. Classification (NCBI taxonomy): domain Eukaryota; kingdom Metazoa; phylum Arthropoda; class Arachnida; order Araneae; family Amaurobiidae; genus Amaurobius; species Amaurobius ferox. The sequence goes on along the minus strand of OX578138.1, from coordinate 16,202,118 downwards.
TCAGATTTTTAGTAGTGTGAAAGATAGGAAGACATCATTTATTCTTTAGGATATCTACAATTAGCCTTGGGGAAGAGGGGGACTGTCGAGCAAAGATATTTTCGTACCTCTTTATCACATTATTTATGAAATTGCTAACTTTGAAGGTTTTGATGTTTGCTTTTTCTTTCCGAATAGAAGGCGGCTTTGCGTTTCATGTACCAAAATGTGCAGATCCGGCTCAGGAGGATACATGTCAAAAGTGATTAGGACTGAAAAGTAAAACAACCAGTGACACGATCTAAAGAAGCCTTTCCTTAGAAAAATCCTTCACCAGACACTAGTCGATAGTAATAAAAGCTCTCTAGCATCTTTAGCGTGCTGGAGATGCCATTTACCTTGGAGTTTTGCGAACAAATTACAGCTTTTGAGCCCTTCAATCGCTTCGTTACTTCAGCCAAGACGCTCGGAGTCTTGGCGTAAAAAAATATCGAAAGACCGCCGCGTGCGGCATCCACTTTTTAACTTCCGTTCCAGGATTGGATTGCATTGAACAGGTAGGGTCCCTCCAGGGCATGTTTGGGATCATAATCGTTTGGTGTCTAATGTCTGATTGCTAATCATGGACGCCAACCCTTTCGGCTTGGCGTTCGTAGCGGGATGCGGGAAAAGTCATTCCGTGAGTAACGTTCGATTTGCATTTGTTACACGTTCTGCGTCATTTCTAAGGAGATGGAAGTGGTTATTATATAATTTACCTGAGGATGTTTTTCGAGAAAGGGTGTTCTTTCTACTTTCCTTGCAAAACATATATGAAAAATATCGGCAGCGACCACAGGGCTCGACTTAGCCTAACTGGGGCTCGGGGCAGACATTTCTCCGGGGGGGGGGGGGGGGGGAGTTAACCTCTTGACACATATTAAATGAACAAAAATATTTTTTCAAAAACATAATTGCATTCTAGAAAGAGGTATACAAAATGAAGTTCTTACATATTTGAAAGGAATTTAAATAATTATCAACTTTTTTTATCATAGCCAAGGAGAAAACATGGTAAATCAGTCCGGGGGGAACAAGTTCACAATATAGAACTTATTTTTGTTTTGGTACCATAAATGGTATCATCCTATTTTCGACACAATAAGTAAAGTTTGTTTCTATTTTTATGTATTAAGTTCGAAGATATAAACGCCCGAATTGTTTACATTTTATGTAACGCTCCGATTTCGGCCAGAGATACGCCCAACCCATAAGTACCAGACCCGGTCCAATGGGGCCAAAATCTAATGGGTCCAAATGGATCCAAAATCTAATCATCACCAAGGTCACCAGCAAGTGGTGTACCACAATTAAGTTTTGAGTTCAAGTGGATGCATACATTGTGCAGATAGACACACGCGCAGACATCACATTAAAAACAGTTTATTCGAATACTTAAGCTTTTTGACACGATTCCAGTTCTTTTCAGTGTATTATCATGTATTGTATGGAAAATAATAATTATAAATGAACAGGCCTATTTAAATTGCAATAGTATTAAACTGGTGATTGCTGCGGTATTTCCTGCAATGAGTGTTTTTATGTATTAAATTAAATATGATTAATATATTTTTATATTACCGTTTAAAATTATATAAAGCTAATAAAACCAATTACTTAAAAATGCAATTGGGTTACGTGGTTATGTTTAGTATGATGTCTGCACATGAGCGCAGGGCCCTCGCTAAGGGGGGGGGGGACAGGGGGGGAGTCTCTCCCCAAATGTCGAGAAATCCCTGTACAGTTGGCAAAATCAAGATCTAAGTTGGCAGACTTGGTGCATTTTAGATGAAGTGATGGATGATATTATATCATGATATACACTCCAGAGATCCATATAAATGGAATATGGATTAAAAAAGGTTTTACTGTACGTATTTAACTTATTTGACATAGCCACGTATTCGTCTTTGCTTCAGGCAAGACCACCTTTCCACAGCATCTTTCAAGTTGATTTCGTTTCCCAAGTCTGCTTCGTACTTCAAAAGCATCAAGCTGTTAAGCCTCATGCCTGTCATCGTTGTTCTCAAGGAACCTTTCACAATCTTCAGCTGACTGAAGGCTCTTTCATTTGTGCTGACTCCATAGCCGGCTGTTATAGTCAATTGGCACATTTTGAAAGCCAGCTTTAATGCATTTTTGAATTGAACCATGACGTTCTTCAATGTTTCCATTGATGGTATATGTCTCTCCTTGCATATGTTAAAGAAGACTTCTAACTCACTTTGTAGAGCATGAATATCAGGCCTAGTAGCTGAAGGGAACATCATGACAGCCTCTTCAATTGCTTCGATTGTCAGATTATCCTTGTTCAAGGGAAATTTGAAAATTGAATGTAGTGGAGAAATAGTTGTCTTCATAGCAACCACGTTGTCTTTAAGGCCTCTACATAGTGTATCAAGGACAGCATTGAACTCTTTTCTATAGAATTGTTTTAGGTCTATGTTTACTTCATTTTCAGCGTACTCTTCAATCCTTCTCGGCCTCATTCGTCTTCTGTGGTGAGTTGAAAGTCAGGTTCAGGATCAACATTAATGTTTCCAGCAAATGTTTCCGCACTTGTGATCAAGTTGTCCATTTCTGTGGTGTTAATATTAATCTCCTCCAAAATTATTACTGTGTTTCCGACAACTGTAATACAATCAATCAAATTCAGATCAGGGCTTTTTAAAGTTTCTGTCAAAATCTTCATCTCATCCATAATGTTTTTCATAAAAAAACAAGCTAACAATGAAATCAAATGATTTCATCTTTTTGCATAACCCGTGCGCTTTTGTTTTTGTAGCACAGTCTAATTCCTGTTGTGTGGAAATTTCTTCTAATACAGATAGGATAAGTTCAAATGATGTGTTTACAGCTTTTATAGTCTCTGCATATTTCTCCAAAGAAGGGCATTCTTCACTTCTTTGATCTTATTCCTCAACTGTCTGAAACGTTTAGTACTTGAATTAAAGAAAACATACAATGCTTCAAGTGTGTCGAATAAGTCTCTAATAATAATGCTGATACTGCAGATATGTTCTACGGCTGTGTTCGTCCTGTGATCTTGGCATGGAATGTGTGGTACATGATGCCCTATGATTTCTGAGAATTTCTTTTGTGCCCCATTAAACTGTCCTGACATTGAACTTGCAAAATCATATGACTGAAAAGCCAATGAGAATGTGTCAATTTCTTTCTTAAAGTCTCATAAATTTGCTTTGTCATTCCAATACCTGTTTTTTCAGCACATTCAGAAACATCTAGCAAGCGTTCTCTTGGTTTGCAGTTTTCATCGACAGTACGGACAACAATCGAAAGCATATCCTTTTGTGAACTGTCAGGTGTGGTATCAGCCATCACCGAGAGAAAATCACAGCTCTTAATCTCCTTAACAATTTTTCTTTCTATTTCTTCAGCAACAAGAGGTATAAGCTCATTTTGTGACTCAGGACTCATGTAACTCACGTGGTACGGCCGTAATTCTCTTTCACCAAACCACGTTTTCAAGATGTGGTTATATCTTGAGATCAGCGATATAATTTGTACAAAATTACCATCATTTGGTCCTGATCCTTGAAATGCTATCCCTTGACGTCCTAGGGTCCTGCATGTGTCGAGCAAGATACTACTTCTCTGCTCTGAAACTGTACTCTTTCATTTTCTATCAGAGCTAATCTCTTAGTTTGATCAAGAAGCACATCAATGTGCCGCTCCTTTATTAAAAAGTCACAATAGTTGTGGAGTGCTGATCTGTGTGCAATAGATGAAAAGTGAGTTTGTAATTTTCCCAGCTTTTGCTTCCTTTCATTCCTCATTTTCCCCCAATTTCTTACTCCAATCTTCGGCCATGCATCTTCACTCTTCTCTTGACCTACTCCATGAGGAAACAGAAAGCACACAAAGCAGTATGCACAATCTTTAATTGTACTGTATTCTAAGTGCTGAAATTCTTTATACCAATGGGAATTGAACCTGTCTTTACTATCACTTGCAAAGAATGCCAAAATTGGTTGACGAGGCCCTAATTTGATCAAATAGTTTTTCTGATTATCTGTCAAACCTGAGGGTGTAAGACCAGGATCATGCTGACTAAAGGATCACTGAAACCTGATCTCTCTTCAACAACAATATTTCCAACAGCTTTGTTTTTTAAAAATATTTCGCTATCTTCCAAAATTTGTTCAGTTTTTTTTTATGGGCAGGATACGTTTACTAATTCAATGATAGATAGCTTTTTGTTTATAATTTCTTGTTTTGTGTATTTTTGGAACATTTCATTTACATCTGAGCATTTATCTATTAAAAACTTGACCTGACCCATGATTTTTGTCCACGACGGAGTTGAATCTTCACTTGAAGAAAGAATTATATTTGTTGCATCTTCTTGAAAAGATATGTGGGAAGTGATTTCTGTTTCATTGGTTAGAATTACCCTTGAGGATTTTTCATATGATGGGCCTGCTTGATTGATATCTATTATGTCTTCATTTTTCTCATGTTCCAGATTTTCTGTTCCGAGGGATGTATGGGTATATCGATGAATGAAATATCGATATAAAATGTGTTATCGGTGAAAGAAAAAAAAAACTCCCTAGACTTTACTTAAGTTGGTAAAAATCATTACTTGACTTGGCAATTTTATCAGCTTCCCCCCCCCCCCCCCCCCCCCCCAATGATATGTCTTAGAGCTCTGCATGAACGTCCATAGAACTAACTTTTTTCACAAAGGGGGGGGGGGCAAAGCACTGATGTTAATGTGAGAAACTCATCGACAAGTTTGATGGCCACTTTGTGACCTTCAACGTCCAGGGGGTCCCTTGTCATCCCATATGGGCGCCCAGGTGTCTGGATTTTATTCACATCAAAAGTATTGTAATGGCGAATTCAGAAATTTTTGGTTGCGAGTTGCAAATTATTTTACTTTATAAAATAGTCGTAATTTTGTCTTTTGCACCCAATATCTTTACCTCAATATAAGTATTAAAGAATTTGAAAATATTAAAGTTTTTTTGTAATATTCATAGTCTGAATCCTATTTCCGATAAAATAAGTAAAAATCATTTACATTTTTATGTATTAGGCTCGTAGATATAAGTGTCCAAAGTGTCTACATTTTTTGTAACTCTCCGATTTACGCCATAAACACCCCAAGCATAGATGTTATTCACAGCAAAATTAAAAATACATAAATACCGGTTTTAAATGGTGTCATTTCATTGAATTTCCTAGCTTGGTGGTTCCTAATTTGTACTTTAGGTAGGGCTTGTATGTGCATTGGGACTAATTTTTATGACAGTGTCCTTTTATTTTCAATGTTCAAGGGGCACAGTTTGAGAATCACTGCTTAGACTATGAAGCAAACAAAAGAATTTTGAATTGTATTAGTGATATTATTCGATCAATTTTGTTGTGTGAAAAAATTATTTTAATGGCGAAAGGTTGAAAGAATGGTGCCAAAAACCACCCACTATAAATAATCAAAATAACCTCCCACCATGTTGTTGAATTCTTTTACAGGGTGCTTGCCGTCCTTAAAATGCTTAATTCTTAACTCGATTTTTAAGGACCATAAAACTACTCAGATTTGTACCTAAGTGCTCAATAATTAACACCTAATATGCTGATGAAAAACTTCCCTTTTCTTACTTGTGATCTATCATTTGCATGAAATATCATCAAAAGTCTGCCAAATATTTTCAAACCAGTAGAATTTAAAAAATGACGCTAGAAATTTTTATAAGCATTCTTGGAGATGTCTGATATATTTAAATGATAGTTTGATAAAACATAGTACTTCAAATTTCTTCTGTAATAGCGACTTCAAAGGTGCCAATGCCAACTTATATGCAAGAATCCTGTGAATCATTTAAAACACGCATCATTTAAAATATTATCAAACTCAATCATTGCATTATTTTCTTCTCTCACATTTAGAGGACCAAATGATGCAGATACCCCTACAACCGGTTTATTCACAACTTTCCCCCATATGAAAAAAAAAAGTGCAACTTCACAGAATGAAAACGGTTTTTTTTTTTTTTTTTTTTTGGAGAAAGACAGACGTGATTGTTTTATTGATATTTGATTTGAAACAGCTGTCGTCTTCCTTTCTCCAAAACCTTGTTGAAATTAATGTGCTTGCTAGTGCTTCCATCTACCGACAGTTTTGAGAAACTCCTTATTGAATATATCAACTAGTCATAAATAGAATAACAGAAAATGCATTCTCTTTCAACAGAAATTGTGTATATATATTCTACTTTATTATAGAAAATGTGTATTACTCATGCTATTATTTGAATAAACTTACAAATTAATAGTCAATTGTTTCAGAAATAAGTATCATTTTGTTCAATTGGTTAGAATATTTGCATCTAGTAAACGTTTTGTTAAACGTTCGTGGAATTATATCAGCTATGTTGATAAGTTGATATATATTTTTTCACTGCAATAGCTGTCTGTAATAGCACAAAATAATTATTAAACAATTTCTTTGTAGTTTGAAAGTCTTTACAAAAAAAAAAAACCCCAAAAAAACCCTATTTGTTTCAGATAATAAATACATATAATTTAATGTTATACTAATTAATTTCGAAATAGATAATTCCATAAGAAATAGATAATTCCATCGAAATAGATAATTCCATAATAGAATAGGCTTGGAATTTAGTATATGGGCTAATCATTCGATAAAAATTCCAAGATGAATACGGTTTTTCAAAAATGTTCATTTAAGGGGGTGCTACACAGAAAAACGTTCGAAAGATGAAGTGATAGAAAAAACATGCTTAACGATAGGATAGAGACTTCAAATTTGGTGTGCTGGTAGATAATTTGACACTAAGAAAGTGTTGAAAACCCAGACCGTCCGACTCATCCAATGGACTTGAGCAACTATTTAGACGGCCCGGAAGCAGTAAGAAATTGTGTAAATTCAGATTTTCAATATTTGCTACTTTAGAGGGTGCCGCTCACCGTGTTCGATTTTACTAATAAATGAAACACGCTACCTTTTAAATGTGATAGAGGCTTGATATTTGGTATATGGTCCAATCATCTGATAAAAAAATCTAAGACGAACAGAGTTTTTCAAAAATGTTAATTTATAGGTCTGCTCCATAGAAAACCATTCGAAAGGGGAAATGATAAAATAGCATGCTTCGGTATTAGATAGAAGCTTTAATTTGGTGTACGGGTAGATAGTTTGAAAGGAAGAAGTGCGCAATTTGAGTTTTCCAATATTTTTTTCTTTGGGTGGTTCTGCACACCAAAATATTCGATTTGCCGAATAAATGTGAAACGCGAATTATTCAAAACTTTGCATTTTTCAGGGGTTGCTTATTTCAAGACCATTGATATTCAACGGTTATTCGGCTAGTATCTTCTAATACACGAGAATATAAGTAGTGCAGGTATATCTTTCCATACGATTTCAGCGCTTTCACTTTGGCATATTTTGATTCAATTTCATATTTTTTGTAAATTTGTTTACAAACGGGATCAAGATGTTTTATTCTACAGATCTGCCTGTGAAGATAATTTTGTATAGTGAGAACATATTCTTAAACTTCTTTTTAGGAGCATTCATTTAAATATTTTAATAGAATGTTTTGAATAGCAATGCCATTTAGAATATTATAGGAATGTGCACATGATTGTGAATTAAGATTCTTTTTATTGTATATTTTGTACGAAGAACAGGTACACTGCTAGTCTTTAATAAAATTTCGTGATCAATGTATCTCACCAACACCTCAACAAAAAAAGAGGAATTTTTACAGATATATTTTATTGGTCACAGGCATGGGTGCCCATAGGGGAGGGCAAGATGGGACACCTTCCCTACCTTGACAGATGTGCATTAAGCTAGTCCATGTTTTGAGTTTGCAGCCCTCTCCCCCTGGAAAAGTTATGTAGGCACTAAAAGATACAGCTAAAACCTATGCTATTGGTTACCTATGACCCATGGTCCTAGGTAACAACCAAAACTATATATTTGTGTAACCCATCCATTTTTTAAAATAGCAAAGTGAAACAAAGATCAATTTTCTAGAAACTGACTGCTGTCATACTCTGAATTTGTTTATATTTTTAATAACCTTTTACAAGAGTTATTTTGAATTTTCCCCCCCGAAATTGTTTTTTTCTACCGAATTAGATCTGTCCCCGACTAAAAGACTTCTGATGTGCACAGTATCTACCATTGTCCACAATTCCATTTTAAAGATATTTGGCACACTTGTTTTGCAGTACTCTGAAGAGCTGAACTTCTTCATTTATTAAAACTGAAAACAGCTGTTTCGCTTCCCTCCTCTGGCACACTTTCTTTATACGCTTCTATAATATAGATTCCCTCATAATTTCTTCTATTCTCACACGTGCCTTACATTCCGCAATTACATTAAAGATAATATCTAATTGTGCGTGAAATATTGTCACCATTGAGTCGGGGACGTCACCTATTTAATAATGATGCCTAAGGAAATAAGCGTTGCCTCTTGGAGACAGGCGGAAAAAGATAGAAATTAATGCCGCTGCGTCTTTTCTCTGGAAATACGATCTCTACTTTTTCTCCTTGGCGTTTTAATATCGTCTGCAACTTATATTAAGATTGTATTCATGGAGTTAGAGAGGAGATAAAACTTCACAATAAAGAATATTCCCACGTATTCAAAATTATTTTACCTTTCAATTTATTTTTTATCTCCCTGTAATTCTGTACTACAACTGTGAAAAATACTGGTTACTATGAAAAATACTCATTAAGAAACCTTTAATTTAAAAGTAATCAAAAATACAGATACTAAATACTACTTTCTGTTGTGTCAACTAACACTAGCGACACCAAGGTATAATTCTCAAAGCATTTATCGCATTTTCAAGCGTTTCATCCATAGGAGTTTTATCTCCTTCTTTCTAACTCAATGACAGTGATCAAAATGTGCTACTAAAGTCTGGAAATTAAAGGCAAAGTACCCTAAAAGGCTTTTATTATTGTTATTATTATTACTCTTTGTCTCATATTTGAAGAAAATGTCCTTTTACGTTTTTAAACCCTTTTTTGGCTTATATTGTCCTCAATTTATGAATTGGCATTATTTTTCCTTAGTAAAAAAAAGAAGAAAAAAAAGTTGTAGTTAAACTGTGACACAAACACATTCGCAAGGGAAATTGATTTTTTTATCGAATTTAGTTGTTCTCTCGCAGTGTTAACAGTTAAACAGTTAAAATGAGGCATTGTTAACAGTTAAACAGTTAATCTCGCATTGTTAACAGTTAAACAGTTAATCTCGCATTGTTAACAGTTAAAATGAGGAAGAATCCAGCCCAATGCGAATTGCTATTCAAATTCTACTTTAGATTTCATTCGTTGCGATTTAACTTTTATTCAAGCGCGCATTTCAAGGTTGTCTGATATTATTTATTACTTCTCTCGAAAAAAGGGGAACAAAACGTTAATGAATGTCGTGACGTTATTAAATGACGTGACTAGTGACGTGGAATCGGTTCTTGGACGGAAAGGTGAGTGGAAAGGGAAAATGAAAGAGATTTAGTTCTTTTAATGATTTGGGACAAAGAAAAAGAACGTCGTTAAAATATTCGAAGGTGATAATAATAATTCCGGTATTCTTTTAAATGGATCCTTACAAATGTCATAAGTTGTAAAATACGCTTTTGTGTTACCACTGTATAGAAGCCGAAAAATAATTTTCGATTTTAAATTACATTCTACGTGGCAGAAGATAAAGTTTAACTTCAACAATTGAAAAAAAAAAAATTGCAGTAATTATATTAGTTATTTTTCTTTTTTTACTGTCTCAACTTCCCGACTTTATTTATCACCATACGGTTTTGCGGTCATCACCATTCGTCGACGGTGCACGTGATGAAATAATCAGTGAACACAAAAATTTTAAAACCAATAATTTTAGAATTTTGTTCGTGGAAGTGTTTATTTTTCTTTCGTTGGGTGTTACTTTGAACCCAGTAACGACCCAATAACTTTGAACCGAGTAGGGCCTTAATTTAGCCCCGCCCACAGACCACGGTTAATAAAATTCTAAACACCCAAGAATATGGATGTCTTATCTTATAACTGGGTTTTTTCATAAAAGTAAAAGCCCTATGCTATATTCTTTAGGCCAATTATTAGCGGTAGGCGGGGTTAGAATAACGCCCTCCATCGTTAATGGATTCGTAATAGATACTATCAAAAAAAAATTTTAATCCTTGCCCTAAGGAGTTTTGTGCTCACCGATCATCTTATCACCTGCATTATGCTGACGAGCGCTAATGACCACGAAGTCATGGTCCACGAGTGGCGATGGATGATCAGTTGAGCTTTTTTGTGTGTGTGTGTGTGTAGATGAGACTTTAGCGAAATTTGAAATGGCGTGGTCCCGGCGATACCGAAACTAGGTCAGTTTGTAGTATAATAATATCCCCCCTCTCTTCTGTCATTTTTCTACACCCCTCGCCATCTCTCAAGATGAACACTTGTTGGATGTATCTTCCCATGTCACCTCTCTCCTCTTTGGCCTCACATCTAATCCCCCACCCTATGCAGCCTTATATCTTTTTTGCGTATCGTGTGCATGACTCAGGGTAGGAAAAAAAATCGTCTGCAAGCGGATTATGCTAGTTTCTCCGTGTGTATGCTATTATGGTATTGTTTTTAAGAAGTAGCCTTTACTGTTGGAATCGTGAGAAAGTGATGCGTGGGTTATTATCATTACTGCGTGCTGCGGATCTGACCTGGTTGTGAAGTATTAGATTTCATGTGAGTTCAAAACAATAGAATCGAATCCAAGTGGGGATTGCGTGTCCAGACGTGCTACCAGTTACACTACTTCGTCAGTGTAAGGAATTATTTGAATTTAATCGAATGCTCTCTCTTCGAAACAAAGACAGGAGTGGACGGTCGAGAGGTAATGCCAGAGTATTATTGAACTTAATTTGAGTGATATTTATAGATTCTTTACAAATAATTTTCTCTTTACACACAATATACGCAAGAATATTGCATAATATAAGAAAATGTATGTCTGCCTGAATGTCGACGGCATAGCGGAACATCTAAACGACCCATAGCTACGAAATTTGATGCAGTAATAGCTTGGGGTAGGTCCCGAAGTACCTCGAAGGGATTTTTTTTTAAATCAAATTTTTGGAAATTCAAATGTTGATGCGCAATTTTGTATGATTTTCGTACAAATCAGTTTCTTAGGACTCGAAAATATTATCACAGAGTTTTAGATTACCGAAGAACGCTCTCTCCAACGAGCTTTGAACCGAATCTTTAAGTTGGGGCATGTAAAATACATCAAATTACAAATAATTTTACGCATATTTATTTTTCTATTTTCCTCGGAGAATTGAAGATGCACACGATCCCAATTTTTTGCGTGAATATGGAGGGATATCTTCGCATTCAAAAAATGTTTTTAATTACTTTATTTCTAAAAAATTTTATGAATTTTTTAAGTGGCTCTATAAAAGTTGCGATTTTTGGTTTGAGCGATACTATGTCAGGAAAACTAAGAATTAATTTTTATGAATTTTCATTTGCAAGTTGTTCTTTTGAAAGTTCCCTAATTCTTAAAAAGTTTATAATTCACTACGACATAAAAATGTATGCGATTCGTTTTGATAGCAGTAAATATGTATTCGATAAGTGTCAGCCATAAAAATGATTGAGATAGGAATTATTACTAAGTTTATCGAATTTTATAAGTGAAACGTATAGAGAGGAAAAGTTATTGTATGTATTTTGTAATAAAAATGGCAAATTTACCTAATAACGATATAGAGATATGCACTATATGCACAGTTCAAGTTTTAGGATCTCAACTTTTTTCAATTCATCCAAGTCCATTGCAACAATAAACTGATTCAAATCAAAGAGGTAAATTTGCCAAGTTTATTACGAAATACATCCAATAACTTTCCTTTTCTATACTTTCCATTCATGGCGCTTGGTGAACTTGGCAACATCTTAAACTTGTTCTTCATCTCAATCATTTTTGTGGCTGACACTTTTTATAAAGCTGAAGAATTTTTTTTCTCCTCTATAGGATATCAATCCTTTTTTATAGATTTTAAATACGCATTTGCGAATTTCCGTAAAGTCATAAAGGTTTCTTAAAGTTTGAAAATTTTAAATTTTACTATTACTTTCCTTATATACATATAATGTATAAGGAAAGTATTGTGACGGGGTCGAAAATTCGAATTCAAATTTTCGACGGGAGAGCACATTTCAAGCATCCCTGATCACGAATCGAACATTTCTGAGGTGATGACTGTGTGTATGTGTGTGTGTCAGTGAATCTGTGGAGACGATATCTCAAGAACAAATGAAGCGATTCGAATGAAATTTTGTACAAAAATTACAATCCGTGAATACTGGAAGCCTATTGTTTTTAAACACAATCGAATGTTCAGAAGCCCCCTAAATTTTCAAGTGAAATTTTGAAAAATTCATCAAAAAATCAAAACCTTTAATAAAGTTACGCAAATAGACATTTCTTATGTAATTTTTCCTTAGAAAACGATTGACATAAACTTTAGAACGCTATCATGAACCGTTCTCGAGATATTGCACATTTTTCAAATAAATTTATCAAAAAATCCCATAAATTAAAAAAAATATTAACTGTTGAAAAACATGTTCACTTTTCATATGTAATATCACGCGATAAATTGGGTGACATCATTCTCATGGATCTAGCTCGTTCCATCCACGAGAAAAGATACTTTGAGTAATACTTTTGGATTGGAACGGCAATCTGCTATAAGAATAACTTATTTCTCCGTCCATAACGCTTGACGAGATTCTGGCGACGAATTTGGCGAAATGTTGCCAAATTAACGAAAATCTCGTCAAATGGATAAAAATGACGCTAAATCAATGAAAATGATGACTAATTGACGAAATGTCAATATCTTGGAAAGAATATAAGTATTCACTATAAGAATAACCTATTTTCTTTTTCTGTAAAAGTAGTTAATTCAATCCATTATATAAGAAAATCATGTGCTGCCCATATCAGATTTTTTTATAGATTGCTACAGGGCAGTCAGCGTACCGAATTAGAAATGTTCATCTTAAACAAATTTTCTGTAGAGTTTTGATTTAAATCACCCTATTTGAGAGAGAGAAAAACTGATGAATGCGATATTTGAGAAAAAAAAAAAAAACCCTGATAAATACAATATTTGAGAGAAAAACTGATAAATGTGGTATTTGAAAGAAAAACAACACGATATTTGAAAGAAAAAAACTGATAAATACGATATTTGTGAGAAAAACTATGCGATATTTGAGAAAAAAAAAACTGATAAGTACTATATTTAGAGAAAAACTGATAAATTCGATATTTGAGAGAAAGCACTGATAAATACGATATATGAGAGAAAAACTGATAAATTTGATATTTGAGAGACAAAACTGATAAATACGATATTTGAGAGAGAAAAACTGATAAATTCGATATTTGAGAGAAAAAACTGATAAATACGATATTTGAGAGAAAAAACTGATAAATACGATATTTGAGAGAAAAACTGATAAATTCGATATTTCAGAGAAAGCACTAATAAATACGATATTTAAGAGACAAAACTGATAAATACGATATTTGAGAGAAAAACTGATAAATTCGATATTTGAGGGGAAAAAACTTATAAATACGATATTTGAGAGAAAAACTGATAAATATGGTATTTGAGAGAAAAAGAACACCATATTTGAAAGAAAAAACTGATAAATACGATATTTGTGAGAAAAACTGATACATACTATATTTGAGAGTAAAAACTGATAAATTTGATATTTAAGAGAAAGCACTGATAAATGATATTTGAGAGAAAAAACTGATAAATTTGATATTTAAGAGAAAAAACTGATAAATAAGATATTTGAGAGAAAAACTGATAAATACGATATTTGTAAAAAAAACTGATAAATTCGATATTTGAGAAAAAGAAACTTATAAATACGATATTTGAGAGAAAAATCTGATAAATACGATATTTGAGAGAAAAGCTGACACATACGATATTTATGAGAAAAAACTGATAAATACGATACTTGAGAGATTTTGAAACAATACTAATATTAAACTTCCTAATTTTATTAGCTGACTTTAGAGTTTAGGTGCAAAAGTGGAAATGTCATAAAAAATCAAAATGTACTATTTTTGTACGCATTGATACAAAATATTGGCTCTGGCAAAGTAACCTAAATTAATAACGTCATGTCTCATCACCCCTACCTGCCAGAAAGTTCAAAAATCAACATTCTGCTCCTTTTAGTCTCAAAGATACAACAGAGCTGAAAAAGCCGCTTTATGACTCATGTAAAAGGTGTCCAACATTGTACGTTAAATTTCTGATCAGAACTTAGCTGATGCTCCACCTTGCATCTTAATAATGCATTATCACCTAAGATTTAAACAGTATGGAATGTAGATGTGTTGTTGAGACCCAGACCGTCCGACCTACCAGGAATGTAGATGTGTGAGAAAGTCAAGCGGAGTCTCTCACTCTGGACATTAACGTACTCCGATTTCTCTGTGCGTTAATAGCATTATCCTCAGAACTCGAATCATTGAAATACATCAAAAAATTCAACCACAACCTTCTCGTTTCTATGAAGGATGGTTATCTGCATTGCGCAGACGACTCCGCGATTCGATACGGGTGCCCCTTCTCTTTTCCATCTTTTTTCTTCCTTATGGAAAAATAAAAAGAACTGCGGCCGTATCTTTTTCCTCCCACGTATGATGGGTCGCATATGGCAGGGGAGTTGAGAGGGGTTGCCGGGCATAATCTTGGAAGGACGAATTCAACAAGTGTGGAGCATGAGAAATGGGGGGATGCGAATGGTTTGGGAGAAGTTCCAAATGTTCCCGAATCTATGTCTTTTGTTTATTCACCGTAGCACGACTGACAGTCACAGACTGAAAATATCTTGAGTGTGAGTCTCCACTGGATTTTCTCATACAATCATGTTTCACAGTATTTAGATTTACCTGTATCAACAATCATTATTAAATTTCTCACTCAAATCATTCTTTTTAAATATTTCAGAAATACTATTTTTTTTTTTTCAAATAGACACTAGCTTAATTAGGTGAGAGACCTGAGTTCGATCCTCACTGCTACCCCAAAACTGTCCCTCATGTCTACGCGGAGTATGGGCACGTTAAATCAGTAGGTCTGAAAGTCCATCTGAGAGGTGATGAACAGAGTACAATCCCTATGGTTGCTACCCCATTGAGTGAGTTTGATTAAATTAGGTGGAAAGTGAAACGAAATATGATTGCCATTGTTTGTGTTTTGGGATTACTTAACCAATGGAAGACGTCTCCTCCACTCTTCTGGTATATGTGAGGGGGGGAAACTTCACTACAGCAACATTTGAATCCAGTTCAGGACTGCTTAAAACTCATCCGTCGAAAATTCGAATTTCATCACAATACTATCACTTGCAAAAGTTTAAGACTATGTGTCATTTTATTGAAAATTAACAGTTTCACAGAAACCACTAATTAGATGTCAGAGATATTTTTTTAAAAATGACATCTTATATGAACACTTATATTCTTCAGTACACAAAATGACCCAAACCAGTACTTTGTGTGGCCACCTTTGTTTTTATTTTATAACGGACCGATATGACATACTATCAATGAGGGATTTGCAACAGTCACTTGAAATGTCTTTGCACCACACGTACTTTATCGTATCAATCAAAAGGTTGTAAATTTGATGTCTGTTTTTCTGCTCCCTTATCATTTAAAATTGTCCACAAATTTTCGATGAGATTGAGGTGGGGACTGTTACCGGGCCAGACAAGCATGTTTATGTTTCTCCTCTGCATGCAGTCCTATACTACCTTTGTTTGATCTGTGGCATGGAGCACCACCATGCATAAAAATCGTGCATCTGTGCACTTGCATATGAGTTACCAACTGTTCACATAGCATATCCACATAAATAGGGCCGTTCATGGTAGTGCCTCTTGGCATAAAGGATAATGAAGCAGTATCAGATGCGGACATAGTACTCCATCTTATTTAGCGGATGTTTTATGGTGCTAACGGTGTATTTTTCATAAAACCTTTTACCTTTTGATCTTCGAACATGTTTTTGGCGTGATGCAAGTTGACTCAAAGTGGATTCATCGGGGGGAAAAAAACTTGGCACCAACCCATCTTGAGCAGTCCACGATGGATGACGCTTCGCAAACTCGTGTCTCTTCTTTTTCATTACAGGGGTTAGTTTAGGTTTATGTGCAGGTTCATAGTCCTGACTTTCATTTAAAATGAGACGTTGGGAAAGAGTCCTGATACCAATATTCAACCCTTTTGAATATCGAAAGGGCTTGATTTTCGTGCACGAACTTTTTCTTCGAAGAACGCATAACAAGTCTCGTTATGGTATTGTTATCATCACGTGGACTTGTTTTCCTAGGTCCACTTCTCTTTCGATCGCTAAAATCACCTGTATCTTGATATTTCGTGATGGTGTTGTGAATAGTCTGTTATGAATAGTATGCAGTCTGGTTCACATTCACCTTTCTGCTTATGTCACTTTTAAGAGTATCGTTCATGATATAAAGTCACTATTTGTTGCATGGGCGGCCCGTCACGTGACGCGGGTGAAGTTGCCGCTTCAATTAAAGTTATAGGTTGAATGGGTTATGACTATTGTTATTTGACGAATGTTTCAGACTCGTTTGGCTGTTTTTAGATAATATTTTATAACACTTGCGCCAGAAGCGTGATGTGTTAATGTTCGTTGTCGAGGAGGAAGGCAAATCCCGCCACTGAATCTGCTTCATCCATTCCTGAAGTCACGATCCGGTACTGTATTTGTGACCTCTGAATAACGCTTAAGGCATCACACAAAAGTTCTCTCTACGTTCGGCGAAAATATACCGACGGACACTATTTAAATCTTAATTTCAACAATTTTAGCACAATGAGACCCATTTATATATTGGCCGCATATCTTCCGCAAACAACGTCATTTTTATATTTCCAATAAATAGGCGCCTGTAACTTTAATAATACAGATTCAAATAACAGGACCCATCGCAGCAAAATATTATTAAATAGTGATTGGTAGGACTTGCTAACTCGAGAATCAGCAAAGAGACGCTCTGCATTGAGTAAGCATACCGAAATGAAAAGGTCCAGTATATAAACCATTTTCCACTCGAAACGCCTTTCCAAGCAATGTGAGAACAATTTTCACACTCTTGACCCTTCTTCCCTTCATAACCACCATAAATTAAAGTGCCTGTACACCATAAACAACTCTCGCCACAGGGGTCCTGTCGACCCCTGAAGGAGATAAGTAAGAGGGGGAAAACAAAATACAAATTTTTTCAGATTAATATTTGTTTTAGTTAAAAATTGCTGGAAATCTCAAAAATTTAGGCATCTTTCGAAAGCTAGAATTCTATTCGTGTACACTGCATTTTTCAAATTCGAGTATTATGAAATGCAAATTGATAAAAGTCGGTTAAACTTTTAATTTGGACTTTTCTTGGTGACTCTCAAATTCAATAAATTGTTATAAAAACTTAACAATAATTTAAACGAAAAGTAAAATCTAGAAGCAAACTTTAATATATTTAGCTTTGAGATCCTGAGAACAAAATTGAAATAGGTTGATTTTTGGAGGAGATGTGCTTGCTATCCAGCAACAGCACTAAAACGGCCATACTTTAACATGGAAGATAAAACCCTTCAATGACGATTTTTGCCCATTTTTCACTGTAGAGAAAATACTTACCGCAACCTCTCATTAGCAAACTGGCACTCGAACGCTTCCCTCAACGCTATCAAGACCTATCGCTGCAAGACAATGCAACACCGACAGAAAGTTGAGCAATACGGGCAACAGATGATGCAATCTGCAGAGATTTCCCAATACGAATCTTTAAACTTTAGCAAATAACTGTACTTTTATTATGCATCATACTTATGTGCAACACATACAAAAAGTGTAACTTGTTGTCGTGTCTTTTCGAAGTAAATCCGATACGAGGTAATCGGTGTTTCGCAATTGATTACGCTTTCGTTAATCCTCTAAGCGACTCCTCTCCTAAATTGCGATTCTTCTTTAGAACCTATCTGACGAGAAAGAAGATGACTTCTTTCCAATTAAGGATTTCTTCACATCCAGAAAAGCATTGATTGGGTTCGGGCCCTTGATTGAAATCTTTCTTTTCATTATAATGAGGCTTGTTCCTCGTCCGCGGCCGATCTGCCGTTATTCGCAATAGCGGAAGTTTGGGCGAACTCTATGAGCTTTTGGATGATTGTAAGCTGTGGGTTTTATACGAGTGGATGGAAATTTTTATTCTTTTATGCAGGGTTCCTAGGAAAGCCCGTAAGCATTCCAAAAACTGTGTAAGGAAAAATCTGTGGGTGTACACGTTAGGTCTATCTATAGCAATGGTTTTCAATATTTTTATAGAGAAACCTAAGAAGAATTTCGTAAAATCTCGAGGAACCCATACTGTTTTTATTTTCGTTCGTATGGCCTTTTTTTTTTTCAGCATTTTTGAAAATGTTAATATTTTTCTCTTTTATGGCATTTTTAGCTTTATTTTCTGTAAGAACAAATCCTCCTGTAAAGTTCTAGCCAAAACTGAAATCCAAACCTCCAAGATATTTGTCTGATTATTATTTATAATCATACAAATCGATAAAATGCTTCACAGTAGGGATAACATTGATATCTAACCACTATCTGGAGTTTTTAATGTGATGTGATAAATAAAAATACATTTTGACTGGTTTTTCGTTTTTCTATAATCGTATGGCTTCCTCCCCCCCCCCCCCCATCTTCTTTTCTTTATCTATAAATCTTGTGAGTTTACGGGAACGTCAGCAGTGTTCTTTACTGCTTATTGAATTTCTTGCCAATATAAAAATTCCACACTTCAGCAAAATGTTATTTTCCCAAGTGAAATTCGCGTTGGTTAAATTTGAACTTATCACGTGATATCTAACCAAGTTAAACTTTCAAAATGTTAACATTGTTTTATTAATAGATAAACGTTCAGAGCTTAATCATTTAATTTTTGTAGTCAATTATAAAATAATAATAATAATAATAATAAATAAAGCATTTAAAAGGCTAGGCTGACTATCATGAAACCGGGCGAATATGTACTATGAAAGTTGTTAACAATGCAGGCAAGTGCACACGCTTTGATTAGATGTTTAAAAGTTATTGTTTACTTGTTACTTGCGTAGTGAGTATGCGCACACAGACACACACACAGACGTCACGCTAAAAATAGTTTTTCGAATTCGAGAGTGCTCGAAACGCGTAGATCCGCCGAAAACTCGAGTTGCGATTTTCGGCATAATTCCAATACTTTCCCTATACATGTATTGTAGGGAAAGTAAAAATTGAATGAAAACTGTGAATTCAAAGTCATTTCAAATAATTTTCCGTGCTATTTTGTGCAATTAAACTCAGTTTGATGAATTATGAAAGAAGGAAAAAATGAATTTGAGTCTGGGGAAAGTCATGTGCTGCCCACATCAGTTTTTTTTGGGTTGTGACGTTACTGCAGCCGACGTGCGATATATAATTGTTATGATAAGAGACCGCAGAGGAAAATTTAATATTTAGTTGAATCAAATCTAAAAATTCCGGCCATCTCCCATCATAACATCCAGGAAGCGGTCACTCTCATGCAGCCATCAGGAAGATTTAGTCAAAATTAATACGTAAAATTTAATGGTGAGGGTGTCCTATAGTGGGGAAATATAATTTAAAATGAAATATACAAAATTTACGTTGTGTTTAATTTAAATGCAGTCATTAATAGATCTGCTTGAGAGCGCCAAGTGCATTAAATAATAATTCATAGATTCAATTTCCGTATCTTGTGTCTATCGTGAAATCCATGAATTCATTATTTTTTTTTTATTTCAGTCGATTCATGATTTACCTTGTTCTTATTCTTGAGAACTAAACATAAATTAAAGCACCTATTTGATTCGCTATTTTACCCATATACCAATATCTAGCGAGATTTGGTCCTTGCGAAACATGAGATGAACCATTATTTGATATTATCAATCACATCTCTGAAGAATCAAATCCATACACCAAGTTTCTCTAATGTAAAATAGTTTATCGCTTTAGTCCTTTAGATTATTATTTTTTATAAATGTATTTAAAATATCTTATTGAAAACTGAATAAAATAGACACGTTGGAATGGAAGACACATTTATATATTATATTCACTTCATGAGATTCGATAATTCGATTCATCTTGAGGTCATTCAGTGATTGCCAAACAAATAATCAGCTATTTCAATAAACAAAGAAAATTTACTCTAAACAGTCTCTTCTAAATTTTTAATTCAAATAGTAAGACTTAGATGCGGATCGATTTTCGTATTCATATTTAATTGTAAGTCATCATACACAAATAAAAGAAATTCACCATCGAATGATTATCTGACCGTGGGATACTTTGTAATTCTCAAACAGCACTAGAAGAAGAATTATGTTGGATCCACCCAGATGTTATCTCAGACGATCAAGATCCAAGGAAATATTGTTTGCTATCTAAATAGCACATAGATGATTGTCTGCCCGATTTCAGCATAAATATTTATTTAAGACTACGATTCGGTTTGCTTATTGTTTCATGCTAGGATTAACGAGCATTTTTAGTTTCACAATAACATAAAAATTAAATATCCAAGGGATTCTTTTCTTTGATGAAAAGAACTTATGCGGCACATTGCCTAAAGAACGAAATGAATGGCGGGGAATCTTTGATGCACACTATACAAAAATTTTCAGCAACGGATCGAATGAAACGCGACAGACACTTCGCTTAAAAAACTCAAGGAATCCAGCGAACTAACAGATTGGAAGGGTCGTCGAACACAGACCAAATAGTTAATACACCTGCGGCAGCAAAGACATCTTATCAAAGATGCTTGGAAACCTGTATCCGAATTATAAGAACAGAGGAGGAGCTAGCTTTTGCTCAGTGATTATAATGTCGGTCTTGTAACCAAAGGGTCCCTGGTTCGGGGCCCGGCGGCGCCCAATCGCCACAGTGGTTACCCTAGACATACGAAACACGCAACCTTCCTCTCCAACGATTTCACCTCTCAACACGAGATGGCAGCACCACACGGAGTCAGAAGCCTTGACACTCCCTTCCTGGTTGACCACGACTGCCCGTCACGCCGAGGCGACACGCCTCCCGGCCTTCCTTCCTCATCAGCGGAGGGAGTGTGCGGCAGCAAAGACATCTGATCAAAGATTCCACACGGAGCCAGTACCCGAATTATAAGAACAGAGGAGGAGCTAGCTTTTGCTCAGTGATTATAATGTCGGTTTTGTAACCAAAGGGTCCCTGGTTCGGGGCCCGGCGACGCACAATCGCCACAGTCTCTCCCTTGATGAGGAAACGGATAAATGACCAACAACCAATAGTGTCAGTCTGTCCACATAGGGTCCAAAGCAGACGCAAATAATGGCAAATGACTCACAGAAAGGGAAATCGTTAATTTGGAATATTCCTTAGTAAACTGCATTTTTATTGAATGAATTAAATAAATTATTAAAGTAGTAAAATATTAAATCATAGTTTTGAATACATTTTAGATAGAATTTAATTGAATGTCGAATTTTTGAATTAACTCAATATTGAAGACTAAAAAACAAATCGTGTTAACGATCTTAACGTATTTCAAATTGCAGACAGTTATTCGACCTGTTGAATTTAGTGTGTGTGATAAAAACCTGTGAAAAATGAAGGGCTTTGCCCGTGTGTCTGCAGACATATTCCATTCATCTCTTAGTAATCTGCGCGTGAGAATCCATCTTTTCTAAACATTAAAAAAAAAAAAAAAAAAACGAACTTGTTCGTAGGAAGCAGAAAAAACTCTCTGCTTCTGTTTTACCCTCTTAAGGGAAGTCTCTCGAAATTCACTTTCAAGCTTACAGAAAAATAATAAACGAACGATAAATTCTGACCTTTTTTTTTTCTACCTTTCAATAAAGCAGCAAGATGCCTGTGTGTCTTTTTCCCCCCTCTCCTAGTTTGTAGTTGATGATAAGGATATAAAGAAAAGAAGGATGGCATCACTTTCAATTTTGGAAACCATCTTTCGTTTGGAGTTTCTCACGGAAGGTTTATAGTTCCATTTTCAGTATTTATGCTGCAGAGTCTCGAAATAATCTCGAACTCAATCTGCTAGAATTTTATCTCTGTTTTTGGTATCCAGTCTCGCCATGGCGAAAATAAATATCGTGTATCCTCCCTGTAAGACAGCTTGAATACGTTGTGGACGTTATGGTAGACTAATTGTTGTCTTCATGCGTACATTGACTAGATAGTAACCGTAGAATGTATTTTGACTGCCGATTTAGAATAGTTTTGTATTGAAATGTAGGAAAATATGAGTAGAATTTTGAATATTTATTTTGGAAATTGATTGATTATACTGATCAGGCTTATGGCCTACTCAGACTTCGAATTATAAAGTTGTTTTCAATCGTAAGAAAAGTTTTTCTAAAATATTTTCAAAACTGGAAGCTGTATGTGCATAAAAATACGACATCTTAGCTTTTTTTATGTGACATCTTTAGAGCAAAATATCCAGTGATATTATAACTACATAGTAATTATCTAGTTTGGCATCTGTACCTATAAAATGAAAGCGTTGGGAAAATTGAGTAAAATTCCTGATTTTCACCAAAAATCATGCTCTGTATTTACCACGCTTACTCTGTAATACCTCTGTAAACCACACTTCCAAAGGAATTTAGGGACCATTCTCAAAATAAAACTTTAGTGTGCTTTGTGAACTTGGTTTTTTTGTTGAAATTATTATTCAGTTGGTTACAAAAAGTGTGCCTCCTGAATATTAGTACCCCCCCCCCCCTTTTTTTTTCGTTTACCGTATTTTGTTAGAATTGTCAATTTTTTTTAATGGATTTACGATGCAATTTTTTCGAATTTTATTCTTTTAGAAGACTATATAAAAGTTATTTTTTGTATCTTTATGCAAATTATGCTGTATTGTTATGCATACAGTTTTTGAAGGTCTTTTAATATTATTCGTGGCACTCCAGCGTGATTTAAAATTCTTTGCACAAACTTTAGTGGTAAGTAAGGATCACTAATCAAACCTTTTATGTTATTGAATGTATATCCACAGACGTCAGCCTTTGTCTGTAGACGGCGCTGTTGAGCGACACGGCAATTGACTATTTTTCGTCATCAGTTGTAACGCAGACTTTTTACGTACTACATGGAGCATTGCACGAAATCTAAGATGGCCGACATGTATATAAGGTATGAAGCTGCCAATAGAAAAGAAGAGCTTCTGTAAGATTATCGGTGAATTTTACAGCAGCTCTTCCGTTTCGATTGGCAGCCATACGCCAGATCAGGGATTCCCAACCTTTTCACACAGGAATACCTCCTCTGATTGTCAATTTCTTTCGAGATTTTTAAATGTTTTTGTAGTTCGAAGTATCAAAGAAAATAATTTGGTTAAAAAAAACCATCCATTTGCCCAAATTCGACTGAAGTATTTTCGCATACCTTCAACCATCCTTTCACGTAACCCCAGAGGTACGCGTACCTCAAATTCGGAAACTCTGCGATAGATGCATGTCAGCTGTGTACTAACCAGACCGTCCGAACTACCCGAAGGTGTAAGATATCTGTTTGAATGGCCAGAGAGAGCTAACTAGTTATATCTGGAAACCCAGTTGGGATGGCACCCACAAGGACCGTACCTTCCTTCCCCTAACCCATAATATCTCGGATGGACTTTCGAACGTACATATTTATTGAGCCTATATTCCTGGTAGACACGAGGGTAGTATTGTGTGGCGTCGAGGATCAAACACGTGACTCTACAGCATGCTACCCTCCCACCATAGCCATTGAGCTACCCCGGCCCAGATGCATGTCAACTGTCTCAGTATTCGTAAAATGTTCCATTTTACACGACGAAGTCCGCATTACGGATGACGACGGCGAAAAATTGCCAATTACCAGGTCGCTCAATAGCGCCCTTTAGCACCCAAGGATGATGTCTGCGAACATACATTCATTAAACGAATTTCTACTTTCTCAAACTATGTAATATAATATAGAGAAAGTCTTGTTTTCGCTAAAATTTTCGAATTCGAGATTTTAATGCCAATATATGTTTTAGGACCTCCTGAACACGTTTTGACTATTTTTGAAGTGATGTCTGTGGTCGATTTCTTGGGTACAGGATAGCTGCCCCAAATAAATGGATTTTCACGAAACTCTATCCGTTTTTTTTTTTTTTTTATATCGAAAAATCTAGAACTAAATTGAAATTTTTGAAATTCGAACGACAGCATAGGACACAATTTGACATAATCCTGCATAAAAAGGGTTATTTATGGCTCAATGGTCTCGAAACTTTATAGTTTTAATCATCGTTACAAAAAATAACCACGATGTAATTTTTTTGCTCGTGACGTCATTCCTTTGGGGGGGGGGGATCTTCCCCAAGGGGTACATTGTCAAGTACAATCGAAAGATTCCTTTAACCTTTTGCTTGCGGGTGGGACAGCGTCTATCCCAAACGAAGAACCTCCCAAAAAGACAGGTATTTGACATACCCTATCCCAAGCAGTTCGATCCCCCCTTTGCAGGCATTGGCGTCCAAGGACGCCAATACCTGTCTTTTTTGGGAGGTTCTTCGTTTGGGATAGCTGTCCCACCCGTAAGCAAAAGGTTAAAGGGGGTGGTACACGCTATAATTGTAAACATTTGGACCAACAATACCGATTTTTCAAAAAATTTCTTGTAAAATTTGAAAAACAAAAACAAAAAAAAACTACAACCTATTTGAAAATGGTATGTGGTGAATCGAGTTGAGCCACCCTCCATTTCATTTTGTTTTAGTGTTTCCTATCTCCCATTAAAGTTTGCACAGAGAGTTTCTTATCACCTTGAACGAAGTTATATTGGATATTCCAAATTTAAAATAATTTTGCTCATATAATTTTCTCCCTCCAATAAACGTGTTTATTCAGAAGCAATCTGTTTTCTATCTTTTTGACCTCTCCGGTGGCTTCCGCTCGTAAACTCTCATCCTGTGTTTCTTTTAGCACTTGTGCGTTTACTTTGACGGGTTGTGCTTTTTTCGCAGCCGGCTCCTTTGAGCTCCTGCTAATAATACGATTATACGACAGCTGTAAAATAACTTTGGACCAAGACGTATGTGATATTGCTTCCTTTTTAATTCTTGGGCTGATTCAACATTTAATAAAATAATCACTCTTGGGTGGTTTAACAGCGGCCACACTTTTGACGCGAGGTTTTTTTCTTTTTCTTCTTTTGTTTAGTCAGTAACATAAACATAGCAGATGTAACCAGGATCTCGGAAGGGGGACAGTTTGGGCGAAGGTTAGAGGTTTACAGTGATATTAATTCTGCTCTAAACTGTCTAAATTGGTCCAAAGCAGGGGTTCAATTGTAGTAAAAATTAGGTGATGTGTCCAAAATATATACTATGTATTATAGGCAAAGTAAAAATTAAAATAGCCATTATTCATATGTAATGCATAATTTTATTCATATTTAGCAAATTTGTACGATTTGCTTTCTCCGCGTGTCGCAGGCATCATTGACCTAGAGGGCTCCTGACATCTGTGTTAAATATATTTTAAACCACATTTTTTGTAATACCCATACATGGATTTTAGATTTTTAAAAAAAATCAAAACTTTTCATTTCGCACTCATTTATAGATCCATCTGCATACGTTCCTCTTCGCTTTCCCCCCCCCCCCCCTTTTTTTTATGCTATGTGACGCTTTCCTGATCCCAGCTGTTCTTGTTACTATGACAACACAAAACACTCTATTGTCACCTGCTCTCTTGACGTCACCGACAGATGGCGCTGGTCGACCACCTTTTGTCATTCAGAGAATGTTAAAACGGATGTGCAGAATAGAATTCTGGAATCAGCTGTTATCGTCTGCTAAGTGCTCCAAGTAAAACAGTAGCAGGATTAATTAGCCCGCTTGTTGAACTGGGCAACTCTTTCTTTTCCATTAAGTGATGATAAAAATTTATTTATTTTTGTTGCTGATCGCTATCTTTATTTTATATATATAATCGAGGAGGTTTTGCTTTTTTTACTTTTTCATTATTTTCGAAGAATTAAATAAGGAAGAAAATCACAAAAAACAGTTTCCAGTATGGTAAAATGTTTCTAGGAAATTTATTTTAGGTTCATAAACATAAAGTGTAAATTTTCTAATTATTTAAGGATTAAAAGATCGGAAGAATAATACGTATATTCGCGAATATTAGAAGACATGCCCGTGTATTAGAAGATTACACGTAGTACCACATATGAATTTCTAACATCTTTGCCAAAATAAAGCAGATAATGTAATAAATTGAAAATATCAATAATCCCGTAATTTTTAAATCTGAAGGCCGTAATTAATTCCAGTATATGCCACAATGAAAGCGCTAAAGCTGTATGAGAAGATATGTCCGTACTACGTATACTGTCGTAGAATAGAAGATATGCTTGTGTATTAGTAGAAGATTACCCATATTGCAATATAAATTTCAAAAATCTTTGCCAAAATAAAACATACGACGTAATAAATTGAAAATATCAATAACCCCCGTAAAGATTACCCGTACTATAACATATGAGTTCCTAAAATCGTAGTCAAAATAAAATGGATGACGTATAACAGATGACACCAATATATGTCGCAATATATCTGTGCTACTTATATTCTCGTAGATTAGAAGATATACTCGTGCATTTGTAGAAGAGTACCCGTAGTATGTACAATACACGAATTTCAACAATTTTTGGTAAAATAAAACAATCACGGAATAAATTGAAAATATAAATAATCCCTGATATTTTCAGGGATTATTTATCGATATATTATCTTGACAATAATAATGTTTAAACCGGAAGACCGTAATTTATATAATCCAGCCAAATATGCAAAATCGATGAAATTTATTTTATACTAGCAGCATACCCGTTCTTCGTACGGAGTATATAATATAAAAAACTTATAATTCGCAATCATGTGAAAATTCTGTTAAAATATTAAATTTATTGCTCATAAAGAGAAGTTTAAGAATACCTGTTCTCACTATGCAAAATTATCTTCACAGGCAGATCTGAACAATAAAACATCCTGGCCCCTTTTGTAAGCAAATTTACAAAGAAAAAGGAATTGAATCAATATATGCAACCCCGTACTACTTATATTGTCGCAGATTAGAAAATATGCCAGTGTGTTAGTAGAAGCTTACCCGTATTGCAATATGAGTCTCAAAAATATTTGCCAAAATAAAAGAGATGACGTAATAAATTGAAAGTATCAAAATCCCCGTAATCTTAATACCAGAAGATCGTAATTGATTCCAATATATATCAAAATATATGGCAATATACCTGTACTACTTATATTCTCGTAGATTATAAGACATACCCGTGCATTTGTAGAAGATTACTCGTACAACGTACTATATATGAGTTTCAACAATTTTCGTCATAATAACACAATGGCATAATAATTTGAAAATATCAATAATCCCTGAATCAACAGTCCCCGAAAATATCAATAATAATGATGTTTAAACCTGTAGACCGTAATTGATATTATTCAGTCAAAAATGCAATGTCAATGGAAATTTTTTTTTATATACATATCTTTATTATTCAAATCTGAAAAGATTTAATAAAAATCGTATGTTTCATAACACATTGGATCCGTCGCTAAGCGGCATGATATAATTTGCTTCAAATAAATTGATGGAAATCATATCGTCTGAATAATGCGATCTTCATGGAAGGTTTGGCGACATTTTCGTCAATTTAGCGATAACTTAAAAAATCGCCAAATTTATCACCATGTGGGACTATTGAACTCATAGTTCCATTTTGCGACAAATTGACGAAACATCATCACAATACTATCCCCTAACAAAACACAATTAATTTCATTTATTAAGCGCGATTTTATCAATTCCATGATATTTTTATGGATTTACAAATATTTTTATCAATTTGGTGATATTAAAAAAATTCGTTAAATGTGTTACTAAGTAGGATGGATGGACTGACCGACAAATGCTACAGAAACATCATTTCAGTACTCTATTCTAAAAAAACAAATTTAATTTCATTGATTTGGGTCATTTTTATCAATTGAGACATTTCCGCTAATTTGGTAAAGTTTAAGAAAAGTTACCAAGTTATTTAGAGATATTCCGCTAAATTCGTAGCTCTGAATTTGCAGATCTGAAGAATAAAATATTCTGATCCCGTTGTATATACTAAATGAAAATACTAAAATTGTATTAGAAGATACATACACCCGTTCTAATCTTTTTCTGCTTCAACAATCGGCCAAATGAATTTATTAGGTAAACACAATGTATGAATTTATTAGCTAAACACAATATATGAGCTTGAAACTTCTTTGCTAAAAAAATGAAAGTGATGTACGCATCCCGCAATTTATATAATTAAAAGAACAATCAAACCGTTCATTTATAAAATATATTTTTACATCCATTTATTTATTATTCAAATAGAAAAAATAATAATAAATATTAACAACACATTTAATTTCATTCCGTTGCCTAGCAACATGATATAAGATAGAATCTTCCTCATAAAATGCGAAATTAAATAGCCATTTTGATTTCTTTATGCTTTTCATCGTTGAGTAAAAACTTGTGAAAGATGAACCATGGAGGTAAATTCATGTTTCAAATAATTCATGTTTTCTTATAGTGACTAATTAATGCAAAAATCCTGCACCAAGCTCGGAAATAAAGTTTTATTTCATTTTGACGTTTTAAACAAACGATTTTCATCCTTTCCGTTTGGATAAACCACGGAGTTGGAGAGTAGAATTCCTAGGAAAAAGTTCCGTTTTCCATTAATATCTCGACAACCCCTGGTCTTATAAACTCGAAACTTGGACTAAATTTATGGGGGGCTATTTCAAGGCTATTCACAAAATTTCATTAAATTTGGTTCAGCTGTTTTCCCGTGATGATGAAACAAACGAAAATTTCGTTTTTTACTAATATCTCGAGAACCACTGGTCGTAGAAACTCGAAACATTGACTAAATTTTAAGTGGGGCTATTTCTAGGCTACCCACAAAATTTCATCAAATTCGGTTCAGCCGTTCTCCCGTGATGATGGGACAAACAGACAGACAGATTTTCAATTTTATTTATATAGATACATATCTTTATTATTTAAATCGGAAATAATTTACTAAAAATCGTCTGCTGCATAAACACATTGGATTTAAATCGGTTTAATTTTCTTCAAATAAATTGGTAGAAAAAATATCGTCTGCATAATGCTAACGCTATGGAAGTTTTAATTGTACGTTTTCAATTAATATCTAGTCAATCCCTCCTAGAGACTCGAAACATGGACTAAATTTTAAGTGGGGCTATTCCAAATATACCCTGAAAATTTCATCCAATTCTGTGCAGCCGTTCGTTCTCCCTTTATGATGTAACAAGACAGATTTTCAATTTTATTTATATAGATTTCTCTTTACACAACTGGAATTTGTAAAAGAATATTTTATTTATTTTCTGCTTTTTTGCGATACTGTTATAAAGTTTTATCATCCCGAACATGTTCCAATTCGAGATGTTAACGGATAAGCACGTGTCAAGATCTCTTGAACCCGTTTTGAACAATTTCCGAAAAATGTCCGCATTTGTGAAAGTTATATTTTGTGATAATATTTTCCCACAATATTGAAAGCCATGTGTTGATTTTTTGCATTTGATTTAATACTTTCCAAACATTGACTATGTCCGGTTTAGCCGGAATATTTTAAAACTAATTCTAGCCGGGCAAGAACCTTGTACGGTCTGAATTCGAGCAGAGTTCTAAGGAGATACAAGTCAATTTACGTGGTTAAGTGTTTCTCTTGCCTCATATCTAGAAAGGCCACTTCACGCCTTATTATGCGACTATTGGCAGGGTCCGTCTTATTCGGAAGTTGTCACTCTTCCAAGGTTAGTTGCGTAGAGAAGGAGAGAGTTTACGTCAAGAGATGGGGATGAGAGAAAAAGGAGCATTCTGTGTGTCTAGAGGAGGGCGCGGGAACAACAAATGTCGAGTTGCCAGTTATGGCGTGCAAGCCCGCGTTTGGCGAATTAATAAGATTTCTGTTTCTGGTCAGAGCCTCAAATTATTATTATTATTATTAACTATTATTTGCTGATATTTTCTGAAGAGTGGAGATTACATGATCTTATATATGAATATTTAAAAAAATAATTGTTAATAAAACTTTCTTAATTGCAAAATCTCAAATTTTTAATAATTTTTAGTCATGCAAATTACAAAAAATTGTTTGAAGTTCTAGTCATTTACATAATGTATCTACACAAAGATTGTGCACACAATGTATCTCCCAAGATTACCCTTTCAAATTATCAGCAATTATTTTTTAAACATTTTTAATATAATATTGAATAGTTAATTTTTAAATTATAATCAGCTTTCATTTTTTTTTCCTCTCGTATTTAATAATTTATTTTTTATTTCTATAATAAACAGTAAATTATTTATGATTCTAAATAAGTTTAAAAGTCTTAAAACATTATTTTTTATTTAACTGTTATTCCTTTTGTACAATGTTTTAAATTTGTGATTTAGAAAAACAAACATTTTGTTATAGATAATATAGAATTATTTTATAACTTTTCAAAAGCACGTGTATTTAAGGAAAATATTGAATTGTACTTTCTCATGCTATGTAATATAGTATAGAGAAAGTGTTTTCACGAAAATTTTCGAATTCAAGATTTTTATATCAATATATGTTTTAAGACCTCCTGAACACGTTTTGACTATTTTTGGAGTGATGTTCGTATGTATGTGGTCGGTTTTTTGTGTTAATGGATGTGAATGGATTTTCACAAATGTTAATGGATTTTCACGAAATTTTATATCCAGCTTTGTTACCAAAAAATCTAGAACAAGATGGAAATTTTTTTAAATTCAAGCGAAAACTTCGAAATTTTATATTTTCATTCACATGGCAGCATAGGACAAAATTTGATATAATTATGCATAAAAAGTTTTATTTATGGCTCAACGATTACAAGACTTAATAATTTCAATCATTGTTGTGAAAAATAGCCGCGATACAGTTTTTTTGTTCGTGACGTCATTAGCTCAATAGGGGGCAAGTTACCTTCCCCGAGGGGGGGGGGGGGGTACATTGTCAAGTATGGTATCAATCGAAATATTTTTTCAAGCACTTTAAAGTGAAGGGTAACAATACGCTATAATTTTAGTCATTCGGACACATAGTACCGGGTTTTCAAAATTTTTCTTGTAAAACTTGAAGTGGGAAAATACTACTAAAAATGGATTCTAGTAAGAGAAAGTCGAGTTGAATCGCACTGCAGTTAATTTTAAACATGTTATGCAATATATGTTTGAACGTAGCTGCAATATAAGAATAAATTATTTTAATAGTCACTGGGCATATTATTCCAGCCGAAATGTAACATTGAGAGTAATTTCCAAAATTTTCGGACTTTTTTTCCCTAAGAATCCACATCTCTAATATTGTTATCTGCAATGAGAGCGCGATTCTTAATTTCTTATGTTTGTGCCCCCGTGTGTCTTGCATGCACAGCGCGTGGGTCTGGTGTGGTGTAGAAAAAAAAGTGATAATTCCGGTGTTTGTTTTCGTTCTTTAAGTCAGCCATGAGCCGGAAGCCTCCCTTCCTGGGATCGACATCTTAGGAGAAAGAAAGCTGCGACTCTGAGATTGTTGCTTCCGGCCAAGTGGGCAACATCTATATTTAAAAATATGTATTTCATAACAAGCTCCATCTGCAGCTTTCAAATTTTGAGATATGATCCGTAAATATACATATTAATCATGCATTTAAAAAAAGTAAATAACATGCATTTAATCCGCTAGAATTAAAAAAAAAAATTATCTTGTTCTAGATTTTTCGATAGCAAAGCCGGATATAAAGTTTCGTGAAAATCCATTAATATGTGTGACTTATACCGTGTACACAAGAAATCGATCACAGACAGACAGGTGGACATCACTCCAAAAATAGTCTAAACGTGTTCAGGGGGTCTTAAAACATATATTAGCATCAAAATCTCGAATTTGAAAAATTTCATGAAAACAATACTTTCTCTATTATATTACATAGTATGAGCAAGTAAAACTGCACTTGGCTCACAATTCTATCGCAAATGAAACAAAATGAGAAATGGAGATGTTTCTTTAGTGATCCTTTTGGGAATAGTTAGTACTTTTTAGCCATTTCATCCGCGCTTCGCGCATTCTCTGTGGCTAGTGGTCACTGAATGTGACACCTGCGCACTTAATAGAAGTTCTGAATATCGAAAAAACTGTTTCAAAAGTAAGTATAAAAATCTGATGTGGGCAGCACATGAACATATGTAGTTTTTACATATATATGTAGTACTACACATGGGCATATGCAGTTTTTAATTTTAGATTTGGACAATTTTTGCAGACCATTTCTGAAAAAAAGTAAGGGTTTTGAAAGTTCATTGTAAACTAGAGTTCGGCGGGATGATTATTTTGAGAGTTGTGAACTATAAATTTACCGTAAAATTATTTCCTGGTGACACCCACTGTACGGCAGACATGCACACAAATGCTTTTGCAATGGCAGACATAGGATTGCAAAAGTGGTCGATGTGTTTTATGACTTTCAAAACTCGTATTTCCACCATAAAATCAAATTTTGTGAGTTTCCAGGTAAACTATTTGTTCGTTTATGCTATAATATGATTGATAAAGCAAAAGAAAGCATTTTTTTATCTTTCGAACCTGTATACGGCATTGGATGCTGAAGGGGAGGCAGTCAATCACTTGCTTGAACAATGTGATGTGAACACTCTCCCAGTGTAGTGTTATAATAGTAGCTCCCCTTGAAAGCAATTATGAAAGTAAGTCAAGGAAAAAAGCGTTTTGGTTTTGAAAGAGACATTCTTTAATTTCATTTTGTTACCTATACTCGAACTAAATGGGCGTTTTCTACACCGTGAAGCTTCTAAAGCCGCTGCAACTGAGAAAATCCATAAGACGGTGAATCTCCGCCTATTCAATTTCTGAAACAGGGGTACTCTTTCCGGGAATGACTGACTTAATTATTTCAGCCTTGGCTCTGAGCATATGATGTAATGGGGATTAAGAACGCGCGCATTTTGTTCTCGGGATCTGAACAGGGACGACTGTCATTTTACCCCACCCATAGTAATGCGTGGATATATGTATATTATGTTTGATATCTACGTAGTAAGTGCCCCGAGGTTTTCGGAGACCCCATCCGAACAATGAATGCAGTAAAACGTCACTCATCCAAAAAATTGGTAATTCGAAAAATAGATTATCCAGTTATTTACTTATGGAAACTTTGTATTAAGAATCACTAAATAACAAAAATGATATTCAAGAAAGGCGCGGAAAAAAAAAAAAAAGTGCAAAATTTGGGGGCCCTCTGCAACCATGAGGTCCCAAGCGGTCACTTGAGCTCCCTAACCACCGACGTCACTAAATCTCCTTGGACGTCACTGGGTCCTGTGTACACAGCACAATTTAAAATCTCTGCGTAAGTTGTTTACGTCTGGATATCGACACTTCAAAATTACCAAACATTTTTTAGCTGTAATAATGCGAAAACTTGTGTATTGACAACGCCTCCCAAAGTTTACTCTGGGCCATGATATCACGAATGACGAAATCTAACCCTCATGACGTTAATCTGGCAACTTTTTTTGATGCGTTGCCTGGCTGACTGTCCAACCTTATATTAAAGAGTCTTGCTCCAGAATACAGTGTGGTCGGGTGGTTTGAACCAAATATCCCTACAGCTGGGCTCAAATATCCTTACTTGGTGCACGATACTGAAATGACCCTAAAAAAATCCCCACGCTTTAAAAAATACTTTATATATGCCGAAATATGATGAAGAGGGGTGGGGGTGTTCACTCCTAAATGAAGTCCCTTTCTCACCAGAAATTATAGGTTTAATTCTGCTTTTACAATTAGTAAATACAAGTAACGATTTTCAGCCATGTCGAAGCACTGTAAAGCTCTTCACGAGTTTAGCAAAAGTGAGACATCCATCCATTCATCCATCATTTATTTATTCCATGCTGCTTCTTCCAACTCACTCATTATGCAAGTCGTAACGAACACGCGAGTCATGAATATTGCATGAAGGGCGTGATGATCTTGACCTTGAAACGTGATTGGAAGTCGGGCGCTTTTTGTTGGGGCTGCCTCCGCGCATTGTTTTGAAATCGTCATTATCAGAACGTGTTTAGTTTCAGTTTTATGTGAAGGTGGATTGGCCCAATATTGATTTCGATAAAAATTAGAAGAAAATAAAATATATGTATTTAGAAAGGGCGTTGTCCATTGAGTTCTGGTTGTAAGTTTCAATTCTGTTATCTTTAAATTCCCGTGAATAATTAGTTAAAGCTATGGATAAAGCTACAGGGGGAGAGCATCGTAATAAAGCCGCTATTCTGCTTATGGCATATACATTTTAAAAATCTACGCTATTAAATGTGTATACCCATGTGTGTGTATCAATCCAGGGATTTAAAACGCGAAGTCTAGGTGTAGAAAATAAAGGTTTTTCTTAAATGGGCCGTGCTGATAAAAGTTACATGGGTTAGATGTTATAAGTATGAAAGTTTAATGGATATTTAATTAATTGCAAATAATCCACCCAAAATCCAAATTTGGTAACTTTCGATAATACAAGGATTTTAAAGGGGAATTCTCGACGTAGAAAGGCGCAGTTTGTTTTAAATTGAATTATTTAAGATTTTTCGAAATTTATACCGTTTTGCTCCAAGAGAGTCTAATGATATGAAATTTACGATAATGAAGAAATTCCAGACAAAGTGGAACGCAGGTGTTGGAGACAAACAGTTTTTCCTTTGTGATAAAGTACGGGAAGTCTAATTTTTTTTTTCCAAATTTTACAAGAAAAAAATTGTATCGTTGTTCCAATTCATCAACACTACCTTTCATTATAAAAGGCGTGAAAAAAAACTTCCGATTGATATCAAATTCGATAATGTGCCTACCCTCCGTAATATTTTCCAAATCCATATCGCTACATATAAGCCATATGTCTAAGCTAGACTACTTGCTGATACTATGTCGAATGAGCACGAATAGTACTCATTCTTTCGCCTTTTCGTATCAAGTATTAATCCTTCCAATAAATAAATTTAGAGCCAATAACATCATTAAGGCAACGCGGCCAGATTTAGTCTCTGCACAGCGAACCCCCCCCCCCCCCCCCAAAAAAAAAAATAAAAATAAATAAATAAATAAATAATAATAATAATAATAATCTGAATCACTTATACTACTTTCTTTTCATTTTACAGTTGGCTCGAGGAGAAGAGGGGGGGGGGGGCGTCAATTTCATTAAGTTAAAAAAGTTTTACCTCCCTTTGACTTCTAAACCTTATAATTAAACAATAGTAAATATCTCTACACTTCTTTCTTTTTAAAATCATCAAAGACTGTTTATTTTTACTTTCTGTTGAATCCTTTTTCAAAAATTACTAATTTTTTATGCCCTTCCAATTATATATCAGCTTTTTTTTTTAATTTCAACATTAATGTATATTACTTATTACAATGTTCTTGATATTCATGTTTAAATTAAATATCTATTGTATACAGTTGTTATGACCTGATATTTATTTCTTATTATATTTTTTTTAATGTCTAAATTTAAAAAAACTGTCATGTAAACGATTCATTTGTTAAGCCAGCTACAATAATTTTTACAGCTGTTTCTGCAACATATCATGATTATTAATTTTTTCTATGCTGTCTCACGTGTTTGTAAAATTTCATGGGATATTAAGTTTTGAAATGTGTTCTTTGGCTTTTACCCCCTTTTTTTTAAAACTGTTTTAAACTATTTAAAAACACTTTTTGCTATTTACAAACTGTTTTAAACTGTAAAAAAAAAAACCTTCTTTAAACTGTCCTCTATAAATATTAAACTTAAATTTTAATTATTCACATTAACATTTATTTATTTTTTTATGTAAAAATGTAATGTGCCCATAATCACTTACTGTTCTTGTTCTTATAATCTTTTTTCCTTTTATAGGTAAGTGAAACTCTTGGGAATCTGTTCTTATTCGATGAAAGACATATTCTGTTTTCACTATTGCTCTGTAAGTAGTCTTGCTTGTTGTCCGTTCCATGAAGACCATGCTCAGAAAGTTCTAATGGTATAGAATTTCCGAATAAGTAATTGCGTCCATGTTTTTCATTTTGTATCCGCGACAAACATTTGGTAAAATAGTAATCGAGCGAATCTTTCCCATTTGAAGCATCTGTTTTCCTCCTGTATTTTCCTTATATATGTACTGAATTCACGAAGAAAAGTCGAACAAAACTGTATGACTCATGCTAATTACCTTTCTATTCCATGGGTAAATGTGATACAGTTTGTATTCTAGAAAGTGCGAGTTATCGTCTGCCATGTAAAATTTAATTGCGGTGTCAAATCTGATGGGGGGGGGGGGGGGGGTTGCATTGTATAATTTATTTTAATATTTTATCAGTTATTTTTTTTTCTCACTTATTAAGCTATTAAAATGAGTTTGTTTTAAATATATTTTTAGAAGGGTGCACTTAAAATATGTTTATATATATATATATATATATATATATATATATATATAGTCATTTTAACTCCTCATACTTTATTCTGGGAAACAGACTTTTTATTTAAAGGAAGCTGCAGGTTTGTAAATATGCAAATTCGATTATTTGAGATTTACCCTTTTGCTAAGTAACCCGATATAACGAAAATCACCGAATAAACTACCTCAGTCAATTATTCTCTCTGTATTAAATTTTGAATATTCGCTTTGAACTATGTATAATCATTTCGGGTATATATTTTTCGTGACATCTTTTTTTTTTTTCAAAATGTAACATTTCGTGGCATCTTTCTTTTTCAATCATTATCCACTTGTAATAAAAGAAGTATAAAACAATCTAACTTCGTGCTAACTAATTCAGTTTTTCTTTGTTTTTACATCCTCATTTCCGTGTTCCTATATTTTTTTCATCCGTATTTCTTCTCATTGCTTTGGTTTGGTCACACGTATTTATTTTTTTTCTCTGAAATGACTGAATCGCCCATTGTGGCCGAGGTTTGAAACCCTTGTAGAGGCACGGCTATGGAGTTAGAAAGGAGGAGGGAGGTAAAACTCCTATGGATGAAACGCTTGAAAATGCTATAATGCTTTGAGAATTATATCTAGCTGTCGCTAGTGTTAGTAAAGTGGTCGCTATTGGTAGTTGACACAACAAAAAGACGCAGTATTTAGTAAATGTATTTTTGATTATTTTTAAATTAAGGGTTCTTTAATTATGAGTATAATTAATCAGTATTTTTTCACTGTAGGATAGAGTACAGAACATATGAAGATAAGAATAAATTGAAAAGTAAAATAATTTATAATACGTAGGAATAGTCGTTATTGTTTCAGTTCTAATTTGCATTGCGCTCATAATTTATTTTTACAAAATGGGCAGTTTAAATAAATATTTTAGGCCTTTCGTCATAGAAATGCATGCAATGCAATGCAGGGCTACTTATACCTCAGCACCGCCTGAATTATGGTCACAAACGATATTAACGTTTTCTTAATAGGAAAGTATAACTCCTTACTTTTACCTCCATGGGCGCGGCTATTCTAAATACGAAGAACAGACGATATGTGTTGTTTTGGTAGTTTAGTTGCTCACTTTTATGGTTTTCATTTAGTGGCAACTTTGAAATTGAATACGAGTGCGGGAGATGCTGTATGGCTTTGACCTTATGGTTCTGTTTATTGAGATTTCAATGGAAGTATAAATGGCGAATTTTTTTCCAGTGCCTGTGTTTTTCTTCCGTTCTGTATCTCCCTTTCTCTCGCTTCCGTTATTCTTTTATGGACGCCTGCTGCATGAAAGGTCGGATACAGGCACACTATGTTTGGCGAATTAGCATTTTTATTTCTTTCTATGTTATTGATCTGCTTCTGCAGTTTTCTTTCCCCAGTAAATGCTTCTGCGCTCTGCGGAGAAAAATCAAAGCCGTTTAATTTCTTTTTCGCCTATAATAAAGCGATTTTGAAAAATATGCTTTGATATTATGAATATGGCAATCGCATTATTTGTCGTAATTTGCTACATAGAATGGAAATAGGCGCCAACTTGAAAAATGATTGGGGGGTTGCGGAAATTTTAAATCGAATGACATTTTTCAAAGGATTTAAGCCTAACTTAAATTTAATCCAGTCAGATTATCTGGCACAATAAGACGCCTGAAATGCTAAATTGAAGCAAATTATAGTTAAGTACAGAAAAATATTTTATTTCTCTAGATAATTATTTATTTCAATTTTGCATTTGTAGGCGCAACGTTATAGTAATACAATATACAGATACTAGCCAACTCTATTATCTTTATAAAAATAACACAAAATGTAAAATTTATTTTTAGGTATTTTATACTCATGTTAAAAGTGTGAACACGTTTCTTTTTAGATCATTTCTCAGTTAAAATCGTGTGTTCAGAATACAATAAACAGTCTAAAGAAAAAAATTGTTATCCATGCACATAGTAAACAGGGAAAAACTGGAAGAATTAATGACAAAAAAACAAAATTTATGCATATATGTATATGCGTACATTTTCCCCACTAAATAGGCACAAAAACATTAGGGGTTCTAGGAACCCACGACAAAAATATTGGAGGTTCAAAAGGTGCCTTAAACCCAAGAAGTCCGTGTCCCTGGAAATATAATTTGTCTTACTGACGTTCTATGTGTTTGATCTACTATATTTATGTACAGTTAAAACTGCTACGATGAACTGTTCTGTTAACGAAATTTTGCTTAACACAACTTTTATGGTGACGAAAAATAACGTGTTGTAACTGGGGTTTGGTAAATGCAGTAAGTTACATAACTTTGTTAGAAGGTACCTGAAGGATCTGGATGTTATTGTTACAACAACTTATCTACATTTTTCAATGCTTATTTAATGCTATTTTCAACTTCCAATTGTACATGAACCTTTTTTTTTTATTTTGAAAATTTAGCGAAGTTGTTAAAATTTTTAGTGTTTTACTATTAAAAAGTAATTGTCTTTTAACAGTTAGAATGAAGAAAGATTTTTTAAGAGCTAGTATTGAAGTCAAAGCATCAGGAAATGAAACTTCTTCAAGTTTTTAAAATATGATTTGTTTTATTTCTAGTGGGAGGGGATCTTTGGATTTATAAACAAAGGAAATTTTTAGATTTCTCATCATCAGATATTTTGATTAGATTTCTTAAGCCAATGAAATTATAAAAGGCACAAATAACGTACAATGTCTTGAAACTTTGATCTTGAAAAATTTTTATTGAACTTATTTTCAAATTTACTTCAAGTTTTAAGAGATTTGAAGTGCTACGCAGTATGAGTGAATTTGTCCATCTTCATAAAAGTTTGCAAAATTGTTATATGTGACAAGTTTTCTTGTTGCCATTTTCACAAGAAAACATGCAGCTGGCTACTCCATGCTGAAGAGCTCATAATAAGCGTTAAGCGGGTCCATTTATGCTGGTCTGCAATGGGAATGTAAGGCCTCCTGTACACGATGAAATAAGTTGAATCAATAAATTGAACTGTCAATTGATTGTGCGAACTTGCATAGTGTAAAATAAAGTTGAACTGCAAACTTCTTGAACGAACCTTTGCAACCGAAAAGATAGATTGTAACTGACCAATCAGAACGCTTACTGAGTATGATATCATATGAGTATGACATATTTTTTTATATAATTTTTCACTTACCTGATTTTTTTTACTTGCATGAATTTCATCTTTTACCGCACTTATTTATGCATTTTTAAATAACTACTTTATTTCTGTATTTAAAATTTAATTAACTTCAATTTGGTGTATTTTATTTTTATTTTACAAATATTGTTTTTACTTTCTTTCTCTCTGAAACTCTATATATAGGGAAACTCCACATAAGCGTAAATTCTCTCTAATTATACGGAAGATCGAATGATTTTAAAAAGCGTAAATGTTTTATTCTTTGTTTATATATCTCATAAACAGATGATGCCAGCACTATTAGCATTAAGTTGTTACGTTCGCAATTATAGTTTATACAATTTCATATTTAGTGAAATTTATGCGAAATTAATTCAATTTTATTTAACAGGCACGTATTTCCATGATATAATTTTCTTTTCCCTTTTTCAAAGCAATTTCCATAGCCATTAATATCGTCCAATCATCGTAAACATTCGGAAAAGAAAAACGAACCTATTTATAAATTAAAAGTATAGCACTTACTCATAAAGAAAAAGAGAGAAGTAACATATTTACGAAAATAAGAAAGAAACGTATTTATAAACTGTAACGAATCAAACTAAAATTATCAGCAAAATTGACTGAGTGCACGTAAACTGCGGACAAATAGCAAGAAAGTTGCATATTTAAGAAGTTAAACCGTGTATATAGACAAAGTTGCCGAAATGCAGAAAACGTTCTGTTCAATAAATCGCTTTCGTGTAAATTGAAAGTTGTACTGGCAGAACTTGAACGGTCAGTTTACTGATTCAACTTCTTGTATCGTGCACAGGGGTCTTAATCCTAAAGATTTCCGGTTTTGCGACGATTCTTCGGTATCACGAATGGGGGATTAATTTGTCTTCCTTAACATTTCAATGTTTGAAGATGAACAGTTAACATCGGAGTTCTGTTACATAGAGGTTGATTGCTAATGAACGAATCAAAGTAGAAATTTCAGGATTCTCGCTAAGTCCTTGTGTATTCTTTTAACCTTCGATGGAAATGTTCTATAGAGCTTGTGAAAGTTTGCAGCATCTCCAGCGGCAAATTGAAGAAGTTAGAATTTCCATCTTGAAATGAAAACGAAGCAAGATAGACGAAAGTGTTTAATTATAAAAATTTAGAGCGTTCTCTATTTATTATGGAAAGATGTGCGATTTCCACATAACATGTGCACAGATGATAAAAAACGAGGTCGACGAAAAGGGATAATTGTTGTTCTGTGTCATTTGTCTGCAATTCTTATACATCGTTTATTATTTACTGTAAAAGGATAATTCTAAAAGAATAACGTTAGCTTATTACACTGATTATTATTTTTCCATGTATATTTTCCGCCATTTTCACCAGAAATATGCCGGTAGTAAACTTGACATTTACATGATTGTCTCTTTTCGTTAGCCTCATCTTTTATCGTCTGTGTACATGTTATGTGCGCAAACTGCACGTCTTTCGCGTATTTTGTTTCGCCTACGTTCGTAATAGGAATTTCAACTTTTTCAATTCACCGCTAGGGGCGCTGTAAACATTTTCAGCGGATAGTGCATAGTCGCTTTCCTTCTGGTAGACCCTGCTCTTGCAACTCTAGAATAATTCAATCGAAAGTTAAAGGGATGCATAAGGACTTGGAAACCCTGTATATTGATGCTCTTTACAAAAATTCCATCCATTAAAATGGTTTGTTTGGTTTTCTCTAAAGGACCCAGAAAAGTTTGTTTTATCCACGTTATGTAATTTTGTAACAGCTGTAAAATGCTAATAAGTCTCATATCGTTTGCATTTTTTTCACTATGGCTATTGCATTACTTACAATTTAAAAGCAAATCACTGATTAAGAAAACAATTTAAATTTTTCGGAAATTTGTGTGCTAATATTCCACGAATTCTCCTACGAGATCTTTAACGAGATAAAATTAGCTTACGCTGAGTTTTACTCAATTCATAAATTTTAAAATGTTTATGAAATAACAGAGAATATCAGACATACGTTAGAAAATCTCGCCAAACGAAACCAGTTCATGGAAGGTGTTATCTGCAATGGGTGCGCGATTCTTACTTTGGAAACTTGCCTCGTTTTCGAACGAGTTCTGCGACTATACGGCTACTGTTATTTACGTCTAGAGTGCTGTGTTATGACATTTTCTGTTTTAAACAATTATTTTCTGCAGATGGTAGGCATGCAAAAATTTTAAAATGTTGAGTATCCCCTTCCCCCGTAAAAAAAAATCCTGAATCCAGCTAGACCCCCAAGTCTCCATCTGTCATAAATCAAATGAACAATTGCGAATCAAAATATTATAATTTTCCATAAAGCTGGTTTAAAATAAAGTTAAGTAAATAGTCATTGTTTTGAAAAGAAACAGCCCAGCTGGTGTGCCGGAGAAACATAAGGACAGCCTG
The DNA here is from genome assembly GCA_951213105.1 of Amaurobius ferox. Lineage (NCBI taxonomy): Eukaryota > Metazoa > Arthropoda > Arachnida > Araneae > Amaurobiidae > Amaurobius > Amaurobius ferox. The sequence goes on along the minus strand of OX578138.1, from coordinate 16,159,718 downwards.
CATCATAGTATAGGGTTGCCATGTGCACCGTTTTTGCTTCCTGAATTCCTTGTAGTGTCCGTATTCTTCCATACTGTGCTCATAAAAGTTTCGAATCTTACATGTCGCTTCTGATAGAGAGTAATGTAAATAGTTTATTCCATTTTAACCTTCTGATGCTATTGGGGTTTGAATGTAAATGTTTCTCCGCGCTTTTATTTTTATATAGAATTTAATATTTTGACTGAAACGCGTATTTTGATTGTAAACCTGGTTAACACATTTTAAACTTTTTTGAAAAGTCTGTGTTCGAAGGGGGGGGGGGGGGAGGGATTACATGATTTTATGTGTAGACATATTATGAAAAAAAAAAGTAGATAATCCCCCCTCCCCCTTAATTTGCATTATTAGAACGCGAGTGGATTGAAATTCAAGACTTTAGTAGCATTATTTCATACAGAGGATAACAGTAATTCTCAAAACAATGATAGTGTATAGTTCAATGTTTTTCAAACTTTTTTTGGTCGTGGAACCTCAAAATGAGAAAAATTCATTGTGCAAATTATGCATTTAAATTTTAGAAATTTTTACTTTCTGATACTACCCGTATAAGAAAAATATTGTTTTCTCAGCAGAGATTTTAGTTTCGAGATTTTAGCTTAACATAAATTTGGTAAGACGTTGCAAAAATTCATCTAGCCGAAATTGGGTTTTCACCTACAGCGTCAGGAGTTTTATTTGCGTAAATCTATCGTTTTGCCGTTTTAGTCACCTGTGAGCTATAAAGTTGCCAATATCTCGTTTCAATTTTATGTTTAAACGTAAATCATTTCCAAACTTTCTGCTAGCCGTTCACTTTCCTCCTTGGTTTATCCATTCATTCATTGATTTCTGCTATTCATCCCTTCTCCTGCCGTCAACCGCTTTTTCTATTCTATCGGTGGATGCCGATGTTGCTAATTGAGTGTAGGTGGCGCGTCTTGCTAGCCATGAAGAAGAAGGCTGTTTCTTGCCTTCGAAACCAGTAACCATTATTTTTTATTTTAATCTGTATTACACAAAACCTTTTTATAAACTATAAACATTGTTTTCCTCATAAAAAAGTATTTTCACCGCTATTACTTTACCTGTATACATGTACGGTATTGTGATGGGATCGAAAATTCAAATTTAAGTTTTTGACGGATTTACATATTTTAAACAACCTTGAATACCAACCGATCGTTTTTGCGGTAATGTGTGCATGGGTCTGTGTACGTGATATGTCAAAAACATTTAGTGCAATAATCACAATATGTGAATACTAAACCCTATTACTTTGAAATTCTGTTAAACATCCAGAGTGCCCTGAATCTTCAAACGATTTCTTGAAAAATTAAGACCGTATTCATGTAAAAATAAATAAATAAATAAATTATTTTATTTTCTACTTAATTTATGGTAAGGAAACGAGTTCCACTAATTTTAGAACGCTAACGTTAACCGTTCTCGAGATATTGCACATTTTTTATGTAAATAAATTTATCAAGGGGGGAAAAGAAGTAGAGACTTGTAATTTTTTTTTTTTTTAATTATATTTGAGCAATTATATTAGGTTAATTTAAACACTTCAAAATAACGTCATAAAAAAAAAATCACCAAATTTTAATTCTCAACGCTGTAAGTCAACAAACCATCCCGAATTTTACTGACAATGGGTTTTAGAAACAATATTATCTTTTACATTCTGAGGCTAATTGAGCATTCTGATAATTCTGAGGCATTTTGAAGCAGTTATTGAGTACTTAATATTTAATAAATATTGGAAATAGAATGGGTATTATTCTACTTCCAAGGTTTTTCTATAGTAGCTCTATTATTTCTACTATCTCTTTATCTAATCATCAAAAATGTAATCAATTTTGTTTATACTCTTTTGGGAGCGTGTGAACGCGGAAATTTAACCCTTTGCCTTAATTATATCCATTCATGGCGGCACCCATTCATAAAAAAACTCCGAAGCTACTATGATGAAGAGCTTTTGCAATTCACGTGTTGCTGATTTCGCGCCAAAATAATCGTTTGGCGCAGGAAGTTCGGGAGTTTTTTCTCCCATCCTATGGTAAACCTATGCTCTTGAAAGCGTCAGTGGTAGCAGAAGTGACAGTCACTATAGTAGATGCGGTACGCAGACGATTCGAGTGTGTTTTCTTTTCTGGTTTGATATTTTTTTTTTCTACAGTTCTGCGTTAAAATTATGTGATCTTTATTTTGTTTTCACTGCAGGACATCTTCTGGACCTTATATTGATTCGCCACTTAAAAATGTAATACGAGTATCAGTGTTTGATTTATTTACTGAAATTTATTTATTTATTAATTTTGTCTATCAAACATTTTTTGAGGATTCACAAATGGATTATTTTCGCTATCTGTGCGTTCTAAATTTACTTTCGTTGTTGATGTTTTTGCAAAAGACACTGTAAAAAGTTCTTGTCGGCGAAATACATATGTTGAAATGTATTTCCAGCAGCCTTCTAGAAGTTCCTATTTTGAAATCTGACGCAAATTTATGTGTTTTCTTCGTGTGCCTCGAGCTACGCAACTTTTGAGAGAAAAAGATTTTTTGCACAAATTCTGGAATAGCAGCTCTGACAGTATATTTTGGTAGAACTAGTTTAAATAACTATTGTAATATTTAGGATTTTCTGAACTTGTACGTTGAATGATTATCTGAGATTTGTTTCTTAATTATATATTGTAATCTACGCGGTTATTTATTTATTGGTGCATTTTATTTTTAAAAGCGCCTATCATTATTCTAGAAAGTTTGAAAAATATTTATTGAAATGATGAGTATAGTATAACTTATGATAAAGTTTGTATTAACTGGAATATTTTCATATATATATATTTTTGACTTTATGAGTCGTGAATATTTAAAATTATATTATCGAATATTTTATATTTCGTCTAGAACGTGCGACTTTGTTTCGAACTAAAAAAAGCGATAGAATAATTTATCAATATATTTATCAATTTCTTGTTTGTAGAATTCCTATGCTATAGAAACTTAATTACTTAGTAATAGTTTTACTATCTTCCATATTGTTCATTACTTTTAAAGTAATCGTCAATTTTTTTCTACAAACTTTAACTGGCAAAACAAAAAAATATATGTAAATAAATAAAAAGAATATTTTTAGACTATAGGTATACCGTGTAATCCACTTCTTGTTGAAATTGCGTCTTAAATAGCTTCCATACCTATTTTCTATTTTAAATAAACTTTTTTACTACCCGTGGCAACACATGACATATTCTAAATCACAGGATTGCAATTTTTACCAGTCGTGGATGGCAACGCCTGAAGTATTCTAAAACTCAAGATCTAATATTACCATTAGACCAACTTCACCTTCGTCCAAGGGTGCCGTTTTATTTTTATTATTTTCCCTCTGCATTTTACTGAAGCATAAAGCGCCCTAACGAAGTCAGAACTTTTGAATACATTCGCTGGTCTGAATCTTTCTGCAACAAAACACGGAAATTGCCTGTCAGCGTGAGCCAGCCGTCTAGAACGAGGTAGGCCCTCGACAAGACGCGGTGGACAGACATCATGGCCTCGTCGTTCGTTGTCCTACCTGGTGGAACGCCTCAAAAGGAAATAAAATAGCCGACTGGGCATTAAAAAAAAGTGGAAGTGAATCAAAAGTTGTGCGGTTAAAAAAGTGCGTCACCTTGGGGGAAGTCGCTGAGACGTTGATTAAAAGATGAAGACGACAGGAATGGTCTGCTGGAATGCGCCGATTGAAGTGGATTGGATGGGTGAGTTGATTTTAGATTTTTTTTTAAAGGATTCTGCATACACGAATTCTTTGAGTTATATTTTAGGTACAATAGAATTTTGATAATAACTCCTTTTATTTCAAGAAAATTTGGAAAACGTACGAAAGGATTTTAATCGAATATTTAGAAGAGATGGAAAAAAGGGGGTATACAATAGTTTTTTTCGTACATAATTATATATATATATATATATATATATATATATATATATATATATATATATATATATATATTGTTACGAACGTATATGTATTCTCTAGAATCGTGGGTGTATACGCAGGATACAGGAACGAGTCCACGTTTCTACATAACTTACGTTTATTCACAAGTACAAAGTACCTTTCTGGTAGGTCGGACGGTCTGGGTCTCAACAACAACAACAACAAGTACAAAGTAAACTGGAACAATATACAATCAAACAGTATTTAAAAGCTCCACTAATTTCACAAAATAACTGATATTATTCACATAATGTTGACGAAAGTAATTTCACAAAACAGCGGCTACTATCCTCAAAACATTGACAAAAATCACAGTAAAATGTAGCTCGTGTCACGTCCATTCAACTCCCCTCCAACGGAGTGATGAGTCCTTTTTATAGTCTTTCTATAGCAACTTCTGGAAATCTCTATATCTCAAAGATCAATCGTTGTATCGAGAAGTTTCAGGAAGTCGTCAAATTGGCGATAAATCTTCAAATCTGGAAACCCTTCTTTTAACTGGGAAACCCTAGGCTCACGTCATGCTGATGCATAGACTGTGTTTTCTTCGACTGTCCTTCGATACAGACGAAAGAGGAGGCGCCAAAGGGAATAGTGCGGGTTCGCAACAATGTATATATATATATATATATATATATATATATATATATATATATATATATCACCACAAATGTAGAAAAGGGAATGGAAGCAATATACCAAAAATTATCCGGGTGTGTCTGACCCCCACTCCCCGGTTAAGCAAGCTTTATGTCTAGACAACACTCCCGGTAGCCGATATATTGCTAAAGATAGGAATACAAAAGTAGCAATAAAGCAAAGTGAAAAGAAGTTACAAGCTGACACAAAACAGAGGATAAACTTTACCATAAAATACGTTGTAGCCATTTAATTCAAAACCAAAAGTTTCAATAACGTGTCGTAATTCCACCATTTATCTGATACTAAGTATTGAAAAGTATACCCTATAATCATTTAAGCAGATACTGTACCTCGACATCAATACTTCAAATTAAAGTAAAGTAAAGTAAAGTAAATTACAAAAGTAAATTAAATACACACCGTCCCTCTTACACTATCAATTCCTCGATGTAGTGGAGCAAACACGACTAATGCCTGTGTATGGATAGTATATATACGGTAGCTTTCAGTTACGGTTAAACCAAAAAAACCGCATATGATGTTACTCAGAAAACACTTCGGAAATCCTTGTGCTATTGAACCATGGAGGAAGCGAATATCGCTATTATAACGATCATTAACGTTACTGTTTATTCTTTTGCTACCTATGAGTTGGTTCAATCTGATGTTTCTGTACACATGCCGATGTAAACATGAATTCCATAAAACTATGTAATTTATTTTTAATTTAAAATCTCTACGTTTATCGTAGAGACGAAATCCCGTCGAACCATCAGAAAGTTCGTATAGCCACAAATCCAGAAAATTTAGACTCTTATCTTAGTTATATGGAGTTTCAGTTAACTTTAAGGAGTTTGGATAATATATATATATATATATATATATATATATATAAACAGAAATGTTAATCTTCCCTAGTAACGTATCCTTTTCTTTCATAATTCTTATTCGAACTTCCCATCTCATGCCACGCGCTTATTACACGCATACCCCGTCTTTGCATATTTATCCACTAATCCTAACCACAACGTAAACTTTCTTATTCGAATTCCTCTTCTTTCTCATTCGTGAATAGCCTATAATCATAACAATACGGCTAAAAGATGTTTCCAAGATAAACGTTTCCACCCGTAACTACATCTCCATCCCATTTATGTAGCATAGAAAAATTCAAGAACGGCATCCATCTTTTCTATGCCATCAGAGATTTTCCCTCTCTCCGAAATAAGTGTAACGTGCATGTAAAGGGGGACTGCTCTGAGACTCCGTAACAGATGGATGCCGATGTGAACGTTTTTATGGAGCTTGACTGTTTCACGATAAAACCAATATATATATATATATATATATATATATATATATATATATATATATATATATACTATTATTAGCCCCTCCTTTTAGTAGCTCTTTTTGTATTTTATTACTTTTTCTTACCATTTCGCTTTACTGTTTTTCAGTTCTTATGAATGGCAACAGTAGATCGTTTTTTATTTTTTCTTTGCGAATGGCAACACTGGTCTCTTCAATCAAGAGTTCCCAGTTTCGACTCGTTTGTACATATACTGTGCATTTTCCAGCTATTCATTTTTTTATTTTTTATTCCTTCTTTATGTATGTCGTCCAAGTAGAAATAGTTTATAGATATAATTTATCTATTTCTTCAGAAACATACATATTTTGTGTCTGCTTCGTCAAAATGCTTGGACTTGAGAACGAATTTTACAAAGTGAACATTTCCATTTTTTTAGACTTAGCCCTTTTTCCACGTGTATAGTGATATAGCTTAATTTTTTAAGTTCGTGTTTTGTATTTTTTTCCATTTGATTGATGATTTGCTGTTTTATATTTTATTCTGTGGGTGTTTTAGAAAGTTAGGTTTATCGTGTTGCAGCTTCTTACTTTTCGTTCATTGGATTTTCAAACTACTATTATATATATATATATATATATATATATATATATATATATATATATATGCTAATTTCCAGATTTTTTTTTGTAATGTTTTATTTTTTACAATTTTCATTCTATAAGTAATAAATAAAAACATAAGTTCTTATCTTCGCCGCAACTGTTAGTGTAATTAGCAATAAATAAAATGTCACTGTTGAGTTTAAAAAAAATACTATATTTTACTAAATTAAAATATCTGGAATGAGTGCCTCTAATCGACTTTCACATGTATTCATATTCCAGAAAGATTAGTTCGACTTGTATCACATCACAATCATTATCAGAATGGTGGTGGGGGGGGGGGGGGGGGTTGCATCTCTTTCGGTGTGCTTTTAAAAGACGGACAGAAACAGGTTTTAAATGTTTGTTATGTAGCACTTTTCTGTAGTATGATTACTTGCACCAGTCAGTCAGTGACGGCTTTCAGTTTTGCATGTATACAGATAATGCTATGAAGATCTTAAAATTTGAATCATGAGAATGAAAAAAAAAATTCTATCTGGTTCTAGTTTTCACATTTAATATTCAGTTTTCTAAATTAAGCGAATTATGAAAAAATCTAATGTGTGCAGCATACTTTCCCTGCATAATGCAATGATTTTAGTTTTGAATTAACACCGTAAATTAAAATGGGGCGCTTTTGGCAACTTACGAGTCCAACTGAATGGCTTTTTTTCATACTCGCGTACAAAATCCTCATCAAAATGCAATTAACATTTAATTAATATCAATTGCATGAAATAAATGACTGCTAACAAATTCTTGGAGATCAAAATAAAAACCAATTACTAAAAAGTGTCTTCTCTCGTGAATGAAACGATCTAGATTCACGAGAATGATGTGGCATAATTATTGCATATGGAAGGTGAACATACTGGACGATTCTTGCGACTTTTTTAAATTTTATATATAATTTTTTTTAATTAATTTATTTGAAAAACGTGCAATATCTCGATTCATGCTGCGTTTGAAAGTTTCTGTCAATCGTTTTCTAATTAAAAATTACGTATGAAATGATTGATTTAACAGTATTCAACGTTCTGATTTTTTTCCCCAAAAAATTAAAAATCATGCAATATTTCGAGAACAGTTCATGTTAGCGTTCTAAAGTGTGCCATCATTCGTTTTCTAATTTTAAAAAATTACGTTTGAAAATATTATTTTTTTATCATTATTAAAAGTGCTTATTTTATTATTATTATTATTATTTATTTATTTATTTTTTAATATTTATTCGAAAATTGATCAGAGGATCTTTCACCCTCGAAAATTCAATTCTAACCTGCGATCCCTTCCTTCACAATACTTTCCCTACTATGCATGTACAGAAAGTAAAAATAGTTCTAGTTTGATAGTTCTTGTTTTTACACAATATAAATATAAACATAAATTCCATAGATAAATAGTACATTTATTCTTGAGCTATCGTCTTCACATCTCACTGGCATACACATTTTCTAAAATCGTACAAAGTGTGATCAGGATGTCTTGAGTGATCAAAATCTGGAAATCGAAATTTTTAGGGAAAATAAATACTCTCTCTAGGGAAAACGATTTTAGGGATTTTTATGGTAAACAAATACAACAATGAGAAAGTGAAATCAAAGTTTCTTCTAGACAGAATTTTTTGTAACACTTGTTACGAACTGTAACAAGTGTTGGATAATTTTGTTACAAACATTTTTTACACTAATAAATAGTATGGATACATGTCAATTTTAATTACATTTTAAAATCAAAAGACAACCAAAAATAGGTTTAAAAGTCCTTTAATAAAACCTCCTTTCCTCAACTTACAAAGATTATACGGCCAAAGCGCTTTCGGGCATCACTATGCCCTTCATCAGTTCGTCACTGATGAAAGACATAGTTATGCCCGAAAGCGCTTTGGCCGTATAATCTTATAAGTCGAGGAAAGGAGGTTTTATTAAAGGACTTTTAAACCTATTTTTGGTTGTCTTTGATTTAAAATTTTTTTACACTGTTTGAAAATATTTGAGTGAATTGCGTTGCTCTTATTTTAGTGAATGGCGTTGCTCTTTGGAATAATATCGAAGGGATGGGGGAAAGGAATGGAGAGAATTGAAGTGAGATGGGGGGGGGGGATCATTGTTAATCTCGTGCCGATCGAAAATAGATTTTCTGGCTGGGATGACTCACTCTGCTATTCTGTGTCATGCAGCGGTGCGAAGCACGGGTGTCGACAACTCCCAGGGAGGGGCCGCGAAATTCATAATACAGTAGAGCGTCGTGTATTTGAAAAAGATTGTCAGCGAGTGAGTTAAAAGCCAGTGAATATATTTTTGCTAAATGCATAAATGTCAAAATTATCCACTAAAACATTTTTGGATGGCGGTGAAAATATAAAACTTACAGGTACACCTCAATTATGGTCATTCTGGTCAACTCTCTTCTGCAACCGATGGTTAATTGAACCGCAGCCGTTACAATTCAACATTCAACAACAATTCGAAAGTTGTCAATTTTGAGTTGTCACTTTTGAAGCAAGTGAGCATTAATTAACTCACATATTTTTAAATATTTTAGCGCTATGAAGAATTTTATGAACTGCGAATTTATATGAAATTTCTTTATTATATAAATTAATTATATCCATTTCAATGCATTTTCTTGAAGTCTGCCCCCCGCCCCGCAATAAAATAGTTGAAAGTTCCGCTATTGTTATATACTGTAAAACATCTATGAAAGACCACCTACGTTAAATGATCACCTCCGTTAACAACCACTTTTTTCGGAACGGAAACCCCCCCCCCCCCCCCACACACACGCACACACACACACACACACTCACACAGACTCAATGCTAAATTTATTCCCATTCAGAGATCATTAAAAACTGTTCTTCCTCTCGAAGTGACCCCATTTCTGGAGACTGAAAAGGGGAGAATTTTCATTTCCTGTTTATTAAAAATCGAATTTAAGTTTTAGAATTCTTCCTTTTTCGGCTGTTTAGGCTCTTAATTCGATTCTGATGAAGAACCATCAAAGGAACTCTCGCAGAAAATCCCTCGTGTCTCACAGGAAACACTCAAGGAAGTGAATAAATAAATTAATGGAAATTTCGTTATATGTTCAATACAATGAAATATTTTCAGGGGGAGGGGGGTGTAACATCAGAACAAACTACTATTCATTCTAAGGAAAACTAGAGCAACGTAAAAATGCAAAAATAACACAATAATGCAGCATACAGCTGTTTCGAGGATACGCTGGATCCTACTCGTCAGTGCAAGAGAAGTAACGAACCCGAAGTCCAAAAGAGGCCCGTTCTTCTTTTGGACTTCGGGTTTGTTGGTTCACTTACACTGACGAAGGGGATCCAGCGTATCCTGGAAACAGCTGTATGCTACATTATTATGTTATTTATGCTTATTTACGTTGCTCTAGTTTTCCTTATCGTTCGCACAAAGTGTGTTTTACTTATAGATATACTATTCATTCTCTTTTTTGAAGTTGTAAATTTCATAGCTTACAATTTAAACATCAAATCACCAAATCGTACTTTTTACCAAATCGTATTTTCCATACTAATGTGGCACATTGTGCCATTTATGTATGTAATTTCACTTGTATTTTACTTAATTTCATGTTTATTCCCCCCCCCCCTTCACCGTAGACCTCCATTAAGACCACCTCTCGGGGCGACCGCTTTTTTTTTTCACGGAACATAGCGTGGTCGCCTTAGAGCGGTTTTGCTGTGCATTTGTTTCAAGTTCGTTCTAACGTTCATTTCATCCATAATATTTCGTGAAGGAACATAGTGTTCACTCAACATTTGATTATCCCCTTCTTTTTTTTATTGTGTTTCCTGTTCGTCCTTCTGGTCAAACTCCATATAAGAGCAGACACGCTTTTATTCACCGAATGAGGAAAGTTGATTTTACACGCCTGCTTTATAACGTCGAATTTGTCATATTGTATTTGATTCTGTTTTCCTGAAAACAGATGAACGCATAATATTTTATAAACCCATAAATAGAAGACCGATTTATGGGCCTCTTGTTGCAAAATAGGCGCCAGAGCAGTAGCGGAATTGCATGTAGTTCCCCACCACCACCACCACACACGAGATCCTGACCTGTTCCTATCACTTACAATTACCATAATATTTATATATCCCCCCCCCCCCCCACACACACACACACTCCTTCTCAACCATTTACAATTTTCAAAATTTTTTTATTTTCATTTCCAAAGAAAAATTTTAAATTGTGGAGAGTTATATTTTTCAAGGGGGGGAAAAAAGAGTATGCTACGTTCTTTTGAGAGGGTTCTTTTTATGTCTACATTATTCCCTCCATTTTGCTCTCAATCGTCAATATTCGTTGAATATAATAAATGTCATTATATTCAACGAATATTGACAATTTTTATGTGGTTCCCCCCCCCCCCCCTAGTTGCTTCAAAATCGAAGATGAGCTGATAGAATATATTTCTATACGGAGGGGGGAAGGGGCTGATTTAAGTATTTAGTTAAAATACTTTTTGCCAATGGCTATGACGGGCCGACTAAAAACCTGCGATGGCCTGGATCAAATTGTTCTTTTGCAGTGCATTATGTTTCTGTAGGCCTTGTAGTCCCCCCCCCCCCCTTCCCGTTCCTGTGTATTTCCTCTTGTTCATTCTGAATCCATCTGTCCGGTTTCATTAATTAACTTCCCCGCGGAATACCCGATAATGACCCGAATGAAGTTCACGAAGAACAAAATAGGATCCCTTTCCTGTGAGTGTCCACCCTCCGTTTGGCTCGCCGCCAATTTTTCTAATTTATTACTTTCTAGAACCTTTTATGGGGTGTTAATGTGGATCCTAATCTTACTCTTGGTAAATGTTTGAGGTGAAATATATTCTAAATTCACCGTATGTATCAATAACCAGAGGGGGCGGGGAGGGTGTAAGGTTATTCAGCTAAAATCTTTTTATGGCCAGAATGGTGTAGATGGTAATCAAAAAGCTAATTTTGTTGAAAATCCAAAAATAGTGCTCCTGCTTCTGGTACAATATTCAGAAAGAAAACAAATTACTGGATCTTTTAGTATTTATTTTAAAAGTGAATTCTGAACAGTTGATAAAAAAGTAAATCTTGTGGAATTTGATGTCTATGTGGTATGATGGATTTTTATTCAGTCACTATAGAAGTTTGTAAAACTGTTGCACATAACAAGTTTTTTTTTGCCCACCATCCGTAGACTATGGTTTCACGATCAGCATGAAACAGACACTCAGCGAGCACAAAACTGCGAGACTGGGATTTCAGAATTTTTCTGGTAGTAGTATTTACGGTTAACGTTTATTTTTAAAAATATCTCATTAAATTTTTCTGTTGTTTCGGGATGGATCGAATGTGATGTCGAAAAACAAAGCAACCCCGAATGCATTTTTTGTGATTGTATGATTTTTGCCCTTATTTCTTCCGACCCCGTTTCTGAAACAGAATAAGTAACTACTGACTCTAGAGGCCGAAAATTGAGAGTATTTCACTCAAAGCGGGGCGAGGATTCGAACAATGGTGGTCCTTGTCCTTGTTTCATGCAACCAGTGTATCATCATCTGGCAATTTATTCATTCAATCTGAAGCCACAACATTTGGATAGGTTATCATTTTTCTTCTTCGAGAACATTGTTTTGAGTTTTAAATCGTATGCTCTGATGGGGTAGCACATAAAGCACAAGCCTCGAGCGGCGAAGTCAAAAAATAAATAAGTAAATAAAATAATAATGATAATGATAAAACTATGTGAATACATGAAAAAGTTTCGGGTGTGATTTAGTAAAAGATGTTTTATTCGATTTTTGAACACGACACCTTTATAACATTTAGCACTTTTATTAACAAAACGAACCTATCCCGGAACAGTCAATCTTGCTATAGTTTAAATAAAAGATAATAAATTAAAAATCCCTAATGTGCTACAGAAATTATCCTTTATATTTTCACAGAGATAATGCGTTATCGCCATCTTGTTGACACATTTCCATAAAATCGTCACGTTGCCTCCGATATCTGTCGCTATGTTTGCCAAATGTGTCGCCAAGTGTGACAGAGAACGATATTTCTATTTCTTTTGAATATGAGCATTCTTATATGCCCTCTATGGAAAGTTTCCGAAAAAAAATTAGATAACGCGGGAAATTCTTAATCAATTGCTTAGATTCTCGAACTTCCCTAACCGCTAGGTCGTTGTTGGCCCATTTGCAACTTACTTATTCGTGCCTTTTGACCTCGAGTGGAATCGTAAGCTTAGCATTCGAATATCGTGACGCAACTCGCCTTCTATGAAACGATCACTGATCGAGGACCCCTCATTTTGTATCCCAATCTTTATTCGCCGCCGTTGTGTACGACATTATCTAAAATTTTTTTTACTCCAATTGTCACTGCAATAGGTTTGTTTTTCTATTGCTGTGATGAAGAGCATTCACTTCTCTCTTAATTCTATCTTCAAAAATCTCTTTTTCTATCCCCCACTTAATCTCCGCAGGAGGTAATATCAGCCCAGGAACTCTCAACAAACTGAATTCCTTGATCCATGACAAAATTATAAACCCCCAGGATGACAGTAAAGGGACTTCTACCTTACAACAGGCCGTCGCTTACAAGTAAAAAAAATGGTCAACTGGTCGACCCATCACCACCAGTATCCCAAATAATGTATCTTTTTTAAAATAAATACTTCTACCAGAAACATTTTTTAAATTCAAATTGATATTCCGTCAAAGGAAAGTATATCAAAAGGAAAGAGAAAAGGAATTTTCTCTTCAGTTGCTTGTTTCAGTTTTCTAGGTTAACCTATGGAAAAAAAGTCCTGCCTCTTTCAGATTTGTAAATTTTCCCTTTTCTATTTTGCCAAGCATAATAGTTACTTACTAGAAAAGGTCAAGTTTATACTTTTATAAAAATTGAGTAAAAGAATTAGAAATATTTCTAATATTTATCGAAAAGCAATGCATTCGTTTAAAAAAAATATTATACAGGTACATACGTCTGATTATTTTGTTGCATTTTTTAAAAGCACAATTCTTCTTCTCTTTAGCGTCTATGTTTGGCAGATGACAACGAGGAAAATCTTAAAAACTAGACGAGTTAGAAGTTTAGGAGACAATTTTTATAGGTTAACATAGGATAACTGAAACAAGTGGTTGAAGAGAACGTTTATGTGCTTGGCGCCATCGCATGGGCGAGCGACAATGACCGTGGTCCACGGGGGGCGAGAGGGGGGTTAACTAGTTTCTTGCTAGTTTAATTTACCTAATTAATCAAGAGAGTTCATATTATTGAGCCGCATATGAAAATGTGACAATTCGCCGGTCCGCGATTCATTTTGTGTGATGAACCCATTGTTGTAAAGCGAGTTCTGGGACGAGTTCGAGTTCTCCAGACGCGCAGAAGCGAGAGCGACGTCCAGGAAGTCCAGAGGCGTCGTCCGAACAATCGGAGGAAACAGCGGTTGCCCTTCTGACCACTTCCATTTGCTGCAGGAGTTCATTTTCTGGACGTTGGAAATATAGATATCCCAAAGAGTACCACTAAGAATTGAATGGTTAGAAAGACGCGCCTCCGCACCTACTTATCGTTTCTGAAATAATCATCATAGAATAATTAACGTCTGGTCGTCCAATTAGTCGCGCTTCGGTAGAACTTCATTAAAAGATGCGGGAGTTCGCGACAGTTAAGGGCCGACCACTCGGCGCCCTATTTACATCTACCTGAAAAATTATCTAGATATGTGTCCGCCAGGTAGCAAGCACACTTTGTAATAAATAGTTTTGTGTTTCGACGACACATTTGATTTATTTCACGTGATATTAATGAAACATCAATAGCATTTTGAAGTATATTTTTTTGCCCGTGAGTTTTTAATGAAAAGGTTCTCTTTTACTTATTAGATCTAGTCAAGTCATACCCTCTTTAATTTTGCACTCTCGAATTGCGTACACTTTGCATTGCAACCCTGCCCCGAAGTTACGGTGTTTACGTCCGAGTTGCATGCACTGTGTGTACGCCGTACACACTGCTGCACACGCAAAGCATTACTACTACTTATTCACTTTTCATCATATTATTTTCGAAGACTGTTCGCTTCTCATCTCTTTGTGTTCGGCTGTATCTTTTTGCAATCAAATTAATATTATAAATTTTATTTTAGTACTTTCGAGTGATTAAAAAAATAATTGAGTAATCAAAAGATATAGAATATAAGGTAAAGGTAGTAAGGGTGTTGTGTACATTGACATCTCGTGTCATTCTCAGTGATTAGCCTAGGCCTGATTTAATATTAAATTATTTATAACTTCCTTTTTTTTTTGCTTAAATTGAAAGGAACTTGATAAAGGTGGCAAGAAAAATCGCAAGTCTATTGAACTGTATATTAAGCCTTAAATTATTACATTTTTTGTTGAAGCTAGTCACAGTGAAACACCATATGAAACAAATACAGAAAATCATCAATGAAGTTAAATGCATCGCGCTAGTCACAAACGCACTGATATATCGAGGGTGAGTTTTAAATTACGTATTCATGTACGCAAATAATACATACAGTCTTTATTTTACTTACAAGTGCTTTATTTTCACCAGTTTTGCAGGAATTTGATGACCCGGTGCGATTACATGCGCACATAATGATTGCAGTGCATTACTTATATTGATAGGGGAAGATACATTAAATATTTCAATTTACGACCATTTTCGACTTACACTCTCCAGAAATTAATCTGCCGTAAGTCTGGAGGGGACGGGGTTTGGGAACCACTGCATAACAGTATAAGTAAACAATAACGCTATGAGGATTTAAAACACGAGAAAGTGTTGAAGTGAGTCACATTCATAATGTCTTTCATGGCAGGGAATGGAAATAGAGCGAGTGCTTCATAAATTAATACTGAAATCAAATTGTGGCACTTCCGAAATATAAAAACACGAATTGAGTTTATATTTGAGTGTGTGCATGGAGTTTGCATGCACAGTATTCATACACTTTTCCTTCCTTTCTATATTACTCATGATTGTATTGACGTGAAATATACAATAACGTGACAATTGATCTGTTTACACTGTATGAAGCCGCATGCGAATATTGCGAGTAAACATCATTCGGCACGAAATTTCCTATGGATAAAGGTTATTAACTTACCAGCTGTATACACGCCATGTTGTTGAATAGTCACTAGAAAATGAGAATGCTTGTTGTTAAAATCCGTTTAGCTCTTTTCAGTATAGTAAAATAAAAATTTATATTTGATGTATTGTAGTGTCTCATGGAAAATGCAAATGCCTGAAAACATCTTCCGCTAGAGCTGTTATGTAGTAAGCTGGACGTTCTTGAAGATGAAGCAGCTGCCTTCTGCTGCTCTATCCATCGGACTCCCCCATTGATGATATATTTTACTCAGTTTCTCAAATGCCAGAGAACGCCACACTGACTAGTACCGTTTGATTTCATGTGAGAGCCAGTATATGTCTTGCCAAGTTGGCTACTCATTCGATTACTTTTAATAGATCAGAATTCATTGTATATGTTTATCTATGACATATCCAACCAAGCGCGGCAGTGCATTAAGTGCAAATGCCTGAAGTATCTTCCAGTAGAGCTGTTATTTAGTACGTTGGATATCCTTAAAGATGAAGCAGCTGCCATCTGCTTACTGCTCTTTTCATCGGCACTCTCCATTTTTGATGTACTATACTCAGTGCCAGAGAATTCCACACTGACTTGTACACTTTCCCGGCCGTCCAAATAGTTGCTCAAGTCCTTCGGATGAGTCGGACGGTCTGGGTCTTCAACACTGACTAGTACCATTTGATTTCATGTGAGAGCCAGTATATGTCTTGCGAAGTTGACTACTCATTCGATTGCTTTTAAAGGACTAGGATCGGTTGGATATGTCTGTCTTTGTCTTTCTGTAGTACTCGAGACAGTTCATCCTCACTCAATGAATCAGATGTTGGACTCTGGCTGAATAATCGCAAAAACCTGGCTTCCAAACTTTATTTCAACACGAGAACAATGTGCACAATTCAGAGGGCAAGATCTTCTTGAGAGCACATTAAACGTTTCATGGGCCGATCCTTTTCGATGCCGAATTTCAATCCCAAATAAAAGAATATTATTTGTAGCGCTCTGTAATTCATTGACGTCCAAAATTGTTCCATGTGTTTTTTTAAAACGTCCAGCACGAGAATTCATAGATCAACGGTGTTCTCTATGTTGACCTAGGCAACATAGTTGTAGATAGAAATGTTAACACTCATTTTCCCCACCACATCCACTCTTCTTTCAGTAACAGTACACAAGGAGATGGTGGATAGGGTATACAGAAGTTGACTATTAAATCTGGCGAGCTACTTCACTTTTAATAATTGTGACATTCGCACCCACCCGCATTAAAGATCATCTTGCTGTGGGTGTTATTTATACTGCCCATGACGTATGTCCATTTCCGCCTCCTTACAACGATGAAACCTGGAAGGTTTTAAATGGCGCACTTTTCTTCACATTGCAACATCTGCCCCTTTAGATGACTGCCGACTCATTTTTCATGCAGCTTTTTAAAAGACAATGTTCCTTTCTCCTCATGCTCAGATAGTAGGCATTTTATCTTTGTATGACCTCTCTGACAGCTGGGTCTTCCACACCAGTCCTCTTGCAATCGAGTCTGAGGATCTCTTGAATCTAACGTTATATAGTTTGCGTAGCATCTTGGAATCCAAAGTAAATTTCGTCAGGTGAAACAGCGCTTCAACTACCTCACCTGATGTTATCGGTTGAATATGTTATTATTATGATTTGGCAAGTTTTTCAGACTCGTATAGCTATTTTTAGATAATATTTGACAACACGTGTGCCAGTAGTGCGATCTGTTTTGTTGATGTTCGTTGTCGAGGGTGGATGGGAGAAACCTCCCGCCACTGAATCAGTTTCACCTATTCCTGAAGTCACGAACCGTACACTGTATCATCGTATGTGAAGCCACGTACGATGAACCGATGAAGCCGGCAAGATATCTGTGGAGTTGCTTCAAAGTTGCTGGCTAGGACCCATGCAGTTCTCAGATCCGAGCATTTCCCTTGAGTTGAGTCTCTGAATCACGAATAACATCTGTAAAGAACTGAACTGTAAGTCGTTCTCAAACCTCCATAGGACAGACTGGAAAAAATAATTACGAAAGTCTATTTATCTCAGACGCCAGTTTCTGTTGACTCTCTCCAGATTTTTGGCGACAAGATTTTAGTCGTACACTGCTCTTTTTCTCCACATTATTTTCCTTATAGCGAAATTTTATCTAGGGCATTTGCCAGGACTTCTAAGTCCAAACTGCTAGGAACATTTGTGAAACATTTACCGCAGGACCTCTTACCATCAAATTTGTCCATCATATACGTATAGGATATTTTACTTTATGTAATGACAGCACATAAAAATCTTAGCGATTGACAATATTCGCTTTACAGCTGTTAATCCCTTCACTATAGTTTTTAACGTTTCATTTTCACGTCGTCGAATTTCTGAGGAACATCATCTTGTACTGCTTTCATCTCCACTTTCACCTCTCCTATGATCTTTCCTTGCTCGGTTTTCATCTCGGCTTGAATGGATGTTAAAAGAAATATCAATGACATTCATGGTATATAGCTTTTTGTGGCAAGAAAAGTTTTAGAGGCGGAATAATAAAAAGCGGGTTTTTTTTTAAATTTATTTTTTAATTTACATTTATTATTATTATTATTATTATTTTGTGTGTGTGTGAACACGCTACTTGTTAAGTTTGAAGTTAAAGTTTATGTACGAAGAGTTTTATTGAAATAAATTATTTATTTTGTATTTTTTATTAATTTCTTTAAAATATAAAAACTTATTAATTTCTTTAAAAAAAAAAACCCAATAAAAAGGTAACCGCAGCTAGTATAATATCGGACTTGTTATAGAAAATGGCAACTGTCTTCCTTCTGATGCTTTTTGTGTTCGCAAGCACGGCAGTCGAAATCCCAATGAGTGCAATTCAGATGAAGAGGTATCACGCCACCTAGGTCAAATGATAACACAATAATAATTAGTTGGGTGGTGTTGCTTGAATACAAAGCATAATTTCATTGTATACCTTTCTTTTTATTTCTTTATAATAAGAATCTGTAGATTAGCATTATATTATTATTTACATAACAAACTCGGAAGTCGGCTATTCAGCTTTGCGAAGTGAGTGAATTTTGATGACGCGACTGAGTCTAATTAGAGCTTAATTAGACGGGATGAGATAGAATTTTTTTTCTCTTGGTCAGACGGTATTTTGTTAGATTAAGATGTGGCTGTGAAAAAAAAAAAAAAAAAAAAAAATCCCTAATATGCTGTAGAATGCAAATAAAACTACGGAAACCTGAAATTAAACAGTGAAGTTTAAAAAAGCTAATTTTCAAAGGTCGATAGTTAACGCATGCAGAATAAGTAGTGGTATGTTGTCAATTTGTCTTTACAAAGATAGAATAAATTATAAATTAGAATGTAGTAGACTTAATAAAATAATGCTGTTAAAGTATTGTAAATAAAATACACACACACACACGCCCGGTCGTCCAAATTGCTCCTCCCAGTCATCGGATGAGTCGGTCGGCCTGGGCTTTCGACATACACACACGCAAAAAAAAAAAAATCTTTTGTTTTGTCTAAAATTTGGAGAATAACCAAACGTATCGGTATTTGTTGAGCGTTTTTTCACTGCACAGCAAGAAACTAAAGCAATCTTCAAGCAAAGGTTTCTACAAAGAATATCTGAGGTGTGTTCTCTCCTTTTCGTAAAAAGTTAGGGACTTATTTGCTAAGTATGGAATATTAAAAAAAAAAGGTAATATTGTAGTATATTTTTTTATAATTCTATATAAAGTTCAAAACTTCAAATATTAATTAAAAAAATTAAACTGGAGTTTGATTCAACTCGACTATCTCATACCAGAATTCATTTTTCTCAAATTCTACAAGAAACATTTTGAAAAATAGATATCGTTGCTCCAAATGATTACAACTACAGCGTGTTACCATTCATTGTAAAGGGCTTGAAAAAATATTTCGATTGATTTCATACGTGATACTGTACCCTCCCGGGAGTAAACCCCCCCCCCCCCCCCAAATAGGGGCTAATGACGTCACGAACAAAAAATAATTGTATCGCGGCTATTTTTCACAACAATGATTGATTAAGTCTCGTGATCCTTGAGCCACAAATAAACCCTTTTATGAATGATAATGGCAAATTTTGTACTATGCTGCCATCTTAAAAAAAAAAAATCTGATGTGGGCAGCACAAGACTTTCCTTATATAATGCAATCAATTTACTACTTTTACAGTAAAAGAAAATAGGTTATTCTTATAGTGGATACTTATATTCTTTCCAAGATATTGACATTTCGTCAATTTGTCATAAGTTTCATTGATTTATCGTCGTTCTTATCCATTTTGCAAGATTTTCGTTAATTTGGCAACATTTAAAATGTCGCCAAGTTGACGGCATTCTGCCAAACTCGTCGCCAAAATCTTGCCAAGCGTTATGGACGGAGAAATAAGTTATTCTTATCGCAGATTGCCGTTCAAATACGAAAATATTACTCAAAGTATCCTTTCTCGTGAATGGAACGAGCTAGATCCACGAGAATGATGTCACCCAATTATTTATCGCGTGATATTACATATGAAAAGTGAACATGTTTCTCAACAGTTAATATTTTTTTTTAATTTATGGGATTTTTTTATAAATTTATTTGAAAAATGGGCAATATCTCGAGAACGGTTCATGCTAGCGTTCTAAAGTTTATGTCAATCATTTTCTAAGGGAAAATTACATAAGTAATGTCCATTTGCGTAACTTTATTAAAGGTTTTGATTTTTTGATGAATTTTTCAAACTTTCAGTCGAAAATTTTGGGGGGTTCTGAGCATTCGATTGTGTTTAAAAACAACAGGCTTCCAGTATTCATGGATTGTAATTTTTGTACTAAATTTCATTTGAATCGCTCCATTTGTTCGTGAAATATCGTCTCCGCAGACTCACTTTCACACACAGACATCACCTGTAAAATGTTCGATTCGTGATCAGGGATGCTTGAAACGTGCTCTCCCGTGGTAAACTCGAACTCGAATTCGAATTTTCGACCCCGTTACAATACTTTTCTTATACATTATATGTATATAAGGAAAGTAATATAAAATTTAGAATAAAATTCAAAGTTTTTGCTCAAATTTAAAAAAATTCTATCTAGTTTAAAAAAATTCTATCCCAATATAACAAAGCCTGATATAAAGTTTCGTGAAAATCCGTTAATATTTGTAGTTACTGTTGTGTACACAAGAAATAGACCACAAACATCAGACATACAGACGGACATTACTCCAAAAATAGTCAAAACGTGTTCCAACTATCTGCAGACATTTTTATCACTGTAAATTGTTGAATCTGATAATTTTGGATGTTCAAACTTGAATGTTTGCGGTTGAAATTATTTAAAATATTTTGCAACATAACGAACGAATATTGTCGTTGTTTTCATTCCTAGATTATTTTTAGTCATATTTATATTCATTGCATGTACAATATATATTTTCTTTTATATAATTTCGTATTATTATTACTTTTATTTTAAGCATGCTCCTTTTGCATTGAAAATTTTGTTTCATTTCTTTTGTTAGTCTCGAAACCAGACCATTAAAAAGAAATCGTTCTATTTTTTTAACACTGTACAACATAGTTGAAAAGTGTTTATGACTTTGTTCATTCTGTCTGTCCGTTAGCACGATAACTTCCGTAAAAATAAAACCCGGGTTGAAAAAATGAAATACATTAAACCCTATGGGACCTAATTTTTCAAACATTTTTTAAGCGGATTTAAAATTTACAAATTGCTTCGAAAGTTTTAGGAAATATTCAAATTATCCCATAAAATATATAAAAAAAAATTTCAGCAGAATATATTCAGTAGTTTTTTAAATAAAAATTAAAATAATTACCCTTTTTATATGAAGCGATCACGCGACCATTATATGAAGAGATCACGTGACCCACTTCAAAATAATATATGACATCCATCTTGTGTCAAAATCGGGATTTTTAAAGTTCTTTTTAATTCATATTTAGTGATGTATCCATCCTAAAACTGCTTTACTTTTGCTTAAATTCTGTGAAACTACATACTGAAACGACGCAATTACAATGTATTTGAGTTTAGATCATCCAACTTTGATTATTTCGACAACGAAGCCTAATTTTCACTTATGGAGAATGTAGATACCAAAAGATATAGAATGAGTTGTTGTTGTTGAAACCCAGACCGTCCGACCTACCAGAAAGGTGTAAGGTAACTGTTTGGACGGTCGGGAAGTGCCACCCAATTTAGACCGGAACCCAGTGGGGGAGGCATCCACAGGGACCGTACCCTCCTTCCCCTACCACCAACCTCTCGGAAGGACTTTCGGACCCACATGTTTAACGTGATCGTACTCCGCATGAACACGGCGGCAGTTTTGGCAGTGGCTGGAATCGAACCCGGGCCTACCAAGTGCAACTCCAGCGCGCTAACCAATGGGCTACCGCGCCCCTATAGAATGAGTTGTATAAGAATTGCTGCATTTCTTTAACGCAAAATTATTTAGCTCATGGAGTCTGCAATATAGCTGATATGAATGAAATATTCATCGATTTTACAGAGAGAAGGACGATTTTTTCGATGAAGTTTTAAGCATAGAGTTTAATTACTTGTACCTCCATGGTCTTAAGGTTTTAAATAAAATAAATTATTATAGTATTGTGATGAATGAAATGGATGGAAAAAGATTTATGAATGAAATGCTGCTTTTATAGAGAGAGGCAGGCGTGTTATATTTCGATGACGTCATTTGAATAAATTCCATTTGTTTTCGATTAAGTTTTCAAATATAATAAATTACTGTAGTATTATGATAATTTTAAAAATATTACCGAGGAATGTACCGCATTTTAGAGATGCTTAAACCAGGCAATTTATATTTCAATGCCGTGATTTGAATGAAGTTCATTTTTTTCGATGAAGTTTAAAGTTTTCAAATATAATAAATTAATGTAGTATTGTGATAATTTTAAAAATATTACCGAGGAATGTATCACATTTTAGAGATGTTTAAATAAAATTGCATTAAAGTTGGAAAGTGTTTCCATAATCAATGCTTTATGCATGGTTGATCTTTCTTGTTTAATCTTATTCTGTTATTTTATGAACTGTTATTAGTTGTTCAAATAATTAATTTCTGAAATATGCAGTCTCGATAAATTGTTAAATTAGAATCTTGTGGATCTCTTTTTTTTTTTTATGGGTTCCCGAGGACCGGGCGTTTTAAACTTTAGTGTTTCTATTTGGAATTATTTAAACTATTTTGCAAAATAACGAAATAAAATCATCATTGTTATCATATCATGATATTATTTCCTATCCTCACTTCTACTCAGTGCACCTTAAATATTTTTTTTTCTTTAGCTGCAATTTGTTATCACTTTTATTTTAGCATTCTCCAAATTCTATTTCGTTTCTTTTGTTTACACTCTCGAAACCAGACCACTGGAGAGAAATCGTTCCGGTCGGTTGGATTGCTTATACTTCTGTCGACCTTAATCTCCAGGTTTTCTGTTACTACAAGAGCTGCAGAGTGACTCATGCCCATTACCTGCCCATGATCATTACGCTCTGCAGCAACAGGCGTTTATCTTCTTACCTTTTCATTAGGCATGTTGTTCTTTGTAACTGACATGCTGCAGACTAATTTTTCGTGCTCTTTGCCAGTAGCAGCATGGGGCACTGGAGGAAATGGTACATGATGGGGAAATAGGAAATTTGTGCTCCAAAGCTAAATCTTTTTTTTCCCAAAACGTTTACAAGTGTGTAGCATCTGGTCTTTGGATGCCAATTTTTATTTTCCAGCCGAGGTAATAATGAGTTACTGTGCTGGGTTCTTCGTTTTTTTTATTTTTATTATCTCTATTGTCGTTAGTTGCGCTAGCTGGAAGTTGTTATAAAGGGTTCTTACGTTATTCTTTATGTGCGTATTAAAAATAAATAAATCGATGTAATCGTTGTTGATTTCAGATCAGCGTTACAGTGGTGTTTTTTTTTTCTTTGTTTAAACACCATAATATAAAAAGAAAGAAAAAACGTTTTGCATGAGTTGCTATATCAAAAGAATAACCTTTACGTCATTTAAAAAAATAAATAAGTAATTACAAGCGATACTTATAAAATCATTGAGATCTTTAACAAATAATGTATCCTACCACAATAACAAATAATGTATCCTACCACAATAACAAATAATGTATCATAAATTTGTTAAACTTTTGATGGCGCAAAACATTATTTCTTTCATAAGTACACCCATCTGTGTAACCTTTGACTCCAACTGCGACTCCTTTTTTTCTACTGTTCTACTCAGACTTATTCAAGGAGCAAAAAAGGCCCCTTGTATAACCGGTGCCTATTAGGATCATTGCCGTAAAATATCAAAATTCTGTAGAAGTCTCTTACACATTGTTAATGTAAAAAATCTGACTTGGGCAGCACATGACTTCCCTTATATAATGCAATGAATTTACTACTTTTACAGTAAAAGAAAATAGGTTATTCTTATAGTAGATACTTATAGTCTTTCCAAGATATCGACATTTCGTCAATTAGTCATCATTTTTATCCATTTGGCGAGATTTTCGTTAATTTGGCAACATTTAAAAAAGTCGTCAGGTTGGCGACATTCCGCCAAATTCGTCGCTAGATAAGTTATTTTCATAGGGATTCATTTTCGTCGGGAGATAAGTTATTTTCATAGCAGATTGCTGTTCAAATACAAAAGTATTACTCAAAGTAAATTTTCTCATGAATGGAACGAGCTAGATCCGCGAGAATGATGTCACCAAATTTATCGCATGATATTTGTTTCTTAACAGTTAATATTCTTTTTTTAATGTATGGGATTTTTTATTAAATTTATTTGAAAAATCTCGAGAGCAGTTCGTGCTAACGTTCTAAAGCTTATATCAATCGTTTTCTAAGGAAAAATTACATAAGAAATGTCTATTTGCGTAACTTTATTATAGGTTTTGATTTTTTGATGATTTTTTTTAAATTTCACTTAAAAATTAAGGGAGGTTTTGAAAATTCGATTGCGTTTAAAAACAATAGGCTTCCAGTATTCACGGATTGAGATTTTTGTACCAAATTTCATTCGAATTGCTCCATTCGTTCGTGTTATATCGTCTCCACAGACTTACTGACACACATACACACACACAGACATCACCTCAAAAATGTTTAATTTGTGATCAGGGATGCTTGAAAAGTTGCTCTCTCGTCGAAAACTCGAATTCGAATTTTCGACCCCGTCACAATACTTTCCTTATACATTATGTATAGTATAAGGAAAGTAAAAATAAATGCAAACTCGGTCCGGCCAAAAATACTATGTGGATTTACGATAAGCTGAATGTCGCTTATGGCCCCCAAGACAGTAAATACGATGCTAGGAAACAATCCAACAATCGCTCCATTTGTTCGTAAGATATCGTCTCCACAGACTCACTGACAGACACAAACAGACATCACCTCAAAAATGTTTGATTCGTGATCAGGGTTGCTTGAAACGTGCTCTCCCGTCGCAAACTCGAATTCGAATTTTTGACCTCGTCACAATACTGTCCTTATACATTATATGCATATAAGGAAAGTAAAAATGGCGAAAATCGCCAAATAATGTGTAAATTTGATGAAATTTTGCGCCTTTAATAATGAAACGTTGTGTTTTTATGCGAAACGGATATTAAGAGTAATATCATAATTGGAGTCTGAAATATTAAAGGTATAACTTTTATTTCATCAGAACGGTTATATATATTAATCCCTATTTTATTAAAATATGCAATTTTTAACACCAATCGTTCTTAATTGGCAAACATGGGATGATTTTTAAATTAAGGGCTACACACTATTTAAAATCAACTGAAGTGTAGCGACTCGACTTTCTCATACCAGAATCTATTTTTAAGTAGTTTGTGGAATTCTCCCCCCCCCCCCCCCCCTCCAAATTTTGCATGTAAAATTTTTAAAAATCGGTATCATGGATCCAAATGATTATAATTATAGCGTGTTACCCTTCATTTTAAAAAATTTGAAAAAATCTTTCGATTGATACCATACTTGACAAAGTACACATCCCCCCCCCTTCATCCAAGGGGGGGGGGTCTAATGACGTCACGAACATAATAATTGTATCGCGACTATTTTTCACAACAATGGTTAAAATCATGTCAAATTTTGTTCTGTGGTGCCATGTTAATAAAATATAAAATTTCAAATAAATTTCGAAGTTTTCGCTCGAATTTAAAATTTTTACTTTCCTTATATACATGTATAATGTATAAGGAAAGTATTGTAACGGGGTCGAAAACTCGAATTTAAGTTTTCGGAATTTGACTTTTCGACGGGAGAGCACGTTTCAAGCATACCCGATCACGAATCGAACATTTTTAAGGTGATTATGTGTGTGTGTGTAGAGAGAGGATATCTCATGAACGAATGGTGCGATTCGAATGAAATTTGGTACAAATATTATAATCCGTGTGAATACTGGAAGCCTATTGTTTTTAAACACAATCGAATATTCAGAAAGCCCCTAAATTTTCGAGTGAACTTTTGAAAAAATCATCAAACGATCAAAAACTTTAATAAAATTACGCAAATAAACATTTCTTATGTAATTTTTCCTTAGAAAACGATTGACATGAACTTTTGAACGCTAGAATGAACCGTTCTCGAGATATTGCACATTTTTTAAATAAATATATAAAAAATCCCATAAATTAAAAAATATATATATTACCTGTTGAGAAACATGTTCACTTTTCATATGTAATATCATGCTATAAATTGGGTGACATCATTCTCGTGGATCTAGTTCTTTCCATTTATGAGTAAAGATACTTTGAGTAATACTTTTGTATTTGAACGCCAATGGTCATTTATCTGGTATAAGAATAACTTATTTCTCCGTCCATAATGCTTGGCGAGATTTTGGCGACGTATGTGGCGGTACGTCGTCAACTTGACGCCTTTTTTTAATGTTGCCAAATTATCGAAAATATCGCCAAATGGTCAAAAATGACGCTAAATCAATGATAATGATGACTCATTGTCGAAAATTCAATATCTTGGAACGAATATAAGTATCTACTATGAGAATAACCTATTTTTGTTTTACTGTTAAATAGTAAATTCATTGCATTATATAAGGAAAGTCATGTGCTGCCCACATCAGATTTTTCTAGATGTTTCGATAACAAAGCCGGATATAAAGTTTTGTGGAAATTCATTAATATTTGTGGCTGCTGTCGTGTACACAAGAAATTGATCACAAACGGATGGCCATCACTTCAAAAATAGTCGAAATGTGTTCAGGAGGTCCTAAAACATATTTTGGCATCCAAATCGAGAATTTTCGTGAAAACAATACTCTCTTTATATTGCATAATAGAAGAAAGTAAAAATATTAAAAGATGTATTATTCCTAAATAAAATTATTTTTAAATAATAAATAAAAATGGGCATAATAAGTAAATAATTTTGTTTATTTTTTTAATAAGTTTATTTTGAAGTCTGAGCCAGCATAAATCTTGCCATATATGATCGAATTTTGCGAAAATTGCAGTACATAGCGAATTTTCTTCTCATTGCAAATATCGTTTATTTCAGGATGTTGAACGCATAAGCGCGAAATCTGTCCATGGATGATATTATCTACAATATAAGAGTAGGATTGAGATGTGCTTTTGGCAGTCATGAGATCGATAGAATTATCAATAGAAAATAAACTATAGGGGGAGTTTTTCAGTGTTCTTCCCCGCACACAACAGTGACGCATTGAAAAGTGGAAAATAAATGTTAGTCACACACGAAACTTAACCAAATATAAGGGTGTTAGACAAATTCAGTTTAAGACAGGCTTAATTTAAAACAGCACTATATGTATCTTATCTCTTTCCAAAATTGATACTATGTAAAATTGTTAAAATGAAGGTGTTGGCAGATGATATAGTTTTAACAATTTGGCATAAAATCCATTTCAGATAAGGATAACATCTATGTAGTATTGTTTTGAATTGAATCTATCTACACTCTCAGTTTGTCCATTTGCGTTCAGGGAAGGACATTGAAAAGCTTGTTTTTTTCTCATAATTTATTTTTTACTTTCCGTATCTAGTTGTAGTGTTTCCTCCCTCATCCGCCCTCTTATTATTTATTATTACTATTTTATTTTGTTTTGACATAATTGACGTACAAATATATGTAGTATTATACATGCAGATCGACGCGTTAGAACCAGGAAGATATTTCATCTGAAAAGCACTGGGCCGTAATTCGCAGAAAGGGGGCATGAGAAGGGCAAAAACATAGTCATGTGCGTAAATGGTGTAACGCAATGGCGTAAAAATGGAATAGATGAAAATGTACCGCGAGTTGAAACTGTGTGTCGAGTGTCAGTTCTTTACGTGCTCCGAGAGTCGAAAACGAACTCGTCAAAGATGACGTATGTAAATGGCGTATCGTAGTGACGTGAAATGGGATAGAAGAAAATGATCCATGAGATGAAACTGCTGTGCCAAGTTTTAGAATAAAAAGGGCATGAAAAATCTAAAGGACTTGAAAAAACTTTCTATTGATACCCCCCCCCCTCCCCCTCAAAAACTAGGCTAATGACACAAATTTTAGTTTAGCGAACACGATAGTGATAATGATCGTCACGAACACAAATTTAGCGTTAAAATTAGGCTTCGTTGTGGGAATAATCAAAGTTTAGTGATCATTTAAAATAAAAGATATTGTGATTGCGTTGGCACAGAATTTAGATACACAGATCATATGCAAAAATAAAGCGGTTTTATGACGCATGCAACACTAACACGCGCTTGGAGCCGAGATGTCCGTCAAAGATGTTGGAACGATAATACAAAGAGAGGTAACGTGAATATAAGAATTGGTGCAGATAAAAATATGTGCAAGAGGCCAATTTTTCCCACTTTTTTACTTTCCCTGCAATACATGGTAATGTATGGGGAAAGTATTGGAATCATGTCGAAAATCGCAACTCGAGTTTTCGAAGGATCTGCACGTTTCGAGACATCTAGAATACGAAAAAACTATTTTTAGCGTGACGTCTGTGTGTGTGTCTGTCTGTCTGTCTATGTATCTATGCAATGTATGTATCCACTCTAACTCAAAAACTAATAGACCGAATTCCATAAAATTGGGTAGGTAAGTCACTTGGATGTGATCTTGGTGCTGATTAGCTTTTGGTACGATTCGTAAAAACAGAACCCGCCTTTTTTTGCGAAATGGCCCTTAAAAATTTAATTTATTCGCTCTAGCTAAAATACTAATTTACCAAATTTCACAAAATTTGATAGATAAGTTACTTATTAGATACTCTGGGTGCTGATTAGAATTTGGTACGATTCGGAAAAGAAGAACCCGCCTTTTTTTACGAAAAATTTTCACGTATCCACTCTAGCTAAAATACTAATTGACCAAATTTCACAGTAATTGGTAGATAAGTTACTTGTGGGGCACTCTGGTGCCGATTCGATTTTTGGTACGATTTGGAAAAGAACAACCTACCTTTTTTTACGAAATGGCCCACAAAACTCGCAAGAAAAAAAAAAAAAAAAAAAAAAAAAAAAAAAAAAAAAAAAAAAAAAAACTACGTATGCTGAAATGTATCGATTAAATTCTTATTTTATATGCAATTTTTGAAGAGGAAAATAATATAACATACTCCATTATACTTTAGGTCTAACCGTTCTCAAGATATTTGAGATTTTTTGCATTTTTGTTACGCCGATTTCGGAAAAATGTCCAATTACCAAATAAAAACAAAAATTGAATTAAAAATGCAAATTTAGTGTTATTTGGTTCAATTAAACTCAATCTAATGAATTATTAAAGAAATAAAGAAAATAGGAATTTAAGTCTGCAGTGAAAGTCATGTGCTGCCCACATCAGATTTTTTTTTCTAGAAACCCGCACTGGTAATCAGCTCAATAAAAGTTTGTATTTGAGAAAACTTGTTTTAGAGTATTAACGACAAATCTTCTTTGTGGATATCATTATTTTTTTTTTCTTTCAAAACAGCAGCTTTTTTTCCCCACTCAAGTGCAATTTGTATTCGAATTGTTATCTAAATATATGTTCGTCGATCTTCTGCACAAAAACTTGTAAAGTTTGGTGCAAGAGCAAGCAAAAAGATTACCTGTTATTTATTTATTTATTTTTTACATTTTAGCTGCAATCGAGCACTTGATTGGTATTTGGATCTATCGCTCCGTTGGTCACGCTGAAAACGACTTGTTGACTTTCTAAAGACAGGAACTTCTGGATTACGTGGGTTTAAAATCCAGATTAGAATACTTAATTGGCTCAGATTACAAAGTGCGCGTGTTTTTCTTAAGTATATCGATATTTAAACAGTCACTGAACTGTGATTTATATTGTGTTAAGAAAGAAAATCGCATAGAAAAGCTTAGTTCATTACTGTCGTTTTTGTATAACTTGTTAATATATAATTTTCATAATCATATCACTTTGATGCTTCAATGAACTTGAAAAATCCTTGCTCACTGTTTCAGTGAAATCATAAATTTCTGTTGGATTGAAAAAGCACGAATTGCTTTAAACTGGATGCCAGTGTTTTCTCGAAGTATTAAAATAAGAAAAATATCATAATCATGCATAAAGCATTGATTATGAAACACGTTTCAACTGAAATGCAATTTTATTTAAACATCTCTGAAATGCGATACATTCAGCGCTGATACTTTTTAAATGACCACAGTACTACAGTTATTTATTATACTTGAAAACTTAAAACTTCATCGAAAAATACGATGCCAGTTACACAAAATGAGCTTTATTCAAACGACGTCATCGAAATATAAATCGTTTGCCTCTCTATATGTAAAATTCAATGAATATTTTATTCATATTATTTATATTCCAAACACCAGAGCTAAATAATTTTGTGTGAAAAAATTCAGCAATTCTTATACAACTCACCTTACAATTACTTGATTTCTGCATGCAATAGTTTAACGTTAAAATTAGGCTTCGTTGTAGGAGTAATCAATTAGTGATCAATTAATAATAATTAGTGATCATTTAAAATAAAAAGTATTGTAAGTGCGTTGACACAGAATTTAAATACACAGATAATATGCAAAAATAAAGCTGTTTTATGACGCATGCGGCATTAAATATAAATTTAAACGATCTTTAAATATGTACAGTAACGGCGGAAAATGGAAGCTATGTTTTACTTTGCAATAAGTCACGTGATCTCTTCATATATCATGAGTTATTATTTCAATTTTTATTTTTATTTTCCCACATTTTATGTGAAATACTGAATATTTCTAAAATTGTTGAAGCAATTTGTGGATTTTAACTCCGCCTTAAAAATGTCTAAAAAATTATGTCCCATAGAGTTCAATGTATTTTATATTTTCAACCTGGGTTAAACCCGAAACTAATTCGGTGATATTGTTCATTTTCATTCCCAGACATCCATCCCACAGACCGTCTCAACAACATACTAAAATGTCATTTCGATACAGTCATTTTTACGGCAGTTATCGTGCGAACGGACAGACAGATCGAGGGATCAAAGTCATAAACACTTTTCAGCAATGTTGGGAAGTATTAAAAACAGCTAAATGGATTTGGTGCATCTGCATGCGTGTGTTTATGCTCACGTCTAACAGGAGGTATAATTCTACAAAAAAAAAAAACTTAACCTGTGGATATCGCGTTTGAAAGAATTGGTTGGGCGTTATACCTCCCCACCAGTTCTTTCAAACACCGCTATTCGTAATGTAATGCAGAAAAAAGAGACACGCCCTTTCAAAACCCTACCATTCTTTGGGGGAAGGAATGGCATGCATAACTGTACTTATAGATCATCACGGTATGATAGGAATCAATTTATTCCCCCAGATGAATACTGAAAAATCCGGCTGAATCAGTAACGTGTATCACTACCTCAAATACCAATGCGCGATTTGTACTTATTTGGCATACCCTCCACTAAACTTTTCAGGAGTGCTGTAAGAATTTTATCTCATTTCTTTTTAAAGCAGCTTTAAGGTTTCTAAAAGTGGAAGTGTCCTCTGTGTTACACATTTTCTGATTGAGTTCTATGCTTGTCATATTGGGTTAATGGTAATGGCATTAAAATTTCATATTAAGAAAACCCCAATAATGTTTTGAGATAATCATTCAGGTGGCGCTGGGATAAGATAAGTCGCTCTATAGTGTATGCATGTCTTTGGCGCGAAAGACCTAAAATATTTATTTAAACTGTCCATTTCGTAAAAAATAAATTATTAGCGCACTGCAAAGTAGAACTGAAACTGTAAAGAATAGTCCTACTTATTCAAAATGATTTTGCCTTTCAATATATTTTTATCTCCCTATATTCTGTACGCTATCCTACAACTATGAAAAAATACTGGTTGATGATACTCATCATGACGAAACCCTTCATTTAGAAATAATCAAAAATACATATACTAAATACTACGCCTTTCTGTTGTGTCAATTAACAATAGGGCTACTTTACTGACACTAGTGACACCCAGATGTAATTTTCAAAACATTTTGGCATTTTAAAGCGTTTCATCGATAGGAGTTGTATCTCCTTCTGTCTAAGCGTCCGAGATATACGCTTAAACATCTGAGCCGCTTAAAGATCCTTATCTATAAAGGCCCTCAACTCAGCTGTCATGTATAGCCAGGCATTATTACTGATGAACGCAAAGTTCTGTCTAAAGACAAGCATGATTCTCCATAATCTCGTCTCAGTACTTTTCTCTCGTGGCTAAGTCTCCTGTGAAAACATGCATCATTGTTCTTTCAGTAGTTATGATATCCTTCCTCTCAGACCATGACACCAAGACCACCACAATTGCCAAGTTTTGGAGCGTTTTGTTGTTGCTTTCACATTCCGTGTTCTCTCCACACTAGCTGATGAAACACTGAATCGGGTTTCGTCCGAGAACAAGCATAACATACCACTTCTGATGATCCCAGTCTCTATGCTTTCTACTCTTTACACGACGATCACGGGGTGACCACTGACCGACCTCAACTATAACCACTACTCTTACTACAACACTGATTCCCTACTACTGTAACACTGACCCCCCTACTATTCTATAACGCTGACTCCCTACTACTCTATAACACTGCCTCCTTACTACTATATAACACTGACTCCTTACTACTATATAACACTGACTCCCTACTACTCTCATAACACTACCTCCCTACTACTCTATAACACTGACTCCCTACTACTCTATAACACTGCCCCCTTACTACTATATAACACTGCCTCCTTACTACTGTATAACACTGATTCCCTACTACTCTATAACACTGGCCCTACTACTCTATAACACTGCCTCCTTACTACTATATAACACTGCCTCCTTACTACTATATAACACTGCCTCCTTACTACTATATAACACTGCCTCCTTACTACTATATAACACTGATTCCCTACTACTCTATAACACTACCTCCCTACTACTCTATAACACTGATAGTCACTTACCTCTGATAACAACTGACTACTATATTATGGGAGAAGCCGTTGGTGATAACAGGATATATCTTGCAGGTTTTCGAGCGTATAACTCAACCTTCGTCCTACCCATGATAACCTTTAAGCACTTCTCTCTCGTTTTTGTCTTGCGGACTCATTTCTGTAGATTTTTACTGAACATTTTGCCCGTGGTTCAAGTTCTTTTATGATTGCTTAATAATTCTACCTACCTGTTGTTTCAAGCGACTATGTAGCCTCTCGTAAAAAGCAAAAAAAAATACGCTGCTCCCTATCATAAGTCAAATGCATCCAATTCGTCTGTGTGACAGATCTGTTGCCAACTAAAAAAGAAACTAAATTTTTACGCAAAATTTTAAATGAATAACTTGGGAACGAAAGTTCATAAAATATTGCAATTTTTATTTTCTCATACTG
The DNA here is from genome assembly GCA_951213105.1 of Amaurobius ferox. Taxonomy (NCBI): domain Eukaryota; kingdom Metazoa; phylum Arthropoda; class Arachnida; order Araneae; family Amaurobiidae; genus Amaurobius; species Amaurobius ferox. The sequence continues at coordinate 16,125,986 of OX578138.1, read as the reverse complement.
TTGTATCGAGAAAGTGTTGTTTGCCCCGTAACTCAACCTCCCCCCAGTATTATATTCTTCGTTCTGTCCTTTGAAATGAATGTCATCAATATTACCATAACCTAAAAAGACAAATGCTAATGACGGTTAACACAATTCCGTCTCTTATTCTCTTACCGCATCTCTTACCGAGTTCAAAGACCTTTTGACCGTAAGCTCCTCATATCTGTGCGATATCGCCTTCTCCAAAGCGACTCGCTCAGTGCTAATGAATACATAGGAGGAGGAGGCTAATTAGATGCTAGATGAATATGGAAGAATCCCTGACACTCCATGGGCGATTTTCGGCGGAATGGAGTTGACGAAACTGGCAAGGTGGGGGAGCGCGAGGCCAGAAATAAATTAGTGCTTGATTATGTGTGATGAAAAGTTTTGATGAATTGACTGCGGGAGATATTTCCAGTTCTGAAATTGAGAGGTGCAGTTCTGTTGTGGGGCTCGTCGAATCAGCCACATTGACAGTACGACATGTGTGGTCGACCTAGTTTAGGGTATTAATCGCCTTATCGCCGACTATACGCTGTGGAACTTCAGAATATAATTTTATTAATACTGTATTTTGTAAAATCTGCAAAATAAAATTTTATAGCTGCAGAGGTCTGTCACTCCTTTTTTCATAAATGTGAAAAGTTTTCTTTCTTTTTTCGGGGGGGGGGGGGGTGTAATTTTAAAGGCCTAATGAATTGACTATATACTTCGTGCAAAGTTAAATTGACAACAGAAAAAGTAAAATTCAATTCTCAAAATTAAAACTTTTGCTCATATTTTTCATATTTCAATCTATATAATAAAAGGCAATGTCTGTGTGTCTGTCTGTCTGTGTGTCTGTCTTATACACTATACGTTTCGCGACCGCGCGTCGGAGAGCTACGAAATTTGGCAATCGGAGACCCGGGGGGGAGGGAAGGGGGCACGTGAAAACCGATTTTTAAAATTTTAATTATTTTTTTATTTATTTAATGTTTTATGCGATTTCGACCGTTTTTTGCCCTTTTTGCCCTTTTTTCTCCACGATCCAGACATCGTAGAAAAAAACAAATTACACCATCGGAAAGAGCAGAGAATTTCGAGTAAAAATATATCAATTTCAAATCTGAATTTCGATTTCTAATATTTTTTAAAGATTTTAAAACAAAAGTCACTTTTTGCTCAAGAAAACGATTTTTGGTTTTTAAATTCTCGCATCGTGAAAAGTACTCATAATTTCGACTAATAATTTACATTTTCAGAAAGGTCAAACATCTGGCATTCTTACAAGTCCAATCTGGTCCAGAAATAATGAAAATTGCCTTCAGGATGGCAATTTTAAAGACGTCATGATTTTATATTTCTCGGCGTTCCGCTCGGCGTACCGCTTCGTTTCTCCCCCGCTGAAGCAGGGAAGGTGGTGGGTGGGGACGTCAAGGTGGAGGTGACGTCACGGTTCTGAATAGAGCGCCTTTGCTCTATATAAATTATTATATTTATATTTTAAATGATGGGACGATCTGGATTTTTTAAATGTATATTTTAACTTTTGGATATTTTAATTTTTTGGATATTTTAATTTTATGGATATTTTAAATGATGGAACAATGAAACAATGGAATGAGGATGATGGAATTAAGCATATGGTCATTTTAAATTGCAAATTAGCGCGCGGGAAGTTAGCGGTAGGCCCGGGTTCGATTTCCGCCACTGCCAAAACTGCCGCCGTGTTTACGTGGAATACGATCACGTTAAATATGTGGGTCCGTAAGTCCTTCCGAGAGGTTGGTGGTAGGGGAAGGAGGATACGGCCCCTGTGGATGCCTCCCCCACTGGGTTCCCGTCTAAATTGGGTGAATATGTAGAAAGTTATGGAGATTGTCGCGGAGGGCGCGGCAGCCCAGTGGTTAGCGCGCGGGAATTGCACTCAGTAGGCCCGGGTTCGATTCCCGCCACTGCCAAAACTTACGCCACGTTCACGCAGAGTACGATCACGTTAAACATGTGGGTTCGTGAGTCCTTCCGAGAGGTTGGTGGTAGGGGAAGGAGGGTACGGTCTAAATTGGGTGAATAAAAAGAAAGTTATGGAGATTGTCGCGGAGGGCGAAGTAGCCCAGTGGTTAGCGCGCGGGAATTGCACGCGGTAGGCCCGGGTTCGATTTCCGCCACTGACATGGAGTACGATCACGTTAAACATATGGGTCCGTATGTTTTTCCGAGAGGTTGGTGGTAGGGGAAGGAGGGTACGTTCCCTGTGGATGCCTCCCCCACTGGGTTCCGGTCTAAATTGGGTGGCACATCCTGGCCGTCCAACCAGTTACCAGGCCCGGGTTCGATTCCCAAAATTGCCGCCGTGTTTACGCGGAGTACGAGCACGTTAAACATGTGGGTCCGTGAGTCCTTCCGAGAAGTTGGTGGTAGGGGAAGGAGGATACGGTCTAAATTGGATGAATAAAAAGAAAGTTATGGAGATTGTCGCGTAGGGCAAAGTAGCCCAATGGTTAGCGCGCGGAAATTGCACTCGGTAGGCCCGGGTTCGATTCCCAAAATTGCCGCCGTGTTTACGCGGAGTACGATCACGTTAAGCATGTGGGTCTGTAAGTCCTTCCGAGAGGTTGGTGGTAGGGGAAGAAGGGTACGGTCCCTGTGGATGCTTCTCCCACTTGGTTCCGGTCTAAATTGGGTGAATAAAAAATAAGTTATGAAGAATATCGCGGAGGGTGAAGTACCCCAGTGGTTAGTGCGCGGGATTTGCACTTGGTAGGCCCGGGTTCGATTCCCAAAATTGCCGAATAAAAATAAAGTTATGGGGATTGTCGCGGATGGCACGGTAGCCCAGTGGTTAGCGCGCGGGAATTTCACTCGGTAGGCCCGGGTTCGATTCCCGCCATTGCCAAAACTGCAGCCGTGTTCACGCGGAGTACGATCACGTTAAACGTGTGGGACTGCAAGTCCTTCCGAGAGGTTTGTGGTAGGGGAAGGAGGGTACGGTCTCTTTGGATGCCTCCCCCATTGGGTTCCGGTCTAAATTGTGTGGCACTTCCTGGCCTTCCAAGCAGTTACCTTACACCTTTCTGGTAGGTCGCGCCAACGAGTTTGCCACGGTCAGAATTTTCAAGGGTAGCGAACAGGCTGGTCGCCAAAGGCGGCTAGTATAAAATGAATGATTTTTAACTTACCTGAATTTTTTTGTTCATAAATTGCATATACGATTAAATGGTTGGAAAGATCCTAGAAGTGGTTGATCAAACTTGCATCAATATTTAATTTTTAGAAACTTTTTTTTATTGAAGTTATTTTTATTTATTCATTCATTGGCGTGAAGGGTCCGTGTTTGAAATCTGAAAGTTTTCATTAAGATTAAAATTCTGTTGTATTTAATTTTTTACTAGTAATATGTGTCGCATCCATTTCCAAGAAAATCAACTTTTTTTTCTTTTTCTTTTCAAGTTTCATCGGGCAAAACAGTCACAACATGATTGCGTTATTGTCTATCAAGTATACAGCCTATTTTTTTTTTATTATTATTATTCTGTCTTCCATACTGATCCTAAGGAATTAACCTCGAAATTTCGAGTTTCGCAGAACTTTCCATATCATCTTTCCAGCCTTGTGCTACGGCCTCTCTCATACTGGAGGCAGCCTCTTATTTTACTCGCTTCCTTTGAAAGTGTATTCATATCGTCGTGTGCGGGCCCCTATTAATTCAGAATCTAATGAGTTTTTCTATTCGTTGCGAACGAGGCGTTCGTTACTTAACCTGGACGTTTTAAAAACGTTGGTTAAATTGGTAATGAACGTTTTAAAAACGATGGTTACGTTGGTCTTTTGTCCCTGTATCAAGTATTTCAATTTTTTGTGTAGTTTAATTTTTACTGCGATTGTGTAAATCAACCAGCTAGTATATGATTGCTCTGTAATTTTCGAAATGGTCTAAATGCAGTATATAAAAATCTGAGGAGGCATATCAGTAGGCCGTTTATGTTTACCGATAGAAGTAATTGCATACCAAGTTTCATAGGAATTTCTCAAATTGTTTAAGAGATATCATGTCATAGACAGGTGGATACCGTACTATCTCTATATGGAAATCTCGTCTATCTGTCCCACTTATCGAAAAATTTAAGGGACTTAATCGGCGTACTTTTATGATCGCCAATTTGGCGATTATTCATCTCAGAATATATATATATATATATATATATATTTTAATTACAATTCCTTTGTGCTTGCTTTCTGAGAATTTGAAAATGATTTAAAATGAAACGAGTTTCACCGTTTTGTTGGGGGGTCGTAAAGAATTTGCATTTTTTAGGGGATCATAGACCTTGTAAGATATATGTAGGGGATGGGGGGTGTTTAGGGGATAATAAAGTCATTATGTTTTGTTAAGAGATCGTATAGTAATTATGTTAGAGGGAGAGTATTGTAATTAGTAATATTAATCGGGTCTGCGAGATCTGCAGGTCTGAGTGTCGGATTTTTGACCCTCTATCGCAATACTTTCCTTTGATGTATACTATGCATGATGAATATTTTCTTATCGTAAACTACGAGTATTTATTTTAATTTTTGTAATTAGCTTTCTTGTTTAAGCCTCCACGCCCATTTGTTTATCTCATCGTTTTATAATAAGGATTTCAAAACGTATCCGATAATTATCCAATTTTCTAGCTCCAACCTTCCATTTCGTCTCTTTTACTTTAATTGTTGCGACGTTACTTCTTGTTAAACGTGACAGCCTATTTGTAGAACCTGTGGTGACTGGTTCTGCACCAAGGGTCACGTTTTTGAGTAATTACCTTCATTTCGTTGATCCGTCTGATGAGCAGGTGGATCGTTCTGTAAGCACGCAAAATCATGTCATTCTTCTTCTTCTTCTTCTCTCTCTTTTTTTTAATCTAGAAACAACCACCTTTCAAAACCATCTGCATCTCGTCTACATTGGATTGAAAAGACATTTTTTTTTTAATGTCAGTTGATTTTCCGATGAAATATCTGGACTAATTAGTGTCCACTCGACTTGCTCATACATTCTTATTCAACATGTTTTGCACATATTCGTGTCGCAGTGAGGAGATGGTTCCGTAAAGCATATGAAAAGTGAAACAAATTCGAGTTTGTAGGAGGTGTCACGTGTAGAGATGGTAACTACGCGATTATAACATACACACACACACACACACAAAAAAAAAAAGGATCTTGAAATTCTGGGTTTAGAAATGCCACAATTCTCGGATTTAGGTATTTATCTTTATTATTTTCGCTACATGCATAGTGTAAGACATTGAGAAATTATTGAGAGAGTAAAAAATTCGAATTTGAGTTTTCGACGCAAGAGCACGTGTCTAGCATAGCTAAACTCGAATCGAACGTTGTTGAGGTGTTGGTGTGGGGTCAATATAAATTTCGAATGAATTTTTGACAAAATTAGAACCTACAATAAGAAAAATGATAATAATTTTAGGCGTAATTTTTCATTAGGGCATTGCTCCAATCGTCTATGGTTCCAGCTGATGTGTTCCCGACACCATTGGAGACAGGCTGCTCTGTGCCTCGCAGACAATGGAACACAAAAGGTTGGCCTCCGCGCAAAAAAAGCCATGTGCGTGCAATCTCCTTCTCACAGTTGTAACCAAAGAGCTAGTATCAAACTTAGATTACCCCTCGAAGGTTATAACGGATACAGGCCCACCTGTAGCTACAGCGAGGCTAGAACGTAAAGCTGTTGCTGTCATCGGTGTTGTAACTCGAGGGTGACCCGACTCCGTCCTTCTGCTTATTGTTCAGCTGTTTTGGAATTCGGTCCATAAGTGTGAAATCACAGAATGGTGGACTCTGAAAAATTCAGCAACTTTTCCAATAGATTGGCCGGATTCTAACCTGCCCACGGTTCGCCATCGCTGACCATCATCTAAACGCCTTCTTTGGAACAAATCGAATGAATGAAATGTCTATTTTGGATTTTCACACTAATGTCTGTAGTAGAAGTAAGGACGCACAGAAAGAACACCTGATTTTACCAAGACGCTGATTGACATATTTGACACGGAGCCAATTACTATTATGCACGTGTTTCTATATTTGCATATTGTTCTCTTAAGTATACAGCAAGTTTCGTCGAATAAAATTCATTCGTTCGCTCGTGATTTGAGAATTTGCATTTCTTGCTTGTTTTTTGGTGGGGGAGTGTATTTCTTTCGCTATCATTGCAAGCATCGATTATCCTATTCAAACGATCTCATAAAATCGGTCCATGAATGCTGTTATATGCAATAAGAGCGTGATTCTACTCTTAGTTGCCTTTCTCGTGTTGTCTAGTCTAACTGATGCTTGCTTCCATTTATTCAATAACCACAGATTTACCTGAAATTTAAGAAGCTACCTTTCCTTTCCTGGTAAAGATGGAATAATGTCTTAATTGGGTATGCAGGTGTGTCGTCGACCGGTTTGGAGCTATACAGGTGGACTTGCCAATGCATCTGCTGGACTTGTTTTTCATTCTGTATGCTTAATTAGATTCTTTGGTATATGTGGTGTGGAATTCAAAATGTTACCAAACTGTCGACTGCAGAAAAGGGCATCTCATTAAAGATAAGGATACATTTCAGAAAATAGTCTTAAAGTAGCAATGCTATTTCTTTGAAAGTTTCAACATTTGAATTTCACAGTTATTTTCTAATACTATTGTATAGAAGAGGAAAATCTTTAAGGACGATATTGGTATGGGTGTTGAGTCAGAAAGAGCACCAGTCCTAGTGTCGATTCCTGATATTATCATTATTCTTTGAGATTATTTCACTGATCCATATGGAGTATATTTTTTGTTTTGTTTTTTCAGGTTTATATAGACTCCTGATGTGGCATTTTGGTACATGTTTGAGTTTAGACAGTTTGGGATGGGTAACAGATCTAGGTTAATTTAAGCTGTTTTGGCAGTTTATAGAGGGAAATCGATATTTTAACAGAAAATTACTTTTTAAGACCTCATGTTTTGAACACTTCTGGAAAGGTGTGTGATGTGGACATGAACTCAAGACCCAATGCACGGATAAAATTTTATGTGAAGAAACTGTAATTAAAATAAGTAAACTATAGATCACATAAGGCCAGTAGATTTAAGTTGGGGTCTTCCACTTTGACAGACCTTGTCGGTTTATCCCAAAATTGGAATTTTATTCTTTGTGCAATTCTGTCGATAATGCTGGAGAGCTGCCACCACTCTTCTCCAGGAATTTCGAGAGTTTGGTGGTGTTGCTTGCCAACTTATCTTCGGCAAAAATGGTATTACGAAGTGTCAAAGGCTCTTGCCTTTGAGCAGGAGACATATGAAATTCTTGATAAGAGCACACATATGGTTGACTTTCCGCCAATAGATACTGTAGAAGACTTTGCAGTGAAAGACTAGAAGACTGTAGTAAAAGACTAGAAGACTTTGCAGTAAAAGACAAGAAGACTTTGCAGACCGCCATACTGCTGTAGAAGACTGTGAATATGGATGTTATAATTATGGTTACCGCATATAATACACAATAGAAGCACTCAACCGGTGCATACAATTTGAAAAGAAAAGTTAAAATTTTACAATTCAAATTAAATCTTTCATATTGCTTATTGATTCTACTTTTCCCAAGCATATTCATGATCTCAAACCACCCTAAATATTAACACCTCTTTGAATATTAGTATATAATTAAGAATATTAATATTCATAATTATTTACATTGTTTAACGAATCCTATCAATTCCTCTCCTCTCCTATTCTATTGAATGGTTGTGTAAACGGGAAATAGGCTACGTAGGGGCTCTTTTGTTTTCTGCTCCATTCCTGATGTTCTGTTCCTCCCTGAATCATTTCCTTTCATGTAAATGTCATCTTTAATAACACTATTCCTGCATCGATGAGTCACGGCACCCCTGAGAGTTCACCCACAACACAATGGGGGGCTGACTGAAATAGTCCCCTGGAACCCTGATTTCTAGGGCTCAGACCACCCCCCCATTATGAGTCAGCTGTACCACCAGCCGGGATTTGTAAAGCTGTCGAGTGTTCTGCTTGTTGTGTCTGGATTTGTGTACGAAGATTTTTTTTTTTTTTTTTTTTTTTTTTTATGTGGGTGGAATTGTTTGACGTAGGTGGGACGATTTTTTTTGATTTTTTTTTTTTTTTTTTTTTTTATAATGTGGGGGGCTTTGGAGTTCCGTTATAATGCATTCCACAGCTGTTATGTGCTGTTGTTATGGACCAACGACATAGCGGTTATTGCCTGGTCATGAATACTAATACTGTAATGAAAAGAATTCCAGTACTAAAGTTTTATATCTATCTATCTATACATAGGGCCTGATCAAGCCAAAGTGGGGCTCTGGAAGTGTTTCAGTTTCGGATTGAAAACAAAGAATATACTTATTGTACTTTATTGGAATTTTATTTTGCAAGATTTTATTCACGCAAAACCATTTCGGCTCCATCGGACTGGAGCTACCGCCGATATTTTTTACTTTCCTTATATACATAATGTATAAGGAAAGTATTGTGACGGGGTCGAAAATTCGAGTTTTCGACGGGAGAGCACGTTTCAAGCATCCCTGATCACGAATCAAACATTTTTGAAGTGATGTCTGTGTGTGTGTGTGTGTGAAAGTATGTGTGTGTGTGTGTGTGTGAAAGTGTGTGTGTGTGTGTGTGTGAAAGTATGTGTGTGTGTGTGTGTGTGTGTGTCAGTGAGTCTGTGGAGAGATAACTGACGAACGAATGAACCGATTCGAACCATATTTGGTACAAAAATCATAATCCATAAATACTGGAAGCCTATTGTTTTTATACGCAATCGAATGTTCAGAACCAGGGGCGGCAAATAGGGGGCGCGAGGGGGCGCGGTCGCGCCCCCAAAATTTTCCCCGTCGTCTATCGGCTTCTCCCTTTTTTCATCGACTGTCCACTGGTCAGTTTTCTCACGCTATGGAGCTTCATAAGAGCCGACCTTCACAGTGAAGCTTCTCTCCTCCGGCTGAAATGAATACTTATCAATTTGAAAAGACTGGGGTGATGTTATTCTTTTCACTTGAAAATTTCAAGTGTCCGATTAAATTTATGTGTAGTTAGTGCATGTTCATCCATTCCTTCTGATAGAAATGCATTTCAGCAGCTCAATGCATTATATTCTTTCATAGAAACATCCTGTAAAAGATATGCTATTTTCGAAAAGATTCGCTCATCAACAATTACTTTTTCTGGAGACTCTTCAACACTACAATCACTAAGTGATACGAAGTGGTCTTCCAGATTTAAAGCCATAAAAGCACTACTTGATAATTTTGAAGTGGTGAGTTTAACATTGGAAGAATTATCTGAAACCGATTATCTCAATGGTGGAAGAGTCGAAGATTTCTGACATGAATGACATCGTTCGAATTTTTGTTCACTTTGTTTGTATTGCCCAGTGTTTTTGAAATACTCTCTCAAAGCATCTTCAGTAATCTGATCTTAATTTTCAGACTGTGCAAGCTTTGGCTAAAGCTACTATTGAAACTGTTAGTTCTTTTCGCACTGATGCATTTTTCAATCAAGTGTGGAGTTTTGTGACAGGACTTTGCGAAAAAAATTCTTATTCTGGACCAAAACTGAAAAGGCGTAAGAAAATTCCAAGCGAATTCGGTGGCGGTTAAAAAAATTCCCATGATGATGTCAAATCATATCACAAAATCAATATTCAATATGAAATTATTGATTCAGTGTCTAATGAAATTGAGACAAAATTTAATGTGTGTGTGTGAGAACAATATATCTTTTTTTATTTGCCCTTAGTTCAGTATTATCAGGATCAGATGTCGAAAAAGAAAATGTTTCAACCACATGCAAAGTATATAACTTCCAGAAAGAGAATTGTTATGCAAATTGCGACTGTTTTATTCAATGGTGAAAATTAAAAACATAGACCATCCCAATTTTAAAAGTCGCCTGGATTATTTTAAAGAACGGAATATAAAAAATGTGTTTCCTGTCATAAAATTACTTGTTAAATTGTTTTTGACTGTGTCGATCAACTCAGACAGTTGTGAAAGGTTTTTTTTGTATCTCAGGAGGCTGAAAAATTATTTTCGCAGTACAATGGGACAAGAAAGACCTTCATCTTTAACTGTTTTAGCTATCGAACAAGATACACCACTGGATTATGATGATATTGTAACAAAATGTTCTCGTCTTCCAAACTGTAAGAACGGCGTTTAAAACTTCAATAAAAGGTAAATAAATATAGATATTTGTATTTAGAAAAATTATGTTAACAACAATTATGTTAACACAATTATGTACAAAAATTATGTTAACAATTATTTTTCTCAACATCAATTCAATTTTGTGATCCCCCCCCCCCCCCCCCTGTTAACAAACATTTTATTTATTCCATATTGTGGATTTTCATACATACAAATCTCGCACCCCCAAATGAAATGCTGAAATGCCGCCCCTGTTCAGAACCCCCCTAAATTTTCGAATGAAATTTTGAAAAAATCGTCAAAAAATCAAAACCACTAATAAAGTTACGCAAATAGACATTTCTTATGTAATTTTTCATTAGAAAACGATTGACATAAATTTTAGAACGCTAACATGAACCGTTCTTGAGATATTGTACATTTTTAAAAAAATTATCAAAAAGTCATATAAAATAAAAAAAAATATTTCCTATTGAGAAACATGTTCACTTTTCATATGTAATACCATGCGATAAATTGGGTGACATCATTCTCGTGGATCTAGCTCGTTCCATTCATGAAAAAAGATACTTTGAGTAATACTTTTGTATTTGAACGTCAATAGTCATTTATCTGCTGTAATAATAACTTATTTCTTAGTGCATAACGCTTGGCGAGATTTTGGCGACGAATTTGGCGGAATGTCGTCAACTTGGCGACTTTTTGAAATGTTGCCAAATTAACGAAAATCTCGCCAAATGGATAAAAATGACGCTAAATCAATGAAAATGACGACTCATTGTCGAAAATTCAATATCATGGAAAGAATATTAGTACCTCCTATAAGAAAAACCTATTTTTTTACTGTAAAAGTAGTAAATTCATTACATTATATAAGGAAAGTCATGTGTTGCCTACAACAGATTTTTTTTCCTTGTCAGGCTCTTGAAGTGCTCATGAAATCGTGACGTTTCATTCTAGATAGTTTGCAAAATTTCTATAATAATATTCTATCTGAAAACACACCGTGTTGGACGGTTGGGGCATCCCAGAGGTTTCTCTTATCGAAGTCCACCCGTTTGGGTGTATGCGTATCCGCCTGGTAAATTTCATTACTTTTCTCCGGGGATATGGTATGAGATGGGAAATATCACATTAATATTAAATGTGACTCATTCTATTATGGGCCGTCATGGAAATGGCAGAAAATTAGATTTAGAATATTATGTTCCTTGGAACAGCATATCCTCAACATGACTTCGTTTGCATATATTTTCGTAATATATTCCTTTTTCTTTTCTTCTCCCCTCTTCCCCCTTTTTACTTTTTTTTACTTTTTTGTGATATTATGCAGATACGGAAAATGCTGGACTTGCGGAATGAAAATTCGAATGCTGGGTTTCAATAGATTTACACAAAATGTACCCTGACACAGATAAACCATTTTAGCGTGTTTATTTTTCAACTATTTTGCTTTCCTTACATACATAGTACTATTAAGGTAAAACATCCTGACGGGGTCGAAACTTTAAATTCGAGTTTTCGACGGAAGAGCACGTTTCGAATATCCCTGAACTAGAATCAAACGTTTTTGAAGTGGTGTGCTTGGGGTGGGGTGGGGTGGGGGATGGATACGATCGAAGCGTTTCATACGTAATTTGGTGTCATTATTACAATCAGGGAATACTAGAACTCTATTATTTTAAACGCGAACGAATGTTCGAAAGCCTCCCTAATTAATAATCAAAGGGATTTTTGCAAAACATAAGTACTTTGAAAATCAGAACTTTTAATAGATAATCATTCTATACGTAATTTTTTATTAATAAACGAATGACAGAAACTTTTGAGCGCTAGCATGAGCCGTTCTCAAGATATCGCACGTTTTCCAATTAAATTTATTACAAAATTGCATAAAATTTAAATAGTATCTACTGGAAAATACCTTCAATTTCTCTATGCAATAACTTGCGACAAATCTGTTGGCACCATTCTCGTGTATCTAGTTTGTTCCATTCGCGCAAGAAGATACGTTTTGCATCCTAAAATCCAATAACTCGCCAAATTGTTTCACAAGATATTAACTAAATGTCAATTATATTTTGATAAGAATTTTTTTTCCTATCCAGATCACCCGACCTATCCGAATGTGCAAGCGAACTGTTTGGAAAGCGGGGATAGTACCACCCATTTTAGACCGAAAACTAATAGGGGAGCAAACCATAGGGGACGTACCACCCTTCCCCTAAACCATCACCTCTCATATAGACTTTCAGACCTTTAGATTTAACGTGTCCATGCTCCGCATCGAGTATCAAACCCGGATCAATGTCTTAACCCTTATACGACCAATGCTTTAACTACTAGGCTATCTTGGCCCTTAATATATGAATTTTCTTTCTTTCGACCCCCTGAAGGTGCAAGGTTTGAGCGGCTGGTACAGTGCCATCTAATTTTGGCCACCAGAACCCAGTGGAGACACTATCCACAGAGACCGTACCCTTCTTCCCTTACCACCAACCTCTCGGAAAGATTGATAAGGATGTTGCACGTGAATGACATAAGCCATTCTGTTCGAACTTATGCATTGACATGGGCACCTAATTTTTCAATGTTAATTCACAGTGCAGTAGACCTTGCGCACCATTGTTCTGCCATAAAAGTAGTAAAGTCAATGCATTGTGTACGGAATGCCATGTGCTGTCCACCATAATTTATTATTATTATTATTTATTTATTTATGTTAAGACGGGCAAATAAAGCTCGGAATTTCAAAAAATGTCACGGTACGTGTTTTATCTACTTAGAAAAGTGAGCTGTCAAAAGATATAAATTGTGAAGCGTGTTTGATTTTATTTATTTTTTCTTCGCACCCTTTTCTTGAAGATCGATTGCCACTTTTGCATAGTGCGTTTTTATATTTTCAACCTGTATATCTTACTTTTGTAAGATGGATGTCGAAAATGATTTTACGCAACTTTCAGTCATCTTTTTAAAAACCTTTTTTTGTTTTTTCCCTCGGGAGTGAGAGGGGGGGGGGGGGAGGTTACATTCAGTTATTTTGAATTTCGGAAAGTAAATTTTAATCGCATTTGAGGAGGACGACCAAATAAAACAAGTGATCTATATATATTATATATATATATTTATTTATTTACTTTCCCTACTATGTATGGTAATGCATCCTTTATTTAATCCCGTTTTATTATAATAATAATAATAAAATGAAAAATTCCTTAAAGTTAGATAAATTTCAGTTATTCTAAACTGACGTTCAAAACGCTGATCATATTAGTTGAAAACGAAAAGTCAAACCTCTTATTTTTTATTAGTAGAACTTTTCTTCCAATTTCACAGATAATAATCAAAATATGCAAAAAGTTGAAAAAATAAATTACTTGTATTTAATTAATTTATATATTTAAGTTCTAACGAAGTTTCTGGCCCTTAGCGAATTTTGGGAATGCACTTAGCCAATTGTCATAAATGTTTAAAGCGAAAGGTCTCGACTCGAAAATTTGAGCGCCCGATATTTTTACCATCTCTAAAACGCATTCAAATTTGAATTTGGGTCACCTTTTGAATCCATCTGTCTCTTCCGTGTTCTCGGAATCTACGAAACTGATAAATAGGATTTTTTTTTTTTTCATAATGTGGGTCTATATTTACCACAGACTGTGTTTATCCGTGCTATGTCACGCGCTTGGTCATTTAATTAAAAAAAAAAAAATTCAAACAATACTTAAGAGAAAATGGACGCTGAACTTTGTACATAAAAAATCATTTCATGGATAAATTTGCCAATCCTAATTGCGGAATTTTCGCAAAAATGCATTTATTTTATTAATATTTAATTTGTTACATGTTGCGAAACTTTCGCAACGGGTAATAAATTAAACATTAATAAAATAAATGCGAATTTCCCTTGCTTCCTACGGTAGCGTTTTTAAATCTGGCTGTGACAATGACATTTCAAAGGTTATAAAGTTACGACTAACAGAAAATCTCCGCGGATTTACTACGAGACCATTATATCTCTTTCTTTGACGAACTTTTCCCATTTTCCTTGACCGAAGAACATATGTAACCTATCCATCCTATTTCATCGGAACATGAGACGGAACTTCGGCCCTCCGTCTTCTGCATATAAATAAAACATTCAATGCCTATCTCATACGAGGGCTACGGGTGCCGTTAATACTATCCACACCCTTATTTCTTCTTCTTCTGATTGATTGGTTGCATGCTCACTCGAATCACGCCGTTGCCTAGCGACCACAGCAATTCAATCTCGTATTTCCCCATATCATCAGGGTGGATTCATCTACTACCCGGCAAGCTATGGTTTCCTCTACTTAATGCTGTGGCGGATATACTTGTTATGTTCACTTGATTGAATGGTACGCATTGGGACGGAACATTTTTATTCGTTCCGAAAGTAAGATTTTCCCCGCTGGAATTGATTCTTTGTTGTAAACATAGCGATTTTTGATTTTATTAAGAGCTGGAAAGATTATAAAAAGTTCTAATCGTATAAAAGCAATTTTTCTTTTCCCGTATGCTTCCGTTGTAGGGGGTAAAGTGAGTAATAATATTTTTTCTAAGGGTTTCTTTTCATCCTTTGCATTCCTTCTAGCTGTCTATTGGAAGAGCCCCAGTCTTTAAATGTGTATTGAGAAATATTGCATTGTATCTAGGTAGAATGTAATTTAAATTGTGTGATTCTTCTCATCCACACTGTAGAAACTTTACAATCTCTTTCGTGTTTCTTGATTTTTTTCTCTCTTGGATCCATAATTTCAGTCGTTTTTAAATCCCACATCTTTTTAATATCATTAACACATAAGAGTGTGCTTGATAAAGATGAAGAAGTTGTATTGTCATATCCAGACGAGCTTAAGAGTGGCCATCCAAATCGTGTCTATAGCCACTAAATTTTCATTCATTTTGTGAAGTTCAGGTGTAATAATACGAGATCAAACATCTTCTCCAAGCAATATTTGAATGCCTTGATAATTACTATCTTCCGAATCTGAAAAGTTAGTCCAAAGTATTTCCTTTTCTTTCAACTGTTTGTAAAGATAAATATTTTTTGCCTTAGAATACCTTATGAAACTGCATATTTTATCATGATCAATAAGGATTCACTGAAAGTAAGAGTTTAGATCTTTTAAGGAGATTACGTATGTTTCATGTGATTCTTTTCCCTCCAAATAATTCTTGAAGAAGTGACAGCTTTCCAGTCGGCTTCAGCTGAAGGTCTCTGGCAGACGCTTTAGTAATATAACTTCTCTGTGAACCAGAGCCACACAAAACTCTCACTGTGCGGGCTGTATTTCCATTGTATGCTTCCACAATTAAAATTTTGTAAGTACGTTACAAGGATTTTATCCTGAGTGTCCGCTAACATACTTATTTCAGCGACCTTCTCTGTTTTCAGAATCTTCGGTGCTTAGTTATTCTATAGCTTGGGACACATTATGTGTCCCATACAAACAGCACATGTTATATACAAAAGCGACACTAAGATTCCCCCCTTCTAGGCACAGAAAACAGGTTCCCCTTTTCCTCATAGCACTGTTTCTTTCTTTCATCGAGGAATCAATGGCAATTGTGCAATTCTGAGAGGAACGCGAAGCTTTATTGCAGAAAAAGCACCCATACTCTTTATTTAAGGATACCGGTCTCTGAAGAAATTAAAGCTGCCGCAGAAGGTACAGTTTAGGTACTTTGTTTCTATCAGGATATCTATAGGTCGTCCTTGAATTACAAGCATCAAAAGAGTTCATTCTTAATTTAAGGCGTTCTTCTACTTCAACCTTTAAAAATTCTAATAATTCTTCGCACAAATACTCATCAGATTGTTTAGTTGAGACATCTTTGTCTTTCCCAAACCTTAATATTTTCAGGAATTGCTGACTAATGGTAAAAGCGCCGCCGCGCATTTCTCTTTAGTGACACCTAATGCATCCAAGGCACGCAATGAGCCTCTAATGTATCATACAATTGTGTCACAGGCATATTTTGACTTTCCTGATGAACTAGAGTCAGCAGTTCACGAACGGAAAGTTCAATTAAAAAATCATCTTTGCCATAACTGGATTTAAGTACTTCTATAACCTTGTTATAATTTTCTTTAGAAGGTGGAAATCCTTCTATCAATTTTTTAGCAGGTGAGTCTAGTTTCATAGCTAAACGTAGATATTCGAACTTCATCAATTAAAGTTTCATCATTTATGTATTTTAAAAAACTGTCCCCCAAATACTATCCAGCATTTTAAAAACTTTTTATTTTTGGCAATAGTACTTGAGTTCTGGTCCTAGCTTGGTTGCAATTATCGAAGTTCAAATTCTCAGCAGTCTTTAATTCCTTAATCATTTCTTACACTTTAAAAAAAATCTAAATTCGTACTCACCGTTCTTTGACATTTCCCGCTCAAGTTCTGTATCATTTTCTTCTTTTTCCAGCAAAGGTTCTAATTCAAGGCGTTATGCTTTTCATACTTTTGAACCAGTAATGCAAACCTTGCATTTATTTCAATTTTATCACCCTTAATAATTTCTTCAGTAAGGTTTGCCTCTTTAGTAAAAAGCGATCCCGTAATCCTTCGTTCTATTTCAGCCATTTTTTTTTTTCAATGTGTTCCGTTGTCCCTTTTTATCCAAATAAACTCAAAGTCCTCTCTCGGACGCCACAATGTTCAACAAGCTATGCTTAATATTTATGAAAGCATGTCACCTATAAATAACTCCACACTTAAAGATTAAAACTAACAGATTTATTAAGATTACATACTACCATTCCGAGCCACCTTTTCATATCAAAGCAAATTACAAAATCTGTTGCCACATTGAGAACATAAAAGCCACCACTTTACGGGTGCCGAAGACGAAGGCCCGTTAAATGCAATTTTAAATGCCATTCCAGTCTACATTGTAATGTTTTGCTTTCACATACTATGTAATATAGAATAGAGAAAGTATTGTTATGAAATTATTCGATATTTGAATGCCAATGTGTGATTTAGGACCTCCTGAACACGTTTTGACTATTTTTGGAGTGATGTCTGTCTGTGGTAGATTTTTTGTGTACACGATAGCGGCAACAAATGAATATTAATGAATTTTCACTAAATATCCAGCTTTGTTATCAAAAAATATCTAGACTAGATAAAAAAAAAAATTAAATCAAGCGAAAATTTCGAAATTTATTTGACATTTTATATTTTTTTAACATGACAGCATAGGACAGAATTTGACAGAATCATTCATAAAAGGATTTATTTATGCCTCAATGATCACGGGATTTAATAGTTTCAATCATTATTTTAAAAATAGCCGCGAGTCATTTTTTGTGTTTTCGTAACGCCATTAGCCCTCTCGGTGGCAAGTCCCCCCCCCCCCCGACGGGGAAGTACATTGTTAAGTATGATATCCATTAGAAGATTTTGTCAAACCCTTTAAAGTGAAGGATAACACGTTATAATTGTAATCATTTGGACCCACAATATCGATTTTCAAAAATTTCCTTGTAAAATGTAAAAAAAAGAAGTTACTAAAAGATTTATTCTGGTATAAGAAAGTCGAGTTGAACCACATTTCAGTTAATTTTGCTATTTTTTCGCGTGCCACTATTGTGTAAAAGTGAACTTCGAGAAACTTTTTCATTCCCCATAATCTATTTTGTAATTTTCACTTCTCGACATAATTTCCGTTCAAACCTATAATATTTAGTGTTATACATGAATACAGTCTCTTTAGAACCGGAAGAACATTTCATCAGAAGATACTGAATCGTAATTTGCAGAGAAAATGCATTAAGAGGACAAAAAGTCATGACGTACTTAAATGACGTAACATAATGACGTGAAAATTTTATAGATGAAAATATTCCGTGAGAGGAAACTGTGTGTTAAGTTTCAGCTCTCTGCGTGTTCTGGGA
Organism: Amaurobius ferox; assembly: GCA_951213105.1. Lineage (NCBI taxonomy): Eukaryota > Metazoa > Arthropoda > Arachnida > Araneae > Amaurobiidae > Amaurobius > Amaurobius ferox. The sequence goes on along the minus strand of OX578138.1, from coordinate 16,107,841 downwards.
GCCAAGAACGAACCTGTCGAAGATGTTGAGTGAAGGTATAATCAGAGTTCATGTGAAGCTGAAGAGATTAAATGCGTCACTTTTAATGTTAATAATCATACAACAAACGTTTTGTGATTTTAATTATTAGCGGACTATAATCGCTTAGTGGGAGACAACATTTAAGCGCTCTGTATGCATCTGTTGTCAAATTAACCTTGCGCGAAATATTTACAACAAAATTATTTGAATGATAACTAACTCCTTGTATAATTTTTTTTTCTTTTCTGTAAATTTACTTCTGGCAACAAAATATGTTTCGGTGCTCTTGTTATTGTAAATTGAACCATTTTAAGTTTCAGTTTATTTATGGCTACCTGTGGATAAATACATAATTTTTCGGTATGAATGCTGGTGATCGATTCCGTGAATTTAAGCAGGCCGTTTCTTTTCTGAAACCCCTACTCCCGAATTCAAACGTGCAAGTAAAAGAGGGGAAGGAAACATCCTATGCATTTTTCAAGCAAGCTAAAAAGACAAATCAAATATGTTTTCAAATATTTTCCAATATCAAAAGATTAGAGCAGCTAACCCAGACTAAGTACTTATTTGATGACCAAAACTGTGAAATGAACGCTTTGTTTGCTCATATAAAAACACTCCTGAATTCATGCGGAAATCATATTAAGTGTTTAGAACACATTTTTTCCATGACGGTTTTTATTAATTGCCAGTATCGGGCGCATTGTGATCATATCATTTTCGATCTAAAGACTAGGCAGCTTCTTTTAACTACAGCTTTTAAACGCGAACTTGAAAGTTATACCCTGTCTATGGAACAGAGGGTGAAGCAGATGAGGAAGTTCTCTGTTGATAACGCTTATGGTGCGGCTTTTCCACCAGAAATTCAAGGTGATATCGTTCTTCTGCAACGTCAAGACACTGTGCGTTCGGTTTATGGATTGGACCCTGATTACAACGGATACATCGAAAACAGCATTGGTGATTTGAAACGCATTGAATCCACAATCGTTGAATTGGGGAATGTGTTCAGTACTTTAGCTATTGCTGTTAAAGAACAAGGCGATGCGTTGAGTAGAATTGATTCTCATGTCGAGATGTCACGCATACATGTAGACTCTGCGCATACTGAACTGCTGCAATATTTTCGATCAGTATCCAGAAATAGGGCTTTTTTATTGAAAGTTTTCGCTGCATTATCTTTTATTTTTGTGATTTCTATAGTCGTGCTGGCCTGAAGCGCCGATTTTGTTGTTATATATATCGATCGCCTTGATTTTAATAAATTATTCTATTCAGCATGTGATTTATTTTTTTCCCACATTATATTTTGGATCTAGATAGAGTTGAGTGCTTTGCCAACGTCCACTGTATGATCAATGCTAATCTGTTTTAATAATACAGTTGTGTTTCCAGACGAAGATAATTCGTGTCGCTTCGTTTAGTCGTCGACACTCTAGAACACACACGCTTGCTTTCTGCATGTTATATCATTCATATTCACGCATTTAGGAACAATTTTTACACGTACTATCAGTATTGATAGTACGGTATGGCCATACGCCAGTATTATTCAGTATTACATCATATAAGGTTCCTAAATATATAACAGCGGCCATCTTGACTCCTAGTTGAAGTGATGGCTATACATGACGAAAAAAGGGTTACTTTCTAGTCCTTTTCTCGGTAACTCGAGAAAAGCCAAGACATTCTGGACTACTTTTTTAAATGATTGGTACAATTTTTTAAAAGCAGAAGCATCTATTTTACAACTAAATTGCGTATCAGCCATGTGACATGCGCGCAACATTGAAATAGTACAGGTAGACGGTAACTGGCTAGAGTTTAAATTGTGGTTGCGTCAGCCTGTACATATAGGAGCCCTGATGTCACAGATTTCTGTCCCAAGCAGTGTCACCTCTAAGAGGGAATTCATTTCTCTATATATTTTAAAGGAGCGCGGGGTGGGGAGGACAATAGAGCATTCTGGTATGTTCTGAACATTAATTTTAACGCTTGTTAATATTTAAAGTAGTTAAAATATTAAAACGTGTATAATTTGTGTTTATTTTTATTTTATTTATTTATTTTTCCTCCGTTTACATGCCAAGAAACATGAGCAATTCCTTATATGATGCTCTATATTTCTAATCCCCCCCCCCCCCACACACACACACACACATTGCATTTAACCTTTTTTTACTTAACAGTGCTTTCGTTCTCATTGTTGGACATAACTTGTTCCACATAATTTAATCACGCAGAAGGCAGCTTTTAATAACACTAGTAATATGTTGTGACATAAAGTAACGAGTTGTGCGGTTTTCGTGCGGTTGTTTTATACACACGCGAGCTAATTGCCAAGTTCAAACTAAAAACTTTTCTCCACAAAATATGATATATGCTTGTACTTGCTAATGTTGCTTTTTCGAAGACATCTTTACATTAATGAGAAAAAAAATTATCTGGTTATGTATTATATGCTTTCCCACTAAATTATAGCAACGTGGAGTGTGAATCTTTGATATGGCATTTTATAAAACGTAGTGGTTGATGCAATCTTGGCAGCTTACATCCTAATTTTGATTTTCACTTATTGAAAAATCTTCTGTGAATGAGACAAATATATATTTAAAGTTTTTTTTATTCATTTCTTGCAATTTAATTGAATTATTATTTGATGTAAAACACGCAATTACGTTTATACAAATATTTAGTTTAATTAACATTTATATGAATATTTAGCGCATTTACATTTAAACAAATTTGTATCTTAAAATTTATGTTTCTAAAAGCAATTTAGCCAGTTTATTTATTCAAATTTTAGATCAACGTTTAAAAATAAAATAATAATTTTTAAATCTATTAAGTAATAGTAGAAGAGGAAGGAGAGTTCTGCTGCGATGGCGGTATGTGCGGTATGCGGTATGGCCGCCATCTTGAATTCCATAATCCTGGACGGGGGTGTAAAAGGGGGGAAAATGAAAAAGGGTGGGTGTAAAAAATTTTGGAGAAACTTTTTTTCGGGTGGCAACGATTTCATAGTCTTGTACGAGGGGTTTGGAGGGGAATAAATTTTTTTAAATGAGATTTTTTCTAAGTAGGGTAGAAACTTTTTTCGCGGTGGCAACACCGTCGGTAGCGGTATGGAACCACCAGCGCTCCCTAGCGGCAGAAAGTGGAAATTTCAAGGATGGAACTTAGAAATATTTTTGTTTGTTTGTTTGTTTTGGTTGCCATAGCAACACCTGTATGGGAGAAACTTTTTTGGGGTGGCAACACCGTCGGTGGCGGTATGTAAGTATCAGCGCCCCCTAGCGGCATAAAGGAGAATTAAAATTTGGGATTTTTACCGATAGTTGAGATTTTTTTTTCTTTTTTTTTAAATGAGGATAATTAAATAAAGTAATGAATATTCGCATGCCAGGAGCGAGCCAAGAGCATGCTAAGGTAATCGTTTTTACGATACCCCTCCTCTATATGGCGGTTACGAAGTGAACTGTAAGAATTCTGCATTTTACTAGCAAAATTTCGTAAATGCAAGTTTTTTTCTTATATTTTTTCGCAAATGTAAGTTTTCTACTTTTCAAAAACCTCACTTGTGCTGTTTTCTCTATGGAAATTAACATAGGTTTTCACACTTGTGCTATTTTTTAACGTTTTTTCACAAAAATGCGAATTTTACTAACAAAATTTCGTAAATGCAAGTTTTTTTCTTATATTTTTTCGCAAATGTAAGTTTTCTACTTTTCAAAAACCACACTTGTGCTGTTTTCTCTATGGAAATTAACATAGGTTTTCACACTTGTGCTATTTTTTAACGTTTTTTCACAAAAATGCGAATTTTACTAACAAAATTTTGTAAATGCAAGTTTTTTTCTTATATTTTTTCGCAAATGTAAGTTTTCTACTTTTCAAAAACCTCACTTGTGCTGTTTTCTCTATGGAAATTAACATAGGTTTTCACACTTGTGCTATTTTTTAACGTTTTTTCACAAAAACATACTTTTTACTTGTAAAAAACTAACAAAAACATGTTTTTAAAGTAGTAGAATTTCGGGAATCCCGAGATTCCCGAGCAGTTCCGAAATTTTTTCGCTAAACTTTTTTATCATTAGCATGTTTAGTAACTTTTTATTGAGATGCGTAATGCGAATAAAGATTCTCAATCTTGAATATAAAATAATTTGTGAATTATTTTGGGTTGCCTATTCAACTCATTTCCGTGAATATTGTAAAACACTATTTCAAATTTGTTAACTGTCTCTAGCCAAGTATTCAATAAGTCCTCCCAGTGGTGTAGTCGCAAAAAAAAAAGGTGGGGGGACGCTCTTTTTTTGAAGAATTTTAGCCAGTTACTGTATAATTTCTGTGATTGACATAGGGCTGGGAAGTATCGCGATACAAGTATCACCCATATAAAATGTCTTGAGCAACGACCCTAGTCTCTAAATGTATCGTGGATTTTGTATTGAGATACTTTTTCAATTGTATCCAGTTTTTTTTTTTTCGTTTTTTACTTTCCATCTCGAACTCTTAACATGTTGATAAAATCAAAAGAATAATAATTATTCTAATTTTATTTAGTTATTTATTAAAAACCAAAAATTGTGCTCCAAAGCATATGATTCTCAACTCAAGAAAGAAAAATCAATTAAGATTCTTGCATTTTGAAATGAAATTATCTCAAAGAACCTTCCAACTATGCCAAGCTGCAGAGGAGTTATATATGTATATATAAATTTAAAAAAAAAGAGCGTCCCCTTACAAAATAAAAAGTGGGGGTACGTTTGAGATCAGGAGAAAGAGTTGGGAGGTCTGCGTCCGCCCGCGTCCCCCCTCGACTACACCCCTGAGTCCTCCTCTATTGAAGCATGTAATCCAAGATTTTTCCCAAACTTCATTGTCTTTATTTTTGGATAATGGTTCTTTTGTTTTAAAGGACAAATATCCAGCAATATACTCTATAACATTCTCCTCAATATTTTTCTCTGAAAAACATGTTCATGAACAAATGAATAATTTGGATTAAGGTCACTACATTCTCCAATAGCTAATTTTTCAATTAAATTATTTTCTGAACTTATTGCAGTTGAAACTTCTGTTGTGGTATTGTTTTTTCTGGAAGGAATAATCCTTTTAAACAGGGAGTAGTGGTATGTGTTTTTTCACACTGTTACGTTACTGGCCGTCCAAACGGTTGCTCGAGTCCTTAGGATGAGTCGGACGGCCTGGGTCTACAACACTGTTACGTTGGTTTACTTATCGCCCACTAAAGGTCCACATGAAAGAAAGCAGGGAAACAGCCTTTAGCCACTTTGACGTCACAACTTTTCTCCCCTTTCAGTGGACTGACTGATCCCCTCTGCCCGGATGGGCCCACCCGTAGTATTCTATAAACCCTGCTTCGGGAGACTTCGCCTCCTACTCGCTGCGCTCGCTTCATATCTATATTTCCTAAAATTTCTACTTTCAAAAATCTCTTTCTATCCCTGCCTATTTTCCGCAGAAGTGAAAGGCAGGGATTTTTCGTAGTCCAGGGAATCCAAAAATGAATTCTTTGATCACGAGCTCGCTCCGCGAGCTATTTCATGCCAAACTAAAGTTTAAATCGATAAACGGTTTATTTCATCGTGTTACCCTATTATTTCTCTATAAATGTACCAAATTTTATATTTTTGTATGCTATAGTTTTCACGGTACGAGACAAATCGCTAGACGTGCCGATACGAAAAAAAAAAGTTCACTTCAGAAATGCATAAAAAGTAAAATATCTCAAAAACTACATCGAAATTATAAAAAGGGGCTCCGTCCTGCAAAAATTCACCCATGTAGGTACATGCCTACAAAATTTCGTTTTCTTGCTCAACTACAATATATATCAAAAAACGGTTTATTGCAAATTTCATATTTTCATATGCAATAGTTTTTGCGGTACGAAGCAAAGAATCTCGAAAAACGAGAAATTTGTCAAACAGCGGCGGCAGCTACTTATTTTTACTCTATTTTTAATATAGAGAGATTACTGAAAAGCCATATTTTTAACCTTGAAATTTCTAAAAAAAATTCCAACTGAAAAACACTGTGTGCAACCCCCCCCCCCCCCCCCCCCCCCCCCCCCCTCTTTCTCCTACAATGTATGTGTTATCTGGTTGTGCAGTACGAAATTTTTCTGAAAGATAAACCCGATTTATCACGGATTCAAAAAGTAAAATGTAATTTTAACAATTACTTGTAAATTACCTGAATTTTTTTTTTCTTCATTATTTTAATGTTTTGAAAATGGGTCCTAACCTAACTGTTTTCAATTTAATTTTTCAGATATACGGCAGCAGTTGAATGAGCAGTTGAAGTGTCTGGATGTCAGAGTGGAAACTCAAGTGAGCCTTGTCTCCGAGATCCAGGATTACTTCCGGCGGAGAGCAGAAGTAGAGTTAGAGTACTCCAAATCTCTAGAAAAATTAGCCAAGGGATTGCTGCTGAGGCATAAGGCAGAAAAGCAAAAGTATGTATAGATTGCACATTGACCCTCATTGACAGTTGCGTACAATGCTGCCGCTTATAAATAAGGGGTCTTCCGATTGGGAGACATGGGATTTGGGGGGGGGGGGGGAGACTCTATTTTACCACAATATAATAATCAGATGGTACTGACAATCAAGGTTAGACCACCTAGATTGTACCCAGTTATGCCACCAATTAAACCATTTCAAAATGAAATATAATAAGTTCTCTCCAATTGCCTTTCATTCTCTTCCTTACCTTTCGAAATAATTGGTGTTACAAAAGAGCACGTTTTAAGCATCTCTGAACTTGAATGTTTTTGATGTGTATGTATGTGTGGGAGGGGATGCGATATCTCATGAACAAATGGATCAAATGAATTTTGGTACAAATACTACAATCAGTGAATACTGGAACCCTATTGATTTTAAACGCAATTGAATATTCAGACCCCCCCCCCCCCCAACCTATTTTTCAAATGAAATTTTGCAATAATCAATAAAGGGCAAATATGGTTTTTAGGGCATATTGGAGGGCAACATGGCTACTAATTTTTAGTTGCTAAATTAAACTTGTGTCCACTTAGTGTGCATATGCAGACTATGAATATGCTATGCTATGCATGTTTAGTTTATTTGTTTAAAAAGGGAATTGCTAAAGAACTGGAATTGTGACTACTAGCTCTTGATACTGCAGTTAGTTAAGATCACGATATGTCTTTTCTAGTACTAAAAATCAAGAGAAAAAAGTCAGAAAAATAAATACACCAAGCTTTACTTTTTCACTTGGTAAAAGTTTAATTTAGCAATTCTCCAAATCCTCCCCAGTGTCCTAAGACAATGAACAAACACTGTGTTGATAGGAACAAAGCAAAACAGACAAAAACCAATAAAATTTTACTGTAAAGAGAGAAAGGGAATTTTGATGTGGTAGACATTTCAAGATATGTCTCTCCCTGAGTAATACACTGATGCTTTGCTACTGATGTCACCTGAAAAACTCTCAGACTCTTGTATAAGTCAACTCTAGGCATTTTAATGACCAACAAATATACGGAGTATCTTGTTTCATGTAGTTCTTACAAAGCTGATAATACTGAAATTGATTTTAAAGTTTAGTATTAAAAATTTCTTTTAATTTAAACATTGTGTGTTTCATTATTGTTTTCATTGTTTGCATTTTCAGGCGAGAGCAATGGCACTTATTTTCTTCCTATGCTTGCTGGCAGCATTTGGTATCAACAACAAGACGGCAGAGTCGAGATCATGCTGCCATCAGCGAAATCTATGCCAATTCAATTATCAACCGAATGACTTGTATAATGGAAGATGTGCAACGTATTTATAAAAGGGTGAGCATTAATAAAAGTAATTAATAATACTGTGCCATACCTACCAAGTGTCCCGATCTTTTAGTATTTAGTATGATATTTAGCTCTCAATACAAAAATATGAATCTTATCCTTAAAAAATTACGAATTACTAAGATTTCAGTGGAATTTTCTTTTTTTCTCACCTCCCAAAATATCTTTTTTGCAGATATCAACCACAAAGAAAGAGAAGGGGAAAACCATTAACCAATTAATAAAATTATTTTTAAAGTGAAAGGCTTTATAGAAGTCATGCATTTTTATATATTTCTTGTGGAAGGAAATTCAAAACAGTAGTAAAAATTAAAGAAATTTTGAGCAATTAAAGGTTATTACATTCCTGTTTTCTTTTATATAGTTTTCATGTTGTTTACTAAGAAGTTTTAGCGCACATTTAGTTTGGCCAATGTAAGGAAGACCACACTGGCAAAATATGCTGTAAATGCCCAAACCATTAGAAATTCCTATGATTGGAAAACCTAAGCTTATTAATTGGTATAAACACAATATGAAAATTAAATGTTTTAAGAATGTTAGTAATTTCATTCTTTTGTTGAAACTATTGATTAAAAATATATTACAATTCCATTTTTATAAAACCATGTATTATCTTTCCATTAGAATGATACAGACTTTTCTCTTCTATTCTGGTTTTGAGTAACCTATTTCACGAAATTGGGTCAAATCTAAAAAAATATATTGCCCATGACGCTTAAGAAGCAGGCTACTTCTTATTTTTTTTAATATTTTAGTCGAGGAAAGTAGTTGTGATTTTTCACATTTTCTGACTTTTGGTACTCTTAGTAATTGATAAGTTGGTTATCTCAGCACAAAAAGATTGAATAAAAATTCTGTAGCATTAAATTTTCTAAAATATGTCTTGAAGGAAAAATTATTATTATTATTATTATATTTTTTCAAAATAATTATATGTAGCATATGTTTTCTCCTTTTTGTTTGGTGCCCTAGAGTTGCCTTTCTGTTCCACTCCATAACAGTACACCACTGTGGTCATCCAAATAGAAAGAAATTTGTATATGGCATGAAAATTCCAATGATCTATCAAATGGAAATGGTTTCTGAATGCTGGTGATCTTTACAGATTTCACTATAGCAATAATATCAATAACCATTTCCTGTTTCAATATACTGAGTGTAAATTTGCACTATCATTACCATTTACATGCACATTATTTAACATTGAATAATTTTATTGGTGGTATTCACTTTTCTTATCTTTTTATTTTGCCTACTTATAATTATATTTATTTCTCATATTTGAATGTTTTTTCATAGACAATGTATTTGAACTATTCAAACATTTTCATTTTAGTGTCGAGAAGTTGGTATTGAGATTCACGACGAACTTTTGAAAGTGCTACATGAATTACATACAGTATGTAGTTATCTTTTCAATAGGATATCCTATTATTTTGAGTCATTGCTTACATTTTAAAGTTTGCAATAGTGACATTGATAATCTTTTTTCTTTTCTTTGTAGACTATGAAAACTTATTATACCTACCATACGGAAGAAAAGCAAGCAGAGGGAAAGTTAAGTTATGTAGAAGCTCAGAAGAGCAAGTTTGAGCAATCTATTCCTAAAGAAAAATTACAACGATCTAAAAAATTTAGGCTTATAGAAAAAGAAATTCAAAAGGTAGTTTTATTCATATACATATTGAAAACATATTGTTTGTTTTTTTAACATTTTTAAACAAAAGGTTTTAATAGAAATGTACCTTTTAAAAGCCAAACATTTGGAATGATATTCATCTATGTGAATATGTTATATTTAGTGGATCAATGATTGGGGAATGAATGTATATTGCCATGCAATTTTATATGTAGATTATGTAAAGAAGATAGCCATATTTGTAAGTTGCAATATTATATTAAAAGTTAGTTTATTTTTTTGTTGACATTATATCTAACTCACTGCAGTTGGATTGTCATAGTCTATATCGAAAAAGACTTTATTCAGACTTTGTTATGAATGAAAACAATATCAAAATTGATAAGTGCTTATTAAGGCATTGCGGAACAGAAATAGCTATCTCAGTTACTAGGCAATTTCACCATCAGCTATTTAAATTAAATTGTAATTCATTTATACCATTATTTTGCTTATATTAACTTGAGTTTTCACAGGATGCTGTCATGATGAGTGTTCTTGTATGTTTTTAATGTATGGTACTTCTAAAGCAAGTACCCTTCTGAAAGTTTCTTTTTGATTTATTTGTTTTTGTAAAACTAGCAAATGTATCTGTTTTGCCTTAATTTAATTTGTTAAAAAATTGCTGTATGTATATGTATAACGTCATTTTTCATAACAGTTTTGTCATGTTTTGTTATTCACTTTCCCAATAAATGTGCAAGTGGGCTTATATCCCTCACAGATATTTCAACCCATAGTTTATATAAATATATTAGAATGTTAATCATATTGTAGTTTTGCCCTTACTAAAAATACTCCACCTTGATCAACATATTTCTTATAAAGAAAACAGTATCGTCTGTCATTCCTTAGTTCTATTTAGAACACAATATTCATGTGACCTTGCTAGATATTTTCTTTACCAGTCCCAACATTTGCCTGTAGCACACATACCATCATGTCTCCAGATACAGCTGCTATACAGATCGTCATATTAAGATTTTCTGTTTCATCTGCTTGATTGGCCAATTGCAAACTTGGAAAAAGAAAGTTAAATGCAGACTAATAACTTGTGAATGAAAATAATTTTTCTATATGAATACTATTTTACCATGCTAATACTTTTTATTTAATTACTTGATACTTTTTATTAAGATTTTTTGTTTAATGGTACTGTAGTAAATTCTGCTGAACTGGTTGAGATTAAAGCATAATAACTTATATTGTAAACAAAATTCAATAAAAATAACAACATCATTGCAACAAATTTATGAAAACATTGTTAAAATTGAACTGTTTACCTGTTTGGTAGATATTAATTTTGTGCTTTGCTCAAAAAAGTTCCAAAGCTTTTTCCTTAGATTGTACTATAAGTTTTTATGAAATATTTTGTATTATTTTTTCTATAGATATAATTAACACAGAAATTTTAAACTGTAAAATTTCCATTTAAAGGTATAAGTGGACTTTTTTTTTTTCTCTTTAAATTTAGGAATTATAATTGTATTGGGTTCTCCAAATCATACTTTTTCTTATTTTGCTTAATATTCTGATAATGTTCATTTGAGAAATAACACTAATAGCTATGTAACAAAAGTGTCTATTTTATTATCAGTCATTCATTTTTGTAATTTATGTATATTTATTAATAGATCTGATTTTACTGGTTTATTTTGGGGGAAAATTATAAAATTGTTTTTTATTACAGCGACGCTTAAAGTACAATGATGCCAAACTCAAAGCTTTAAAAGCAAGGAATGATTATTTATTGTGCATGGATGCAAGTAATGCAGCCATACATAAATATTTTGTGGATGATTTATCCGATATTATTGATGTAAGTAAATCTCTACTTAATAGATTTTGTGTTCTTTTTATGAATATTTTCACGGTTATGTTGCAAAGTTTTTGGAACAGTTCTCTAAAAATTTTTGCATTTTCACATTCATAGAGTATAAATTTCAGTCCATTAAAACCTTCCACTTGTAGCCATGATTGGAATCCTAATTTCACCCTATTGTCAGTGACATATGCAATCTACAGTTCTAGAAAAACAATAGTTTTAACTATATAAAACTAACTTATATACAACTAACTATATGTACAGCTCAAACTGCTACTATTAGCTGAAGTAATAAAACTAAAATAACTTTGTTAAAGGCAGCTTCATTAAAGAAGCTTCCAAAACCATTTTCTGTTCTACTTATTTTTCATAATTGTTTGAAATATTGTTATTTTTACCGATTGTTTGGTCGACACATGTAGCCAGAATTTATATTAGGGAGAACCTGGAAAAGTTAGAAAATAAAAATATTGCTAACATCTGGGGAAAATGCATATTTTCATCAAAAACTTGGAAAATTTCAGAGTTGGTCTGGAAATGCTCTCATGTTTTTTGTACCACCCCACCCTGATATCTGAAAAACTAAACATGTTAATCTGTAACTAAGCAGTCAACTAAACTGTTGCTGATGTTAAAAAATAAACTGATAATATTTATAAAATGTTTTAAAAGAATATCTTGGGTACAAAAGCTGAAATATATACATTTTTTTTTCATCCATTCTGATAATGATTGTGATATAAAGAGAACTAAACACTATTGAATAAGAAATATATGAGGAATTTGAGAATAGACTTAAATTCCAGATATTTATGATTAGATTTTAAAAAGAAACATTTGTTCATGTTAGTGTATTTAAACTTCTAAACGGAATATTAATGAGATTATATTTTTGTTAGTGCATGGATTTTGGCTTCCACACGTCAATCGCTCACACCCTCATGGTCTCTATTAATGCTGAAGAGTGCCTTAAGAAGTCCCAGCAGGCCAGCATCGATGGGATGAACAAGTGCATTACAAACCTCGACTCTCGTGTTGACAAGCAGCGGTTTCTTGAGTACAATAACTCTGCTTTCATGGTGCCAAAGAAGTTTGATTTTCAACCTCACAAAGGAGATGAGGTGAATATTTTTATTTTATTATATAACTTTAACTTCTTTTTATTCCATTTTAGTGTCTAGAGTAGGGCCCTAATCATAAAGTGATGCAAGTTGATTATTACTTTCAAAATTATTAAAGATAAAAGTTTGAATTTTGTAGCAAAAAAGTCACTTTGTAGGTATGAGACTTTAGATTTTAAATTCAACGAATAATTTATATATTCTAGAGATGGGTTAATATTATTGGCAAATACTCGGAATACCTTGAATATTAGAGTATCTGAGGTATACATGATCTTGAATATAATATCCATAGAAAATCTTTGCATACATCCAATGTTACGCCATGATTAACACATATATTAGAGTTTACTGGAGCTATATGTGATCTTCACACCAGAAACAGAGTGAACATACTATACTACTTTTCTCTTTTGAAAGCAGACAATATGTGTAGCAAACTATGTGTCAGTAAAATTATTCCATAGTGAGAAAATCTTTTTTTTTTTAAATAAGATATGCAACACTTGACTCTTGTAATTTAATATATTGTCGTTGACTTTTTTCTGTTATGATTTTTGTTAAGTTTCATTTTCTTTACATTGTTTACACTAATTTGTGGTAGTTGAATTAATGTTGTTTTATTACACTTTTTACTTTATTAATTTTTTAATAAGTAATATTTTATAAATTTAAATATTATTTATTAGCATTTTGAAATAACTATTCAGTGCATTCTAATAATCGAGATCTAATTAATATTTGAGTTTGGCATTCAAATTCGAATAAAAGTGCTATTCACCTATCTCTAATATTTTCCAATATTTTTGTGACTTTTCACACTACTTTTTCTCGGAATGAAAACTTTTCAATAAGATACTATTTTTCTCAAGTGCTATCCAATTCTAAAAACTCTCATGAGATTTTAAAATGTGTTATGTGCCTGATTGAGCATTGTACATTGTTGAAATTAATGAACTATATATAACTACTGCACCAGAAGAGGTGGATTTCATTGCACCTTTAACTACTTAATATAGACTGGAAATCTGTGGGGGCGATAATCACATGGATCGCACGTACCATCTTTCCCCCAACTCATCACCTCTCAGATGGACTTTGACCTACAGATTTAATGTTCCCATACTCCTTATGGACGTGTGAATAGTTTTAGGTGGCAAGAAGGACTAATCATAGGATTATTGCATGTAATTTTCCTGTCATGGCCACTGGACTATTCCGATAATGAAATATAAATAAATATGTTTGATTGGTAGAGTTGATTTTTTTTTTAATTGCTATGCTCACCAGCTATGATTTTTAATGTGTATGCATGAACATTTCAAATAAATAAATGTAATTTGGCTGAAGTCCAGTTGTTTGACTGATATTTATTCATATTTATATTCATTTGTAATTTATCTGTAATTGATTTAAATTTAAAAATTGAAGCAAAGCAAGATATATGCCATCTTTTTTCTATACTTATTTTTATGTTACATTTTACATTTTAATCGGATTAGGATGTTTTATAGTTGTGATCTTTTTACTGTACACACCTTTATTATAGGGGTAAGACAGCCTAGTGATTAAGGCACAAGGATTGCACTCGGGCAATCCGAGTTCGATTCCCGACTCTGTCCAAACTGCTCCTGTGTTCACGTGGAGTATGGGCATGTTAAAATATGCTGGTCCATAAGTCCTAAGAGGTTGGTGGTAGGGAAAAGAGGGTACAATCCTTGCGGATGCTGCCCCCACCGGGTTTCTGTCTAAATTGGGTGGCACTGTCCTGGCTGTCCAAACAGATATCTTGCATCTTGCACCTTCTCATAAGTTATACGGTTTGGGTTGAACAAATAAACATCTTTATTGTGAAAACATAAGTATTAGTTACTTACAGACATTTTCTTCCATTTAGGTTTCCCAGATAAGTGTGGAGAAACCCATTCAAGATGAGTTGGAACAAAGGTTTAAATTAGTCAACAACCGCCTTACATCCCTCAAGACAGAGAGTGAAGAAGTAAGTTGTGAATATATGTCATTTATATCTTAACTAGATACACCTGTGCAGAGTATCTGCACTCTAGGCATTTGTGAATTTTTTACTAGGCATTTGTGAATTTTTTAATGACAGTTCTCTGAAAATAATAATTAATTGGCTCTTAAGTTTTTTATTTCTTCTTTGGCTGAGACTTATTTCAATTATTTTCTTAGTCTATTAGCTACACTTCTCATTCATTATCTTCATCAACAGTTTCATTAGTAGTCCTTGCCTTTGCATGCATTATAACAAACTACGTCAGTACAATCATTTTGGCTGTAATTATATATAACTATAAAAATAGGCTGTTTGTTACAAAAATAAGCCATTTCCCTTGTTTGTGATGGTTCTGGCTCATAAAATTTATATAAGTGCATAAGGAGTGATTGAACAAACTGATTCCACCAGGTTTCGTTTGTCGGGATGAATAACATGGGGGGGGGGGGGGGGGCTCAAACACTTCTAAAATATCTCCTTTTGCATTGTCACATGTTAAAAATATATATAGAAACAAAACTGGATTTTGGACTTTTCTTACAATGGTTATTATAATACCTTCTTTTGGGAAATACTGCACATAGATAGATATATAAACAATCACACACATTTGAGTAGTGTAGATAAATTTAATTTAATATCAAAAACTAATAAAATAGATTTGATATCTCAATATGGGTTCATAATATTGTGCCTATTTGACCATTTTTTGCAAGCCTACATTCAGCGGCAAATGTATATATCTTACATATCTTGTAAATAATTTTACAAATTTTTATTTATGTGTTCATATATATTTTCAGATTTGGAAAACACTTGAAACTGCTGAGAAGACACTATTAGAAATGCTAAGCACAAAAGACTTTGACTGTACTGTCCTTTTTGAGGAAGACAGTGCAAATAGAAATGGTCTCAAACAGCCAGAAACAGTAGCCTTAAAACGTAGAGCTGACAAGCAAGAGACAGAAGATTTTTACTTAAATGTAATGTGTTCATTTTAAACTATTTTGTTGTTCATTGTATTGTTCTAAAAAGTTCTAACATTGATCATTTCACAAGTACTTTACATATGCTAATAGGCAGTCAAGCCAGCTTATATGATGTCAGAAATGATAAAGTTACAGTTTAACTAAGTTTTAAAATGTTCAGTTAAAATTTCTCTTAAATTGAATATCAAACTATATATTACATTTATTTTTTTATAACAAGCTATTATTGTTACGAAAAATGTTTTCTCCTTGGTGCATCAAAGTGAGTTGTAATCAAATGTTAAATGCAAAAGCCACAGTTGATTAATCAACCCAAGCACACTACAATTTTTTTCTAAATGTCTCTAACCTTTAAAAATATTTCTACATTGAATACTTTGTTGATTATATAAATACGCATCTTATGCCTTATTTTAACAATAGCAGTTTTAGTTTAAAGAAGCATATGGATTGCACACCATTAGAAGCATATTAGCATATTGGTTTTGGGTTAACTACTACACTTTTTTTTATCTGCTTCTTCTGTAATTTTTACAAATATTAATACTTTTTCATTGCTTTGTTCTTTCGTAAATGCATATCCTACATTCCGCTGATTCTAAGAATATCTAATTGAAATTTAAGGAAAAGAGTAACTTTTTTTTTAATCAAATAATCTGTAGAAGCACATAGGCGATCGCTTTACCAACTCAAGCGTACTATATAATTTAGAGCTGAGTATAGATGATATCTGAGTGATTAGATCATAAAATCTGAACTAAGAATTTCGTTGATAGTTGGCAGTGCTTAAAATCAATGCTGTGCATTGTTGCTGTCTGCAGATAAATATTTTAACATTTTCCTTAGAAATAACAGAATGCTTTGCTTAACAGAATTTGGTGCAACTTTGTCATGTCATTGTCTGTTCCTTGCTTAGGAGCAGCAAAAACCATAAAATTAGTCCAAGGACAGTGAAAGATTGATTGGATGAGCATCTTCTAGCTTATCATGTTTCTTACTCAGAGATGCCTCTGTTGATATTTATTCAGTTGAAACTAATATTCCTTTTTCTATTTTCTAAAATGGTATATTATCCCGGTATATTTGATATATTTAATGGTATATTTGATTTTCTGCTTATATGATATTACAAAGCACTTTTCTGTCACAGAACATGAAATTAGTACACAGTAATGTACAATTGGCAGATTTATCTTAATATGAAATTAATATCTTTAAATTTCTGAGACAATTACTTAGTTTGAATAAAATATTTAAAAAGTGGTTGGCTGTCTCATAAATGCTGCCAGATCAATCGGAAATGTAATTCTTATCAGGATAAACTAAAATTATATCTATTTATGAGTGTCCACTCTCAAATTATTGTTAAAAAAAATTTGACAATTCTTTTTGAAGAAGTTTTTTTTTTCAAGTTGGCAACAGTTTAGTGATGCCAACTATTTGGATATATTTGACCAATTTGTATTAATGCATATTATTTTAATACCATTTATGTCCATGGCATGGTTTAAACTCTTATCATTTCCCCACATAGAATATGCTAGCACCATTGTTCTAGGAAACATCATATTTCTCAATAGAATATAGTGCTTTAAAGTATTAAATTTCAAATAATTCAAATTCAAATCATGCCAGGTACAAAAAAAAATTGATCTTATTCTGGGGTATTAAATAATATATCCACGCATCAAATTTCATAACATTATGTATATTTATTATTATGACCACACCTCGCAACCATACGCACTGAGATCGGCATCTCTCCAAAAGTGGTTAAAATATTTTTAGGCGGGTAAACACACTTTTCTGTCAAAATATTTTTTAAAGAGTTCTTTGAGAAGCAATGCTTCTTTTATGCAATAGTATGAAAAAATAAAAGTTTTACATTTCATATTTAATAGATCATATAGTATATAGTGATGTGCTTTAATATAAGCGAGTAAATATAAAAACTTCGTTTTTTGGATAAAAGCGTTTATTCATGACTCACCATAAGCAGCTTCAGTGGAGGCAAATCATAAGAAATATCAGAATAAATATATTGACATAAACCTTTAAGCAGTTGCATTAGAAACTTGGCAATGTTTGTTTAACTTTTCATTATCACATGTTAAAACTTTCTCTTTTATATATCTAAGTGAAGCTGAATATTGTAATATTTCTTTTAACTATCTTATAACAATGAATTTTTTGTGGGCCATTTCGTGAAAAATGCTGGTTCTATTTTTTGAGGATCTGCCAAATTTCAATAGATTAAAATATTCTATAAAACAAAGCTGTGCACTAAATTTTAACTCCCTAGTATGTAGGAAAGTGTGTTTAAAATGTCATCAAAGAAGTTGAAAAAGACAGACAACCACACGGCGGTCATGACGAGTTAAATAAGAGCTTTTTAAAAGGACAAGTGCATACAGAAATCTCTTTTTGAGGAGAGAGGAAAGAGAGTTATGAACCAGAGGTATTTTAAGTGTACTCAAACTAAGATGTATGGCTGGCTCACAGCATTTTTACAATATTATGAATATTTGGAACCATATTTCCTGTGCACACTGAATTATTGAAAACATAAATAATAAGAATATTTTATTTCCCCTATATTTGTTTTCAAATAATATGAATTTAGAATCTAAAAAAAAAAAAAAGATCTAAAAATCAAGAAATTGATTTTCAATTTTAAACTCTTTGTGCAGAAATTTTCTGAATATATCATGACCAACAACTTGATTGCTCGACTTCAAGCCAAATCTGACCTAATTCGACGAGGTCTTGGTATTGAAGGTGAAGACATATCACTTTTACCTGGCGGAGCATCTCCTCACATTGCATCCCGCCCACATAATTTACCACAAAGATTAAGAAAGAAGCGCATTGGCCGTACTCCACTTGTTGGTCAACCCAAATTGTTTGGAGGAAGCCTAGAAGAATATTTAGAGGTAATTTCGTTTCTTATTATTGTATAATATTATTTATTTTGGAATTTATTTTTATTTGATGTAAATTAAATTTCTTATACCCACAGAGCCCACCTATAGGGGGCATGCCAGTATGGAATAACCAATATCTATAATGGCGGCAGTACCACAATTTTGCGAACAATTCTCCATAGAGGTTTTCAAAATGTATGGTCTTCATAATGGTTTACAAAATTGTGGTACTTACATAGTAAGTTTTCTTGCTGCCATTGTCAGTGTTGGCTATTCCATGCTGATGATTACATGAAAACTGTCCATGTATGTCGTTACTTACAACAGGAGCGTGGTCCTTAATTTCTCAAGTATTACACCAGTTCTAAATTATGAGAATACTTATAAAATATCTCCTCTTTTAAAATAGGCCAAGTAGTTTGTCAGGATTCTATGAATTTTTTAAAGTAACACTGTAGCACCCATAGATGGGAAATACATACATGCACAAAAAAAAAGATAGACTCATTTAAAAATTTTTATCTCTTTTATTTTCACAGTGTAACATTCGGAAAATCACTTTTGTTCATGCTGAGTTCATACTTATTCATTTGTGGATTTGGAGGTCATTTGATTATGTTGGCAAATGGGTAGATTCCATTTGTAAATGCTTATAACACTTTATGCACTATGATTTTCATTTTGTTCTTTAAATTTTCAAATAAATTTAATTACTTTAATTATAAAATATTTTGACTGGAAATTTTTGGAGAGGAATCAAAGAAATTATTGGAGGAGGGCCTACTAGCGCACATATGCCCTTGGCTATAGAACTGAAAAAAGTATAATTTAAATTTGTTATACAATGTATTTAGTTCTATTGAAAATGAAATGTGTGTGTGTGCATATATATATTTATACTTGTGAACATATTTCAAACATTATTCAAACATTTTTCAAACATATTTCAAACATTTACTGTTGATGAATTTTGATAAGGCTGGATCTCGACAATTATATCTTATATTTGTTTGTGTATGACGTCTATTTACATCTTACAATTTGATACATTCGTATTCTTTTTTGCAATATACCGGCTCTCCGGGAATGTTGTCGCGACGCAAAGCATGCTTAACCGGGGTGAGGGGGGTCACAACTCCCCCCGGCCATCTTTTGTTATATTGTTTCCATCCATACCTCTTTTCTTTTTGAATATATATATTATATATATATATATATATATATATATATATATATATATATATATATATATATATATATATATATATATATGTATATAAACTCCTAATATAAAAATTGTGGGCCAATAAAATGTAAAAAGCATGCAATCATTTCAAGAAAACATTATGGATTTTCTTCTATGTGGCTAAGCCGAAAGCTACACTCCAAATGAGCTTACCATATGCTGATGACTGTTTAAATGCAGCAATGGTGATGCCACCTTGTGAAAAAAAGGAGAAAAAATAGAATGAAACCAGAAAAAAATAGACATAAGAATTTATTTCTAATGTATATGTTTAATGAAATATATGTTTCTAATGTGGTTAATTTTTGCATTTTAGGCTACAAATCAAGAAATTCCTTTAATTATTAGGAGCTGTATCAGAGTGATAAATTTATTTGGTAAGTTTTTTTCATATTTTTATTTGTTGATATGAGTAAAATTATGTTTGGGTTAATATTTAGTCAAGGAACTTCATAGAAATTATGTTTTTCAAAGAAGGTAGAGAAATGAGCAGAGTTTTTATATTAATTGAAATTTGTTTGTACTCAAATAGATGCATTTTTTATTATTTTTGAATTATATAACCTCATTTTCCCCCTTTAGGTTTGCATCATCAGGGCATATTCAGGGTTTCTGGATCTCAAGTGGAGATCAATAATTTCAGAGAAACATTTGAAAGAGGTTTGATTGTTTTTTATAGTTTGTGGTAGATCTAATTTTTATGCATACAATGAATATAAAATTATTATATCTTTCCTTTCAGACTCACTTCTTTTTTAGCCTTTCATAATACATTAAATTGAGTAAATTACACAAAATAACATACATACTTGAAATTATGTGGAATTTTTATTAATTATGTGAGATTTTCATATGCTGTATTTTTTGTGAAGTTTTTACTTCATGGTTAAAATACATTATTTCACAAAAATAGCTTATTGGAAAGTACCCATTTATTAAAAAGTACTCTAAATAATCACTCAAAAATAAGAAAAATTCTTTAAAATGACAAAACATTTTTTTTTTTAATACTTCATTG
Source organism: Amaurobius ferox (assembly GCA_951213105.1). Lineage (NCBI taxonomy): Eukaryota > Metazoa > Arthropoda > Arachnida > Araneae > Amaurobiidae > Amaurobius > Amaurobius ferox. The sequence goes on along the minus strand of OX578138.1, from coordinate 16,087,153 downwards.
TGCAGAAATTGATAAAAGAATAAAGGCATTTAAATGGCTTAGTTTTGTATGAATCACATTTGTATAGACTTCGGAGAAGTGAAATCATGTAAAATTTTACCCTTAATTGTCAGTTCTAATAGTAATTTTATTTTTTAATATTTTATTATAGGAGAAGACCCATTAGCTGATGTTTCAGATGCCAGCGACATCAACTCTGTGGGTGGGGTCTTAAAGTTGTACTTGAGGGAGCTAAGAGAACCTCTTTTCCCTATTTTTTACTTTGATCAGCTGGTAGACATATCTCGTAAGTATATTTAGAAAAAGAAACATTGATTTTGCATGGCATATTTGAGCTTATACTGTAATTATTGAATGTAGATGTACATATGTATTCTATATGCAAGTACATTCCAAATATTAGTTAACACGTTCAAGACGGTGTCAGTCCCTGGGGTCTGACAAATTTTCTGTTCGGCTGGCGTCAGGTCATGAGGACCAACACTGAATTTTCCATTTAGCTGGCATTGGATTCTGTGGACCGACTGTATCGAATCTTATAAATAATCTTAATTTATAAAACATAGTTACAAAACTTAATTTATATAACATTAAAAATACACTTACAAAATTGTAATTTATATAACATAAAAAAATGCACTTACACTTCTTCAGTGTATGTATCGCAGTATGCAATAGAATATCTATTGCATTAAACATGTTATCTTCTGTCTATTCTCTGTACCATCAAACATCCACTGAGTGCTCTCCGCTGGTTGAACGGAAAGTATATCAAAATCGGCTCCGTCTCGAATGTGTTAATTGTACATATATTGTTTTGACAAATTATAAATATAGCTCTTTCATTATTGCATATACAATCATAAAATTTTGTCATATTTCAAGTCTACTATGCTCAAATATTTATTATATAAATTTTTGTGTAATTCCTTTATTTTGTTGTTATCATAGACATCAAAAGTTTGTAGCACATTTCATTTCACTTTTACATATATAAATATTTTTTATTTTGTATAACTGTGAAGTGTTGTATTAAAATATGTATGTCCAAAATAATTGCTTTGGGTTATTTTTTTAGAATTAACTTCTGTATAAAAGTAATCTTTTTGAATATAAAATCACATGTTTCAATAACTTACTTTGAGCAGACATTCCAACACCTCAAACCACACTTTTAGTGCACCGTCCTGTTTTCAGTTTTATTAAAGCTCCTCAGCAGAACATAACCAGAAGTAATACAATACTAATTACATTGCCCATAATTTTAAAAATCAATGTCATGCAACTAACTGTTTCTCTTTTACTTATGTTAACAGCTCCCCCTAATGAATCCCATCGACAATGAAACTAATTTTCAAATTCACCTTTGACTTTATTAAGAATATGATTCTTATAGAATGAATGTCCATACATATATAGGAATATTAACAATCATAACACTGTAGTACACTGTAATGCATAGTTTAGAATATCAAAATAGTTAAAGAAAAATGTGTTAAATATAATTAATTGTCTTGTCTATTTATTTTATATATATTAGAGTAAGTGTTCTATGTTGGAATTTACTGTATCACTTTACAATACTTTGAATAACAAATTGTTTAATCATTATTAATTAGTAGTAGTAAATACATATCTATTAGTGTTGTCCATGATTTAAAATCAGTTGAAACCACTCTTGCCCTACAAAATATAAGAAAAGAAATTTAATCATGAAAATCTCTATCTGCAAAAATAAATATTTTGCTAGTTGTTTGCAAAAATAAATACTTAACACCATACAAAGTTAATCAAAATTATTAATCGGTTTCATTGGTAAAGAACAACTTCCTTCATCAGGATGATAAAAGGACAGAGCATTGAAACGCTCATCAAAGAAAAGCAGAAACATGCCTGATTCTTGCCTATATTGGTGCTGATGCTTTGTCTTTTTATCTTAATGAAGAAGGCTTTATTTTACCTTTAAAGCCAAGTGATATTTTCAATCATCCTTGTATTCTGTTAAACTAATAAATAATTTATTTTTTTTATATTAATTCAGACAACAGTTTGGACAAATTTTTATGTATGAGAATCTTATGTTATCTCTGTAGAAAATTGTAAGATGCTAAGAAAAATAAATTATGAATAAATAAATATAAGAAGCTAAGAAAGTGAATCTTAAAATACATAATAATTAACACAAGTGTGCTTGTCTATGGTGCTATAAATACCTGAGTGTATACCTAATTTAATTATTTATTTATTTAATCATTGTACCTCTATGCATCAGAATGCCAACTAAAAGTGACTTGTTTATATTATAAACCAATATAATCATTGTTCTTGCAAAACATTAGAATAATATAAATTAAGTATATTTTATGGTTTTTCAACCTCCTTTTATTTTTATATCCAAAATATTAACAATGGATAGCATTTTATCCCAATAAAAGAAAGTTTTATGTATTATTTAGTTATCTTTCTATCTTTAAGAAATTGTTTTAATTCTATTCTTGCAGAGGTTGAATCAAAAAAAGAATTTATTCACAGAGTGAGAGAAGTTGTGAGTAATCTCCCAAGGACTGTTGTTATTGTTCTTCGATATTTATTTGCTTTCCTAAACCAGTAAGTATTTCTCTAGAACTGAAATTTATATGCATTATGTCAGTAATATCAAATGATAAATTTTACACTCTTGTACAAAAGCTTTATGAATTATTACTTTTTTTTATACTACATTTAAAATCTCGTGACAAACACATAACTTATTTTGCAGACTAGTAGTCACTTGTAAATTTACACACATGATAAAGTCAATCTATAAAATTCATATTTCTGTTAAGTTGTCCGTTTTTGAAATTATATTTCTTCAAGTGCAGCAACCTAAATTTCAATAAACGATAACTCATTGGGCTAGATCAGTGGTCTTCAAACTTCTAATGCCTTCGGAACCCTACGCTTAAAAAAAATTTTTTTTGGAACCCTAGTACAAAAAATATGCCCCGTAAGCATAGTGACATAAAGACTTTAAGCATAGTGACGTAACAAAAAATCTCGGTGCTCCCTCTCCCTCCGCAAAAAAGTTTTGAGGCTACATTTACAAAAATTAACTACCGAAGACTGCAAATTAATTTTGACCATTATAATCATAAAACCAAATACTAAATACAAAAATAAATTATTAAAAACATGTTATTGAGATTTTTTATTGAATACAGCTGAGGTGAATTTGCTGGCTCTAGAAAGCCGCCACTGCAGTAGTAATTGGAAGAAAGAGAGGGAATCAGTATCTCTACAGCACAGTATAGATATTTTAAAATGTGCATGCAATTTAGGAATTTCAGTTTTAAAAAAAAAATTAAATTTAATTATCGAAATTTTTGAATAACAAAAAATTTAATAAAAGTGTTATAAAATCTTATAACATAACAAACATCTAAAATTTTATTAAAAAAGTCGCAGAACCCCTGAAAACGTTTAGCGGAACCCAGTTTGAATATCACTGGGATAGATTGACTCTTCAGTCTCTTGTGAGCTGGATTCTTCTCCCAGTTATTCATCTTATTGCTCCAAACCCTCTTATGAGCTGGACAACCTGGGTTGTGAAAAAAAAATGTCAATCTGTATTTCCCCTTGCCCCACTGTTCTCACTGACCAAGTGTTGAGCTCAGTTGCACCTTGCAGATAAGATCTGAATCTGCACTTTCACTGATAGGGGAGTGATATAGAGCATAGGTTCTCAATGAAGGTCATATGTTACGTCAAGAGTCCATTAATAAAAAATATAATATTGTGGGCCACAAAAATTAATTTCTGCAAATGCGACCTTCAGGGGAAAATTTTTAATATTTTAATGAAATATTAAAAAGAATGTAATGTTAAAATGATTTCATATCATGTAGAAATTATATAACACAATGTCATTTTCACACGTGACAAGTTGCAACTGAAACCTCTAAAAAGTTTCCAAGGTTTCTAATAAATTTCTGCAACTTTTGTAAGCAGGTAAAATTGTTTTTTATGGCATTTCCTGCGTCTTATCTAGTAGAATATGGCTTCAGTCAAGTTCTTCCCTTACTATCGAAAGCTCTCAACATTCTTGATATTGTGAACAAAGGGGATTTTTGATTAACACTAACAATGCTGCAACCAGACATTCAAAAGCTTGTTCGTTTGCATCAGTCACAAAGAATTTCACTGAATAAAATGGCAATATTAGCTGCATATTATTCATTTCATATTATATATATATAAAGCTCTTAAAATAAAAACTATCAAAATTTTTGTTTATTTTGTAGTGATTTTAAATTAAGCTTTACTTTCTTTTTAATATTATTATTATTATTATATGGCTTATGCTCAATAGGTTAAATAAAACTTACATATACCTCTGCATATGGCAGTGTCATATTTTTAGTGATTGAATTGTATTTTTCTGACAGATTAACCAATCAGAAAGCAAGGTTGCTTCATTTCAATTTGATTCCTCACTGTATTCTAAACCGAAACAGAGTTTAAAGTATAAAGGGAAAGGGATCCACAGCGGTAAATACAAGTTATAAGTGGGCCACAAAAAAAAAAAAATGTTGAGAAACACTAATGTTATAGGATTTTTTTCCATTAACTAACCTCATGTCACTCTGCTCTGCTATCAAACAGTTCCACATAAAGCTCATCCCAAATTAGAGAATTGTGCTTATCTTCCAATCTAACCGCTTAGTCATGTAGTTGGTAGGCTTACTGCTATCAGCAGCAATTGCTACTGATCCTTAAAAAATAACTCTTGTTCTTATGCAAGACAGGTAATTAATACATATTTCTTGTTCAGTGTGTTTTTATGTGTATCCATCCATATAAATTTACTTGCATATTCTTGTATGCTTACATATAAATTTAATTATATATTTTTATTCTCAGTTTGTCTGAGTTCAGTGATGAAAACATGATGGACCCTTATAATTTGGCCATCTGTTTCGGTCCTACCCTTCTTCCTATACCTGAAGACAAAGATCAGGTCCAGTATCAAAATCTTGTTAATGAGCTCATCAAGAACATTATCATCTACCAAGAGGAGATCTTTCCAGATGATGGTGGCATCGTGTATGAGAAATATATCAGTACAAATGTCCCTGATGAAAAGTAATTTGAAAACTTTTTTAATTATGATATTAGTTAATATATTTCTATGTAGAGGAAGGTATAAAAATTGAGAAAAATTAAACATTGTACACACACACATCTATATAAAAAAAATTGTAGAAGATCATATGAATCTCATCACTTAGGTATCATCATTACGGCAGTAGTTTGATTCACTGTTTTAATAATGGGTTTTTAATACACCAGACAATAACTACAGTTTTTTATTTATTTTTTTTTTTTAATCGAAGAATATGGCATTTTCCCAGAGTAGTAGAATTTTTATTTAGAGTAATATTTCTTTACCCTTTCTAGAGTGTCACTGAAGAGTTTCAGAAGAAATATCCATGCTCTAAACCCCATAACAATTTAACAATTACGAGGTTACTAAAGCATTTTCAAGAAACTGGATCTGTTGTAGGCAGAGCAAAATCATGCAGTATCCATTTTAACTCAGGACAAATTATGATTGTTGAATTGTTAGGGGTTTTAAAGCATGTGTATTTCCTGTGAATCTCTTCAATGACACTCTCAGAAGAATGGCTAGAAAAATATTCCTCTAAAATAAAAATTATTTCACTCTGGGAAAACGCTGTGCTCTTCGATTGATAATAAAGAAGTCTGTCATGATCTTTTGACATATTATAAACAGCAAACAATATTTCTGGTATATTTTTGATACTGTATTACTGGCCCTAACTGAAAATTTTACTATTTTTCAGTACATTATAAGATTTTAAAATTTAATTTGTGCAACTTTTTGATCGCCATGTAATAAATATGGACACAAAACAATAGATTTGTGGAATGAATGAAGAATATATTTTTGAAAACATACATTATACAAAGGAAGTGTGTCACCAAGTCAGAGACCAATCATCGATTAAGGAATTTGTTTTAAAAGTGTCACCACTTTAGAAAGGTTGGGAACCACTGCGCTAGAATTTTATTGCATCACTAAGTCATATCCTAAGAGTAAATTGCATACAGGATTTATGAAAAGATGTGACCCTTTTTGGTCATTGACCATCTGGGTTTACCTATGCCTAAAGCCAACCCTGATACTAATAGTAGTAGTTATATAAAGTCAAGCCACTTGACAGTATGGCTGTTTCTGATCTTAGTAAATTTCTTTACCTCTCACCTAAATACTTTAATTGTCAAGTTATACAACATTCTTATGTCGTTCTAATGCTAAGTTTTAAGAACTTTAAAAGTTCCATTATATCTAATTATTTAATTAAACAAAAAATGTGATAAAAAATTTGGAAGTTTTAGTGAAAACTGCGAAATATTTGGGTAATGCATGATAAATGTTTCCTCTTTTTAGTGATGTTGGGGATTCCCCTCCTGATCCTGTTTCTGATTTAGCTGATGATTCAGAAGTGGATACTGTACAAAGTGAAGATGGTAATTGTTTTTGATTGAATTTGCATTTTGCATGTAAAAGTTTGTTAACCTGTAACCTTTTATGATTTATTCACAAACCAATGATTATTCTAAAAATTTAACATAGCTCTTATATTCGCTAAATATTTTGGACTAAATTAGTTGGTTAATTTGGTGCCTAAATTAAGGGTCAATTTATACATAGGACCTTTTAAAGGACATATTTTGGCTAATGTTGACTTTAAAATTGATCTGATCATGAGTTTTTAGTACAATAATACCTTTAAAGCAATTAATGTAAATTGCTGTGCAAATATAAAATTAAACTATCATTTTGTGATTTCCTTCTTCAGTGCAAGCAAATCCAGATCTGACTGCCACATGAGAGCTAAATCACACTCAGTGTTTCTTTTAGGCATACATCCAAGGGGGTGAAGCCCCCTTGGATGTATGCCTAAATCAACATAGTCATGCCAAAACTAGAGATTGTTAGTTACAATGTATGCAGTTTTTCTTTGTGTTGAAGGGAATTTATGTAGTGTGAAAAAACAGCTTTTTATTACATTTTTTTCAGTGTTGCTATTGGAATTCAGCAGATGTATTTTTGCATAATGATTACATCTGTGTATTCTAATAGCCTTAAATGTTTTAGTAAAATTATAGAGTTCAGGTTCAAAGAGTTTTCTTATAAGTTAAGCCCTTTTATATAGTGAAAAGTGCACAATAGATTTTACATGCATAAATTAATAATTCATCTTCAGAAAGAAAAAAAATGCAGTGAATAAGCACATATTTAACATTTTTTTCATATGGATTTTTATACAACACTATTCAACTTCTATAAAATCCAAAAGTAATATTTATATATATATATATATATATATATATATATACATCTCATTTTATTACAGTTGCATATTTCATTAAGTATCAGTCCATTTTTTAAATAAAAGTTAGTAATTTAGTTTATTTTAAATATATTATTTAAGCATATTATCCTTGTTGGAACAGATGTAGTATAATCCCTTTTTTTTTTCTTGACGATTTTAGGTGAGATTCTGGCGAACCCTGCTATGATTTGGAGAACATTCCATTCTAGCAACCTTTTTCTCGTCTTTTGTTGCCACAGTTTAAAATTTTGTGATTTTTACCTTAGCGACAAAAGGAAGATAAGATATACGGAAAGGGTTGCCAGAATGGAATGTTCTTCAAAACATAGCAGGGATTGCCAGAATCTCCCCTAAAATCGCCAAGTATGAAAAGGGATTCTACTACATCTATACCTCCTTGTTCGAAGGTTGTCAGTTGGGAAAGGGCAATTCTTCATTAGAGCTTAGATTCCAGGGCTAAGTTATCTAAGGAAGGGCAGTATCCCTCCCCTCCCCCCTTCCTCATCATTGAAATGAAAAATTTTGGATACTTAAAAATATTAATAAAATAGTCATATTTTGAGCTTTGCAATTTCCAAAATTTTTTTAATGTGGAACGCACAGAGTGCCCCCCCCCCCCCTTCCCATAATTTATATGTTGCGAATAATACCTGCTTGTGAAATACGAAATTTTCTGTAGAAAAAATCTTGATTGGATGTCATTAACACCCTAGATTCTGTAGTTGGGTTGTTTCACTACAATTTTGGGGATAAATTCTACTTGAGTCTCTATTGTGTGGGTTTAATGTTTTGGGCCAGGCTTGGCTGAATTTGGAAACTTTTAAACCAGATAAGTCCATGTTTTGAAAAGTGATAAATGAATATTAAGAAAAAATTTATGAAAATTTATTGTTATTTAATTTTATTTTGTCAATATATTTTTTAATGTTAAATTAACTTTTATTAGAGTTGTGTATCCATGTGAATTAAAAATGTACTTCTAATGATATTGTTTATGCGAATTTGCAGATGGAGTTTTTCCTGAACAAGAGATAGCCTTCAATTTATTTGGCAGTAGGTTTCCTTTATTTAGTTTATGGTTTTCTTTCTTTTCCTTCATTTTTATTTGTCACTTGCATTTGCTTGTTGGAATGCTGAGTGGAAACATTTTTGTTTTAATTTCAATACACTATTTTATGAATCTAGCACACACTGTATACTAATTTTGCAATAGTATATTTTTATTTTCACAATTTGCATGTGTATGTTAAATTAATGTAGTTTAAAACTTATAATGTTTTATACAAATATTTAATCTAATTCAGTGGTGTGTACAGGAATTTCTTCTAGAGAGGGGCATATGGCGAACTTATTCGAACTCAAGTTTCGATGTATTGTATAAAAATAGTCATCAGAAATCCATGCACATAAAATTTTAAAATCATATATTGTATCGAGAAATTGAAATAGTGGAACATTTCACAGTTGGTGGCAAAAATGTGGAACATAAATAAATAGGGGAACATTTTACAATTTAGTGGCAAAAATGTGCAACATGAATAAAATGTGGTACATAAATAAATAGTGGAACATTTTACAGTTAGGTGGCAAATTTATATGCTCAAAAATATATTCAAAATATTGCCTGCTCTTTTTAATACACGAGACAATAATTACAGACCTTTTTTTATCAATTGAAGAATATAGCGATTTTCCCAGGAGGAAAGAATTTTTATTTTAGAACAATGTTTGAGCCATTCTTATGAGACTGCTATTAAGGAGTTTCAGAATAAATACCTTTATATTAAATCAATTATTTTGGTGACGTTAACTGGGTACCAATTATTGTTATCTGTCCTATCAATATTTTGACCCTATATATGAGGGTGGAATTCAACTAAAAAATAATAATTTAATATGCAAATTTGCCATGTTATATTGGGGATATTTGCTTGAATTCTGTTTTCGTTTGGAGGAGGATTTTGAACATTCTGATCCCCTTTTCTTACATACACTCTAGATTATACGATAGAATAGAGATGGTGCATGTGTTCTTGCAACATTAAACAATTGAAGCCATGGTCTTTAAGGCTGGTATGTGTCATGTGAAAACACCATTTAGTCTGGATTGAAATGGGAATAATTATGTATCTGAGATTTTGCTGTATCACATTGTTTAAAATATTACATTATATTAGTTGAAAAACAATACATTATGCACTTTTTGTGTATTTATATATATATATATATATATATATAAATTTTAACATTGTTAATAGAGATATGATTTTATTTCCTCTAGTTATTTAAATTTTTGTTTTATAATGTTTCAACATATTAATTTAGATTTTGAATTTTGCGAATATTTTTTTTATTATGTTTATATTTTTGAATTGGATTTAAACCATGCATGTTTTTCAGTAATCCTATTTTGATTTATTAGTCAACATTAATGCATGTTGTAGCACAGTTTCACTTTTATATTTAGTTTTGTTCTGATTTAAGGAAAAGAAAGAATTTGCATAAACAGGCTAATTAGTTTTCTTCCCCTTAGATTGTTTATAAAAAATTTAGATATTTTTCATGTTGTCTCTATTTAAAAAGTCATTCTTTTGGAATATGAAGTGTAAAGTTACAGTAAAACTCCTCTCTGAAGCTACCATCCAGTGATCAAAAAATAAATTTTAAAAAAGGCCATTTAATAGGGGTGCCTTTTAAAATGAAAACAAGACATGCTATATTTGAGTTATAGAAAGAATTAAATAAATAGTGTGTATGACTTCGGAATTTTATTATATGCATTAAAATAACTTTAATCTGTATGCCTAAACCTAAAACAACTCTTTTCTTTTCTTACAACTCCTCCTCACACCCTTGATTGCATTTGGTGCCTTGGTTGCGATCAAGAGGTGATTGCTGGCCTCCTGTGTGATATAGTCACACAGTATTTCCTTGACCAAGGGTGTTAGTAACAACAAAATCTGTTTTTTGTGACATTTACATACAAATTTTGGGAGAATAATAATAAAATCATGCAAAAATAAATGTCTTGAGCGTGCTTACCATAGAGGTAATTTAGATGCAGGATTGTTTGTCATCCTTTGTGTTTCACCACTAATGACCCACATTTGTATAAAACTTGTTCGATGGTAAGGAGTGAATATTTCTATGAAAAACACAGAAATACTGTTTTTCTTCTCAAAAGGCAACCCTTGATTATTACCTCTGGTAATACAGTGTATGCAGACAATAGAGCTCATACAAGTGAAGATTATAAAAAGGAATTAATTCTTGAAACTTTGCACTCTTTAGGAGTTTGAAATGCAAAATGGGAAAAATATTTTTTACCCTGTCATTTGAACAATCTTCTCACTGGAGAGTATGTGTTGTCACTTAATGATGATAAAATTAACATTTGGAAATTTAAATCTGTTCCAGAGAAAAATGGTAGTTAACAGGGGTGGATGTGAAGAGAAGTTGCATTGTAGTCATTAAGAGAAATTTCACTGTAGTCGTTAAGAGGGGTTTTACTGATTTTAGTACCTATGGCGAAATTACATTGGTTGCATCTTTTTTTAGCATCAATCAAAATGAGATAATGTAAGGAACACATTTCACTTTATGGGTTAAAAAGAAGTGCAATTTTTGCTTGTTAGAACATTGATAGTTTTGCTTTGAATAGTTTTATAATAAAATTGTATGGAAGCACATCAAAATAGTCAATACTTTAAAAATAAATACAACCAAACAATTGGCTATAATTAAAAGTCTTTTATTAAAATCTCCTTTTACAATATACAGAAACTACACAGCCATAGCGCTTTCGGACATTACCATGTCCGTCATCGGTGGAAAATTGAAAATAAGTGGCAAACATGTGTTTAAATACAGGCCATAATTGCCAGACAAAATTTACATATTAATCATTTTACATTTTTAAATGTGAGGTACTTAAAATATTATTTAATTATAAAATACAAAAAGTACATTAAAAAGAAAAAGGTTCATAAATTAAATGGTAACCAATAGAAATGTCGTCAAAAACAATATACTACTAAATATTCAGAAAATCATATAAAGATTTAACATGTAGTGAGTCGAGAACGAAACATCAAGCTTAACTAAGGGTCTGAACGGGATCAAAATTGCAAATAGTATCACAGTAAAGATAAATGAAAAGGAATTCATAAAGTAAAATATTACAGGGGATATTGCAGCTAATTAAAAGAAAAGTGTTATCAGACTTGGGATGAAAATTGTTAATAACGCACTGGGCTAGAGCCACAGACAGTTTACCATTTTTAACATTGTGAGTATGTTCGGCCAAACGAATACTGACAGTACTTTTAGTACTACCAATGTAAAACTTAAAGTTATTATCGAGAGATAAAAGGGGGATAACACACCCCCCCCCCAGGCCTGGCACATAAAGTTATTTTTATCCTTAAATTTATTTGAATGAATACGATTAAATAATGTAGTAATGGTAGAATGTGCGGGCTTAAATTTAAATTCATGGTAAAAATGATTAAGAAAGCAAAAAATCGCCAGGTGAAAAGGAAGACTAGATTTATATGGCATAAGATCAGAAAAAGGAACAAGGTTAGTATTAAGGTGAATAAAATTATAGAAAATAGGGGAAAATATTTCATAAATAAACTCGAGTAAGCGGCCTTATGGCAGCCAATGTTAAAGATAAGTCAATTTCAGTAACTAAAGCCAAAATGAATAAACAGACGTTAAAATCTTGATTAAAATAAGCAATAAAAGAAACTTTTAGAAGAAATTGTGTGAGGGGAGTTAGCTGGAATACAAGAATTAAAGAAAGGTTTACGAAAAACAGAAGTATGAAACCTACGAGAGTTACAGGAAACAAGAACATACAAAAAAGGTAAAGAAAAATTAGACACATGTTCAATGGTAAAACTAATAGAAGGGTAAAAATCATTAATTTTATCCAAAATATTAAGGGGGGTCCCTCAAACTATAGTTCCAAATAATAAACACATCATCCACATAACGGCACCAAAGAATAGGTTTAACAGAAGCTTGAGAATGAGATTTTACCTTTTTTATCCCTTAAACCTATTGGTAACTCCGATAAGTTCTACATTGATAGTACTAAACGTACTGTTGATATTCATTTAGCTGAACATGCTCATGATGTTAAACTGTCCACGACTCTAGCTCAGTGTATAATTAACGATAATTTTCATCCTGTGATAAGACTTTTCTTTTAATTAGTTGCAATAACCTCAGTGATATTTTACTCTATGGATCCCTTTTTATTAACACTTTACAACAAAGTTGAAAAGTGTTTATGACTTTGTTCATTCTGTCTGTCCGTTAGCACGATAACTGCCGTAAAAATGACTTTATCGAAATGAAATTTTAGTATGTTGTTCAGACGGTCTGTAGGACCTATGGGAATATAAATGAATAATATCACCCAATTAGTTTTTGATTGAACCCGGGTTGAAGAAATGAAATACATTGAGCCCTATGGGACCTAATTTTTCAAACATTTTTTAAGCAAATTTAAAATTCACAAATTGCTTCGAAAATTTTAGTAATATTTAAATTGTTCCATAAAATATATAAAAAAAAATTCAGCGAAATATATTCAGTAGTTCTTTAAATAAAAATTAAAATAATAATTACACCTCTTATATGAAACGATCACGTGACCATGATATGAAACGATCACATGACCCACTTCAAAATGATATATGGCATCCATCTTGTTTCAAAATCACGATTTTTTTTAAGTTCTTTTTAATTCATATTGAGTGTTGTATCCGTCCTAAAACTACTTTATTTTTGCTTAAATTCTGTGCATCTACATATTTAAACACGCAAATACAATATATTTGAGTTTACATGATTATCCAAATTTGATTATTTCTACTATTAAGCCTATTTTTCACCTATGTAAAATGTAAACAGCAAAATATGTAGAATGAGTTGTATTAGAATTGCTCTATTTCTTTAAAACAAAATAATTTAGTACATGGAGTCTGCATGGCTGATATGAATGAAATATTAATTGATTTCATAAAGATAAGGACGATTTTTTTCGATGAAGTTTTAAGCATCGAGTTTAATTACTTGTAGCTCTATGGTCTTAATTTTTAAATAAAATAAATTATTATAGTATTGTGATGAATGAAATGAATGGGAGAAAGTTATGAATGAAATCCTGTTTTTATAGAGAGATCCAGGCGTGTTATTTTTTCTATGACGTCATTTGAATTAATTTCAGTTGTTTTCGATGAAGTTTTCAAATATAATAAATTATCGTAGTATTATGATAGTATTAAAAATATTACCATGGAATGTATCGCATTTTAAAGATATTTAAACCAGGCAATTTATATTTCAATGCCGTCATTTGAATGAAGTTCATTTTTTTCAATGAAGGTTTAAGTTTTCAAATATAATAAATTAATGTAGTATTGTGATAAGTTTTAAAATATTTCCGAGGAATGTATTGCATTTTCGACTTTTTTAAATAAAATTGCATTGAAGTTGGAAAGTGTTTCAAAATCAATGCTTTAAGCATGATTGATCTTTCTTATTTATCTTTACTGTGATTCTATTCACAATTTTGATCCCTTTGAAATCCTTAGTTATGCTTGGCATCTCATTCTCGACTCACTACATGTTAAATTTTTATATGATTTTCTGAATATTTAGTAGTATTTTGTTTTTAACGACATTTCTATTGGTTACCATTTAATTTATGAACCTTATTCCTTTTGGTGTATTTTTTGCATTTTATAAGTAAATAATATTTAAATGCCTCGTATTTAAAAATGTGAAATGATTAAATATGTAAATTTTGTCTGGCGGTTATGGTCTGTATTTAAGCACCATGTTTACCATTTATTTTCATTTTGCCACAGATAAGGGACATGGTAATGTCCGAAAGCTCTATGGCTATGTAGTTTTAGTAAGAAGGAGATTTTAATAAAAGACTCTTAATTATGGCCAATTTTTTGGTTGTCTTTATTTTTAAAATATAGTTTTATAATAACATATTTTTTGAAGAAAAGCACCAATGTTTTAACTTTTTCTGTATATAGTGTTTTTGGTGCTGGATGGTGTATATGGGAATGTGTTTTATAATATGACTGGTTAAGAATTTTTATTAGGTTGTTTCAAAGGAATCAGAAATCACTGTATTGGCCAGTATATCGTGCAGTGAGAAACTTAAAGGATTCTTTTAAATGCTTATGCAAGAAAAGATAGAAATGCTAATTTTCTAGAAAGCTTTTTATCTCCTGCCTTCTTCTCATGCCATCTTTACTCTAAAACAATATTTTTCAAATTGTAATATGTACCCCTGAGGATATGCGGAAGTGTTCATAGGGGTGCACAACCAAATTTGTTAACTTTTATCAATAAAAATGAATATGTTAATGAAAAAAATATGCAGATTATCAAAATCATCATCTTTACCAAGCCATATGCTTTAAAAAATTCTGCTATGCTGAAAAATTGAATTATATATTATGTACAAATTAAATTCATAAACTTTTGCTTTCTCTGTCACTCATGCTAATTTATAAGTATGTATATGGTGATCAGATAGAAAATTTAATTTCAATTTTAATATATACCAAAAAAATTTATACAAAGTTGTTATATAAAACTGTGCCAAATAATTACATTGATAACTTTTATCTTGAATGGATACATAGTATATATATCTATTATTTCCTGTATTATGCATCCAAAATGTACTTGTTGATTCACTTCAGTTATAAAAAAATTAAAATATTTTTTTTTTAATTGTTCCTATCTAAAGTTATATTTTATTTGTGGATAACATTTTACAAAATATTTTAGAAGTAATTTCTTGTATATATTTCATACAGAATTGAAACATCCATGACTTTTTATACATAAGGACAAACCCTAAAAGCAGTGATTCTTAATCTTTTCTGCTTTGAAAAATCTTTGAAATTTTTGATAAATATCTTTGGGGAACCCTTACTTGGCTGGCACATATTAGATTCAGCAGATGTAAATAACAAAATGGTATTGAGTTAATAAATAAAATTATCTCATACTTTTGAAAAAATGCGGCAAGTATTTATTGCCCAGTGGTTAGCTCACTGGCATCTTACTTGGACGACCCGAGTTCAATTCCCAGTTCTGCCCAAACTGTTTACAAAGTATGAGCACGTTAAATATGCGAGTCTGTAAGTTCTTCTGAGAGGTTGGTGGTAGGGGAAGGAGGGTATGGTCCCTGTGGATGCTGCCTCCACTAGGTTCCGGTCTAAATTGGGTTGCACTTCATGGCCATCCAAACAGATACCTTACACTTTCTGGTAGGTTGGATGATCTGGGTTGAACTATTTAGAGTATTTATTGCCGATTTCTATATATTAATTATTGGAAGTGTTTATTGCCTATTTCTATATTATTAATTATTGTTAATAGACAAATGCAAGCATTTTCACTTATAGCTGGCTTACTAGTTACAAACATTGTGTATATTTTGTAATGATTTTGTGTTAGTATGGTTATTTTTTTATAAAAGTGTTAACAAAAAATAATACAAGTTGCATTTTATTGTTTTTATAATACAAGTTGTATTTTATTGTTAATAATAATAATAATACAAGTTTCAATAGAATAACATCAATTTTAATTGTCTTTTAATATCAAACTTTAGTTTGCTTTTTTTAGCACAACAGCTTAATGCATTGCCACATCTTTGAATAGACACACAAGTTTCTTCCACAGACAGTTCCAAAATTTTGCATCCCTTATGAAACTCTCTTAGCTTTGTTGTTTTCTAAATAGGTTATATTAAAACCTCAATAATTTACATTTTTTTTTACTCAATGACAAAAATGTTTGAAAGATGTAATTTTTCCAAAGCTTTTACAAGTTCTCTCAGAACACTGAACAAGGACTTGTTAAACCTCAGTGTTCCACAGAACCTTGGTTGGGCAGGGCTGGATTACCCAATAGACAATCTAAGTATGTACTTAGGGCATCATTAAATTAGAGTCATCAAAAATAAGAGCTAAATTACATAGAATATATAATTTTCAAAGCAAATTTAATAAAATAGTCATATTTATATACTTAAAGGATAACTATGAAAATATTTTAAAAATAATTTTTAAATATTTTAAAATAATTATTAAGATATTGAAATTCGCAGCGATCCACTCTTTCAGTCTTGATAGATTCCCCCCCCCCCCTTCATCCTTCTTCATATATTTTTAGCATTGACATACTTGTATATATAAAGTCAATACTTTTCATTTGCTATGACTTCATTTTTATGTATGACTTGCAAAATATGAAAATCCGTATGCAAACTCTGAAACAAAAATTATTATACTATACAGTTACTATATTAATATAACACAATAATATATATATTTCAAAAAGTTTGAAATTGAAGCATTTGAGTTGCCACCAGTGCTTTCAGAGGCTTTACTTTTACACTTGTAGATAGATTATTCATAAATAAATATGATAATTTTAATTTTATAATTTTTAGATAACTGAGACCTACCTACCTACCTGACAGCTCCATTAATACTAAGATAATGTACTGATCCTTTAATGACATAATTATGTTTATTTTAATTTCATATTTAGTATAACTGTAATCATTAAGATATGTAAATATTTTCTTAAATTTTGAATTAAAGTCAGGGGAGTAGGCACCAGCTATTTTAGTGTATAGTGCCTCGAGAAGTCTTAATACTGTCCTTTGGTTAGAAATCATTTCCTTAAAGAAATCAACTTCTTCTAGAGAAGGACGTATGCCAAAAAAGATCAATGTCTTAAAAATTATATGCAAATGTCTAGAGGTTTATTTATTTATTTATTTAGAATTTGGTAACCCTTTATGTCTTATTTTGCAGCATTGTTATTCTTATGTCTAGTTAATTTTCTAAACCTTGTTTATCTGGTGATATTTTATTCATTGGCTATTTATCTTTTCTGCAGAAACTGAGGTGATGGAAGCTGTGGCTCAGTTTGACTTCAATGCCCGATCCCAGCGAGAGCTTTCTTTTAAGAAAGGGGATACTCTCATGCTGCACAATCAAGTGTCCAATGATTGGTGGAAAGGTACTTTTCTAGGAAAAGAGGGCCTTATACCAGACAAGTACATCCTCTTAAAAATTAGGTAAATGAAATTCTTCAATATTCTAATCAGAAAAATGGTTTCTAATGTAATCCTATAGTATAAAATTTTCTTTAACACTAGAATTACTGAACTGGGTCATTTTGGCCCAAAGCATGTTTCTTTCATTCATATATATTGTATCGCTTGATATAGTGTCTTGTTGAAGACCCAGACCATCCGACTCATCCTAAGGCTTGAGCAGCTGTTTGGACGGTCGGGGCCTTATAATGTCCCCTTGTGTCACTTTTTTATGGATCTGGTTTCTTCCATTCATACATATTATATTGCTTGATATAATGTCCCCTTGTGCCACTTCTTTATGGATCTGGTTTCTTCCATTCATATATATTGTATTGCTTCATATAGTGTTCCCTTGTTGTCACTTCTTTATAGATCTGGTTTCTTCCATGTTTTGGGCACAGATTGCATAAATTTTTGACCACGTGTTATGTGCAATCATAGAAACAATGGATTTTAGTATATCTGTCTAGAATGTGCACCTGAAGATATTTCTGGCAGATATATTATTCATTAATTCAATTTTTTTTTTCCAATTTCTCCAATGATCTACTTTCCTGCTCTCTCTTGTTACTTTTTCCATATCATCATCCATTAACTAATGAAGTTTGAATTCAATGCACATTATTATATGACCCCCACCCCCAATTTGATGTTGTAATTACAGATATTGTTCTGATCTTTATGCACTATGCATGCATTCCTATAGGTTTTATTTTTATCATTTTAATTTTATATATATACACAGTGCAACTTGGATAAAACGAACGTCTCTAATTCGAAATCGTTGTTAATTCGAAGATTTCTCTTGGTCCCTTGAACTTTGTATTAAATCAATGTTATAAAAAATCGTGGATAATTCGAAGTTCAACTTCCTTAATTCGAAAGTTTTATAAAAATTTTCGAACCATAAAAAATTTTCGGCCTTTCATCGTTAAGAAATCATCTCCGGAATACCCCCTCCTGTTCGACACATGACAGCTGAAACCCCCCTTCCCACTACCTGTTCGACTGGTTCGAGCATTCAGCTTACAGAGCGTGTTGATTCAACCCGCTTCAGGTGTCATTTGAGCTTCCTACTGTCAGTATGTCTGTAATGTTGTGAGAGTTTCGCTAGTAAGCATTCACGATGTCTTTGAGTAAACCACACGCTCAATACGAGAATTTAACATTTGCTGTAAAGGTCACCGTCATTCGCAATGTGGAAAAGAGTGTGAAGAGGAAATGCCAACGAGTACGGGATAGCGCCAAACACTTTGTCTACTTTTTTGAAAAATAAGGACAAAATTCTGAATAACTCTGCTGCTACACGTGGAAATGGAAAGGATTGCAAAAGAACTAGAGAACCGGGCAATCCTGAAATCAACGAGTGCATGTTGAAGTGATTTAAACAAGCATGGGACAAAAACATTCCTCTGAGTGGGCCCCCTTATTTGAACAAAAGCGAAAGAATTTTCTGCCGGTTTCTGAAAAAGTGATTTCAAGGCTAGCACTGGTTGGTTGGATGGATTTAACCCTTTCACCCGCGTGCCGCCTGCGAGCTTGCATTCAAGGACGTACGGCACACACTCGTGCCGGAGAGAACTTTACCCTAAATGCCGAGTGGCACGTATCGGTGTTTCTACGTCAAACGTTTTCCTTTGAATTTATTTGTCTACTAGATGGCTTTAAATGCCCGTGGAAGCAACTTAAATGTATTTTGCAGATGCTTGACCTTGGCACAAGCAGAATCCAATAAATTATTTCTCCATTTGGAGTGTTGAAACATATGGTTCTGTAAAGTAAACAGACAGAGCTCTTCTCGCAGCATCAACAATTTTATAATTGAGTTCCGGGTCTCCTTTTGATTTTAGCTTTTAATGATTTCGTTGGTGTATAACAGGAATATAAGAGAGTATTTTTTTTTGGGGGGGGGGGGGTAAAGGAATGTGCGACAGTAAAATGATTAGGCTATTTCGGATAAAAGTATGGCTGGTTTGAGATGTTTCCTTTCTGTGGAAGAATATACGCGTATGGTAAACGAACCAGACAGTAATGAAAGCAAAGCAGATTGTGAAGATTCATGGAACAGTGTTATTTCTGATGATGAATCTCTGAAAATGCAATTGATTCTTCAGATTCTGAGCGTACTATTATTACAACGCCGCCAGCTTCAGTTGCTATTTTTTCGAATCATGTTTGGACATGTGAATTGAAAGATCTGAATTCTTTGGAATTTTTTAACATACCTAGAATAAATCACAATATCATGCCGCCTAATTTAGATAAAGAACTTGATTTTTTAGTATATTTTTTGATGATGAACTAGTAGAATTTATCGGAAAAGCAACTAATGAGTTTGCAAAGAAAAAATGGGAGAAAAATCTCCTCTCTCCATCCACATCGAACACTCCACCTGTTTCAAATATATTTACACCTGTGACAGGAAGCGAATTTCGTGTGTTTCTCGCACTAGTAATTTTGACGAGCATTGTCAGAAAATTAAATCTCAAAATGTATTTTTCTAAGAATCCAAATATCAGTATTCCTTTTTTCAATTCAGTTATGAGTCGCGATCGATTTATAGGAATATTACATTACCTTCATTTTACTCTTGATAGTAATGCCCTAAAACTAAATGAATTGAAACTCATGTTAGATGCATTAGTTTCAAAATTTAAATCTATATACACTCCTAGAAGAAATATGTTCATTGATGAATCTTTGTTCTCATGGTAAGGAAGGCTGGGATTTTGTCAATATATCCCCTCGAAAAGGTCCAGATATGGAATAAAAATATATAAATTGTCAGAATCGAAATCAGGCTGTATATGGAATTTCCTTGTGTATACTGGAAAGGACACGGAATTATCATGCTCTGATGGTGGGTATGGCAAACGCGTTGTGAAAACACTTCTAAGTGAACTTTTAGGAAAAGGATATACTTTGTATTTGGATAAATTTTTTACCTCTCCTGTACTTGCAAAGTATTTGTTGTCTAAGAATACGCATATATGTGGTACAGTTTTAAAAAATCGGAAGGACATGCCAAAGAATTATCCATCTGTACCTAAAACATATATACACTAAAATTTTTAATATTTTGATAAAAGAAAATTTGTATGAAAAATATACATCAAATAGAAAATAAGTATTTCCTTTCTTCCTAAAAAAAGTTAAATGCTGCGTTGAACGGGTGATTTTTAGTGAATTTTTTTCGAGAGTTAGGCTTAGCGCAAAAAATTAGCCATCTTTTGGGAAAAGTTCGGTAACGAAGCGCTCCGTCCTTTGGGCCACGGCAGTTTCGGAATGCCGCCGTCCCGAAAGGGTTAAGGAAAGAAATGGAATCTCCTTTAGGCGTATGTGTGGTGAAAGTGGAAGTGTAAATCAAGAAGCAGCAACTGTTTGGAAAGATGATGTTTTACAAATGATTGAGAGAACACCGGCTAAAGACATTTTCAACGTTGACAAATCTGGGTTGTTTTGTCACCGGACGCATGGGGTAACAATATGTGCATGACATTCGAAGAATACATCAATTTGGACGAAAACGTGGAAGTTTGTGGAGAACTGTCAGATCAAGACATTTTATCAGAAGTCTTAAATAAGACAAGTACAGCGGAGTACGATATCGAAGATGATATACAGGAGGAAGAAGAGACACCAATCCCTACATCATCGAAGGCGCTTTTTCATCTAGACAAATTTCGTCAGTACATTGACGGACAAACAAACATTAGTGAAGCTGTTTTCCGTTCACTAAACATGCTTGATGATTTTGCTAACCTTAAACGACTGAATTCTTCAAAACAATCAGACATTGCACAATTTTTTCTAAAACTACGATTTTCTGTATTGCATGTAATACGTACATGTATGTAGCTTACGTATATCTTATTTTGCTTACATGCATATAGTGTTTAAGTCTTTTATACCATTATATTTCTCAATAAATATTTACTTATTGACAGAATAACCTTTTCAAGCATTCAGTGGACCTGAAACTAAAGTTAAAAGAAGTAACTTTTTTAAATTGGAGTTTTGGATAATTCGAATTTTTTTAGTGGTCCCTTCCTTCAGCTTTGAATTATCCAAGTTGCACTGTGTATATATATATATATATATATATATATATATATATATATACATATATATATATTAATGTTTCTTATCATCAATTTTTCATCTTTTGGTGCCTGTAGCATTTGAGCATTTATAGTAATGTACTATTGCTCAATCTAAAACAGGCATTTGTTTGGGTTAATTAGAATTAAATACTCAGACCTGAAGATGAATTTAATTCTGATTAATCTTTGAATTTTGGCCAATGCTGTTCTTTTCTATTATCGGCATTCTGGCCGTGGTTTTGCTTCAATGGTGATGTTAATATTTCATGATTACTTGAATTAATTGTTTTTATTATTACATTTTTATAATATATATATATATATTTTTATTCTTCCTAAATCTCACAATGAATCGTACTTTTAAATTGAACTTTTTGCTTTACAACTCGGTATACATAGAATAGAATTAATACAGCAAGTTAATTTGATCTAGAACAGAAAAGCAATATATATCTTTTATTTACTACTCTTTTTACCAATTAATAGTTGGGTATCAAAGCAAAACTTATTTTGAATAGCACCTGCTTATATATATAGTACACCTGTCCCCCGATTTACACGGAAGATAGGTTCTGCACAAAACCGTGTAAATTGAAATTATGGATTTTGCTAAGTAAAATCGTGTAAAACGAAAATAACCCCAAAATGTGCATGATTCAGTCATTTATTTAAGTAAAACAAAAGTAAGACATCTTAGAAAACTTAAAATTATACTTAGTTTATAAAACAACAACCATATTAATGTAGTAATATAACATATTTAATTTATTTTACATTAGGAACAAAGAACAAAAAAAACAAAAAGACCCTTAAAAATTAATTATAAGTTTAATCACTGTCATCACTTTCATGTACTATCAGTCTTTTCTTTCTGATAGGTATGATGTCACTTTCATCACTTGAGCTTTCTTGATGCGATTCTGGTTCAATGGTTGACGAATTAGGCAAGATCTCGGGTTGACAAGACTTTGTCATGAAATCGGTAATTAACAATTGCGTAGGTTTTTTTGCTAAATCTTTATAGACCTCTTCATATTGATTTAAGCATTTACGAAGGTCTCGCTGGAATCGGAGAGCTCGATCAACATTTGTGTCATATTGTAAGAAATGGTTGCCCAATTTTCTTCCCAAATCAAGTCCTACACTTATGATTCTTGCTGTGAACGCAACTGGTTCAGATTGCTCTTCATCAGAATCATTGTCTTCATCATGTTTGTTTGTTTCACGAATCATATTAATTAAATCATCTTCATTCAATTCTTCATCAGCCATTATTTCTTCAATATTTGCCTGAGCTAAATCTTCAAAACCTTCTCCTTCTATAGTATGGGCCAACTCAGTGATATGAGAATATTCATGCTCTATTGGTGATTTATCATTTCCACTTTCAACAACATCCGGCCATATTGCTTTCCAGCAGGCGTTGATCGTTGATTGTTTGATCTGAGTGTATGACAGTCCAACATGCTTAACACAATCTAAAATTGTAAATTTCTTCCAAGCATCCATCAGAGTAAGATATTCATCATTCTTCATTTGTTCTAAGATATACCTAAAAGTTTATCTTAGAACAAATGGAGAATGTTCTAAGATAAACTTTCTGTTCTAAGATAAAGAGAGAATTTGTTTGATGTACAGTGCTTTAAAAGTCGAAATTATCCCTTGATCTAACGGCTGTAATAAGGAAGTTGTATTCTTTGGTAAAAAAACAGCTTTTACATTTTCGTGTTGTTAATCTGGAGGATGATCTGGTGCATTATCAATTAATAGAAGAGCCTTAAAAGGCAATCCCATTTTAGTTAAATAATTTTTGACATCTGGAACAAGGAAGTTATGGAACAATTCATTGAAAGCTATGGCAGTGACCTATGCTTTTCTATTAGCCATCCAATAGACGGGAAGGTTTTTCATATTTATTCCTTTGAATGATCGTGGTGATTTTGATTTGTTAATCACCAATGGTTTCATCATATAATCGCCAGAAGCATTGCAACAGAAAAGAACTGTTATAGGACTTTTCGCTACTTTATGACCACTAGCTGATTTGTGAGCTTTGGCTATAAAGGTTCTTTCTGCCATTCTTTTCCAGAATAATTCGGACTCGTCAGCATTGAAAACCTGATCAGAAGTGTTAGAGTTAGCGGCAATGATTTCAGCAAGTTTTGCCGGATATTGTTGTGCCGTATCCAAATCAGCAGATGCACTTTCACCTTTCATTCTCTGATTATGTAAAGAATGTCTTTGTTTGAATCTCTCGAACCACCCATGGCTTGCGGAAAAAGATATCTTCTTTTTATCGGACGAAGTCGACGGTGGCTGATTCTTAAGTGATTGATAAATCTTCAAAACTTTATTTGTAACAGCATTGGTATCAATCGGGATTTGCTTCTGAGTTTGGTCTTCTATCCATATCACTAAGGCTTTTCCATATTTTCCATTGTAACATCTCTAACATATGAAGTCGTACTCATACTGCTGCAGGTTCCAGCTGCTACACTTTTTCTAAGGAGTCTTCATTATTTCTTATTGTCCTTATTGTGGCTTCATTCATGGAGTAAAATTTAGCAACATCCGTTACTCTTTCTCTATTAAGTAAATGGTCTAATATTTGAATTTTAGTTTCTAAAGTAATAACTTTTCTTTTCATTTGATTTTTCTTCAAATCCTTTAACATTATAGAACCTTAACAAATTTGCGCAAACTATAAAGATGCAAGAAAAACTATAAATGTTGAAAACTTACCAGTTCAAAAGATAAACGCACAATAATATAAGCTTTGCTGCTAAAATGTTTCTGCACTATGTACTTGCATGAACCAGATAGCTTTACTGTTGTGAAATACGTACGGGGATTCCCCTATTATGGGGATTTCCCTATACGGAGATTCCCCATTATGGGGATTCCCCTAAATGTATATATTTTACAATACCGGAATCCCCTGTTGTTTTCATCAGTGTTACCAAGGGAATAAAATTCAAAAATGTCATCAAATCTTTGTATAGACGTATATGGAGCGGAATATACATTTTTATCAATTTTTTGAAATCTATTAATTTATAAACCGTGTAAAAGCGAAATCGTGTAAAACAAGTGCCGTGTAAATCGGGGGATAAGTGTATTTAATAAGAGGAGAGGAGATGAAAGTATAGTTGAAAATGGGCGTGAAAAGACATCTGGAGGTCACCTGTTTCCAATTCCTCTGACTATTCTTTGGCGCTTGCATTAATTGTTTTGTATCCTAGCATGTTCTTTTCACAATTATACAAGCAGTTTTGTTCAATGGCATCATTTGACACTGGCCAGTTCATGTTTCCGTTAACGTATTACTCCCTGATGCAATAAATTCCTAGGTGATTTTCAAGGAGACAACTGGTATTCTTCCATTTCAAGATTAGATTACATCTTAAAATTTGCAGAAGAACTTAAGGGAAAATGTTTAAAATTTTATGTTTATTGATGATTGTATCACTGTCTTCATGTAAATGCAAATATTGTCAAATACATATGTGCAAAGTCAATAAAACTGTAAATGTATGTTTAAAATGTGACAAATATATGTGTGAACCATGTACTGGAAAAATAAAAACCTTAATTCTTTGCTTAAACTGCAGTAAAACAGAATTAAATTCATTGCAAGTACAAGTTAAATTGCATTATATATATATATTTTTTTAAATTTTAATTACATTTTGCAAGTTCAAAAAAGTATTTACTAAATTGAAAATGCATATTCTCTATATTATCTATACTTATTTGATAAACATTTAGGAAAAACTTAGTAAATAATTTTTTGTTATTTAATTATTAACATGATTGTATGTAAACCCTTTACATCAGAATTCGATTATTTATAATTATAAAATGTAATCAGATCAACTTTAGAATATGTATTATCCAAGAAAACCATATCTTTTAAGCAGAATAGCTTTTATATTTTGTATGTATCACATATTGCCAAAAAATTAGAACATTTATAGTGATCCATACCTGTAATTCTAGCAATGGCGGCTATTCAGGTTCAATTGGTAATGAGCCACTTCCCCTATTAAAATTGAAAGAAATAAAATTTATTTCTACAATATACTTTAATGTACATTTTACTATTGCACACACTGTAGAATGAGACATTTAAATTTTGATTGTAACATGAATTTCTGCATTTCAAGTCCTTTTAATGTTAATATATGCAAGTGAAATTTTGGCGATAAAATTTGCCACCTCTTCACTCGAATGCAATGTTGCCATAACAACCATAATACCATCCATATTACTGGCTAATGAATGTGAGGAGGCAGCAGATTTCTTCGCCAAATTCATCGATCACTAGTCACTTTTTTTGAATGTCTGATAAAGTGGCAATAAGACTATTCTAGCACTTTGTTTCCATTGATTGCCTAAGCATTAATTATGGACTTTTCCATATTATGCTTAGGAAAAAAAATAATTAGAGATTATAGAATTTTTGTTTCATTGTATCACCTGTTATGTGTTGAACTTTGGAATAAAGTTGTGTGTTCTGTTAATGATATTTTATGCAATTTAGAGGCATAATTTTTTTGTTCGCAAGATGACGATAAAAATAAAAGTATATTTTAACATGGGAGTAGTGCCACATTGAGAATTTGGGGGGGGGGGGTCTTAGGAAACAATATTTTAGGGCTCTCTTTCTTAAATAATTCAGCAATTTAAATTGAGAGAAATGTAAATTGTGCCTTAAAACAAAGTAAGTCTGCTTTATGATTGATGATGGCAAGAAATAGACATTTGCCTATTTAGAACCATTGTCTATTTAGAACCACTTTAACACTAGTCAAGCCAAGCATGGAATTTTACCTACACCTTGTGTTTAGCGGTAGCAGTGGTGACCGGATAATGCTTCACCAGCAGAATCAACATTATGGAAGTGTTCGACAAAAAGTGCAATGTTGGAATTAGAGACTGAAATTCCATACAGAGTCTTAAGCCATATCTCAAAATGTGTTTGGTGGTAATGTCTCAAATTTTAGTTTGATATGAAAATAATTATTGCTTCATTACTGGAACATGTAAGTACTAAATTTATTATAAACTTCTCAATTTTTATCTACGTCAAAAAAGCGATTGTTCCACTCACTAAAAGAACTTATAAAAATTTATTCAGCATACCCTTCTACCTGGGTTATGAGTAAAGATATTGTTTTATTATTTTCAAATAGAAACAAATTTGGTTACTTAACCTAAAGAGTGAAAATTGTGTTAGAGTTTTTAAAATGATTATTCTATAAAACAGATGTAGTTAAATAATTTTCTTTAGACAAAAATTTGGTGTAATTCTTTTTACCCAAGTTTAAATTCTAATTTACTTGCATGCCTATTTTTCCTGCCAATTTTAGTTTTCCAGCCATCTCTGGGGAATTTCCCTTGAGACAAGGAAGTCGATATCTTGTGTTTGTATATTCAACTTTTTACTGATTATATAATTTACTTGATTGAGTACTATTTAATATTGATATGTAATTTTACACAGCATGCACTGTCCACTTTACTTTTCACGAGCCAATTTCTTCAAACTTGTACCCTTGGGTGCTGTTTCTCACATTCTGTGGCATGATCTGCCAGAAGTTTTAACATTTTGAGTTTCTGATTTAATTGTTTAATCTGTTTTGGCCTGCAGTATAGAAAATGTATTGAAGTAATGAATTTATTTTACTGAAAACATGTATCTCCACAAAAATCTTGAATTAAAAACTTTTGGGGGAAAGAATATATTATATGAAATAGTAAATGTAAATTAACAATAAAATAAATACTTTATGTCACCTTTTAATTTTAGGGATGAGGATAGAGACAAAAGTAGCATAGATGGCAGTGAAAAGAGGCGCACAAGCAGTAGCAGTGATTCCCTATCTGGAATCAGCCACAGTCCTAAGTCATTGTCAACATCTGGGGCTCCTGAAGATTGCAGTTCCACTTCATCTCTTGACCGGAGAAGTCTCAATAGTCTTCAACCACAAACTCCAGAATGGGAAATAACTCAGCCATTCCTGATAAAAAGCCGGGAGCCTGTTGAAAACATTGGTCTTGCAATTGCTGATGATAACGCACAGCTTCCAGAACCTCCTGATTTAGAAACGGCGTATGACCTTGAAAGAGAGGCAGCCCTAATGGAAGCACATACGTTTGAGGAAACAGACAGGAGACCAAAGAAAGCTTGTAAAGATGCCCCTGATCTTGTTTTAGATCTTCCTATTAATTTACCTAGTCCAGTCTCAGGATCAAAAGGCGGAAAGAATTCTCCCGATGACAGCCTTGTTTTGAGTCCTGCCAGCAGCACAGATAGTCCAGAGCTTACTGCCGCTGAGAGGTTCGCCAAATCCAATCAGTGTACCATGAAGAAAGGAACAATGTCACGAAGTGCCAGTCATGTCACTGGGCCACAGTCCTTAGATGCCCAGACTCAGACTTTTTATGCTGTGAGACGCAGTGCGAGCACAGGCGACAATTTGGGGCCAGCATCTCCTGAACTGGCCCTGGACTCCAAAGATAAGTTGCCTACACAGTGCGAACAAATATCACCTCCGCAAATCTTTAACAGCTCAGAAGTGAAAGTCGAAACTGTTGAACTGAGTTGGAACAAAGATAAAATTGTGAATGATGTTCTGGCAAAACCAATTGACTCCGAAGTGACACCAGAGAAAAAAACTGAGCCTGCGCCTGGGAGTGGCATTTCTTCCTTCAAACCTGCTATCAAAAGTAAACCCCCACCAGTCATGAAAAAGCCAAACAGAGCTGAAATTAAAGCACAAGAAGTCTACCAGCAAACTGCTTGCTAAGTTATAAGATTTTGGTGTTTAAAATAATACCTAGCTTGGTGCGAGATTTAGAAATGCAAGGACGTTTTTAAGCTGTATAGAAGTTTTTATATTAGTACTTTTTATTATTTGTATGCAGTAAATGCTGTTGACTCTACCTAAGTTTATAAGTTAATGGATTTAAGGAATTTTACTTGAAAATTATCTCATCACTTTATGAATTAGCAGAGCTGAACCAAAATAAATCAATTTGTTTATTACAAAGTTGCAAAAGTTTTAATCATGTTCTTGTACCTGTTTTACACTAAAAGGGTTCCTATTTGAAGTTATACATATTTCTGATCTGATGTAAAGTGTGCGCAAATAGTTAAGATATCTCATTCCTATTTAGTTTCAAGATAGCAGGGCTGGGACGAAATACATTTTCAACATACATAAAATACTGTTGAAATTAACATTCGTGAGAAATCAAAATTATATAAAGATAACTGCAATCAAAATACGTCATTAATAATAGTATAAACATTTTATTAAACATATCAAGCTGTTTGTACGTGAAAGATTATTGTTACCCATTATAACAAATGGCAAATACTTGTTTCTCGAAGAAGAAAAAATACAAAATACTTAAATATCAAAAACTGATATAAGAAATACATTATAAATTTTTTAGTGTTACAGAATCATCAACTAAACTTAGTTCAGCAAATGAAATTTCACCAAAAGCTGTTCATAATTTTCACATCTAATTGATGAGACTAGGATTAATACTTACGATAATAGGGTTTTAATGTCAATGATGCAGGAAATCTAATTTTCATATACTGCCGCGATACACAGAAATTGAACTGTGACAAAATCATAAAAACAACAGAAGTAAAATCATTATTTTGTCTCTCAAATCTTGTTTGGCAGGATGTCTTTTAAATGCTAGTTTTAATTTTAAAAAATAGCTAGGAAATTTAGGGCAGTGAGTTTTTACTGCATTTTCTATTCTCATCTAATTATTTAAAAATACTTTTGTAAATGTAAGGAAATGCAAAATACTTTTGAAAATTGGATGAGTCATAAAATTGTATTTTGTACTTGGAAGGTATTTAAGTTTCCCAGTCTTGCAAGAGAGCGATTTAAGATTGAAAGTTAAAAAAAAAAATGTATGTTATTTATTTGTTCCTGACTGAAAGTGTAGACTGTTAATTGTTATTGTGAGGTATTATTTCCAATTTGCAGCATGACAGTTTCGTAGTGGACTAGTTGTCAAGTGCCGTATAAAGAGTGATTTTATAGATCCTAAAGCAGAGTTTGACTTGTATATTTTGTATTACTAGCTTTCAATCCATTACCATACCCCTTACAGCTTGATTTGAAATGATGTAATAATAATTTTTGGATACAGTGTGCATATTTTAGAATTTGAATGGTGACACCACGTTTTCGAAGTATATTTGCACTGGAAAAGTAACATTTTTATAAATGCATGTTAAAGACATCGAGATGTTTGTATGCTCTTTTTTGATATGCTTTACTTAAGGACACAGTTTGTATAAAG
Source organism: Amaurobius ferox (assembly GCA_951213105.1). Lineage (NCBI taxonomy): Eukaryota > Metazoa > Arthropoda > Arachnida > Araneae > Amaurobiidae > Amaurobius > Amaurobius ferox. The sequence continues at coordinate 16,057,148 of OX578138.1, read as the reverse complement.
TACAATGCAATGGACTGATTCCACGAATGAGTTGTGTTAGTTTGTACAATCAAACGTTTTACAAACTTTTGTAATGTCACATTGAAAGTATATAAAATCTCAGTTTTAAAACAGTGTTGCCAGCAGTGATACACTTCCCAATGGGCCTACTAGACTGATAGATATATTGTGTAACAAATTTTACAATATGGGAAATTTTAAATCAAAAATGACAGAATTCTTTAATGGAGAGCTAGACGCCATAGAATAGGTGTTAACTGGTCCTTGGCTATATTTCTGGGGTTGGTGAAATCCAGAATTTTTTACTATGCATAAAGGTCATTTTAATACATAAAAGGCCCCACATTATTGCATCACATAACGTTTACTGAAATCATTACTATCCATCCTTCATGTGCATTTGATGATTCCATTTAAATAAAGAACAAAAATTTGATTTTTTTTTTTAGCAACTTGTGCCGAAAGCAATAAACATTTAATCCCATGAAATTGTTCAATTTGTGGAAAACGTTTTTAAAATTTACGTTTTTAAAATTTAATAAACGTTTTTAAAATTTAATGTATGACTTAAAAAACAGACATTACTCTTAACATTATAGATCAGTATAGTGGACATGCCCCTTGAGTTCAAACCCCCCTTCAATTGCCGAAAAGCAATATGGGTTAGACAGACATTCAACATGCACATAAAATTTGGCATAAATTAAGTTATCAGTTTTTTCTATAAGAATCAGCATACAGATGAACTTTAATTATATATATATATATATATACATATTTATTTTTTACGGTTCACAATGGTACAAGTACTTAAAAAGAAAAATGGATTGACAAAGAACACTTTCATAAATCAAATTTCAAATAAATTATGTAGATAGCATGAGTTATATTAAAATTGGAAAGTTTTTTTTTATTATGAATTAAATATTCATATATATGTATCTTCAAGATTTTCACAAATTCTGCAAGAGATAATCTGTTAGTCATCTAACAAAACAGCGAGTATATATATATATATATATATATATTTATATATATATATATATATAAGTAAAAGAAAAAATTGACCCAAAATAAGTACTGTATAATAAATCACCAATTCTATACATCAAATACTAATTCAATATACACCATTCAAACCACATAATCAAATTCTATACACCATTTCAAAACGTTGTGTTGTAAAAATATAAAAAAAAGTAGCATACTCAAATTTTCACAGAAGTCTACATTTAAAACCCAAAAATCTAAAAAGAAAATTGAACTTAATTAAAGTTCTAAAAATTGGAAAAAAAATGCATTTGCATTTTTTATTTTAATTACTAAAAGAGTAAGAAATATCTATATCTTTGAGAGATCATGTGTGATTATCATGTATTTATAATCCTTATATATTTCAAGGTTTAAAACTTTCTCCAAAAAATCAAACTTCAAAGTATTATAAAGGGCAAAATATTCGTTGATATATAAAATAAAGGTTTCTTTTTTAAAAATTTTAATAAAAAAAAAAGTCATATTGTGCTATAGCAAATGAAAAATAATTCTCTTTTAAAATAACTATGCTAGAAAAGTTATCTTGAAAAGAATGTAAACTATTGGATACAGAGGAAGCTATTTAACATAAAATATTGGGGACCAGGACAAGTATTTCATATGAATTGAATTTTCATGCTAAATTAATTTTATAGTGCTTTTGGAATATGATTTTTCAAGTTGGTATAAGCCCATAAATAAATCTTAATATATAACAAATATGCAGTGGAAATAGCACAATAAGGTAGCTAAAGCAATACAATAATCTACTTTTTAACAAAAAAATTATCTTATTTCTGGTTTTGGTAAGTTGGGTCAGGAAATTCATGTCTTTTAATGCCATTTTATCCCAAAAATATAATAGATTTGTTTTCAGAGGACCATAATTTATTTTCCTATTAACCTAAATTTTAAGCATTCATCATTTCATGTAAAATGAATAACTGTATGGTGAAATGTATGGGCATCAGTAGCGACCAAACATACATTTCTTGTTAGCTAAAGTTTCCTTTTCAAATTGGCAACATGGTGATGCTGATGAATGTATTTGGCTTATTTGTGTAAATAAAAACTATTTTTATACTGCTGACGTCCTTAGTTGTTAAAATTATCAGTTCACCTTATACTCAGGACTGCTGACAGAATTTCTAGAGTCCCTATGCAGCAAATACACGAACCCCTCTAGTACTTCCTATTTTAAAAGTTTAAAAGTTATTGACCTTTTTCATAAACTGTTTATGCGACTTGACTTCCTCTATGCAATTCATCAATCTCTTGACCCCCTGCTTATAGTATATACTACCATCATTGCTTTAGGAATTATTGTATTCCATAGAACATATTACTATAAAAATCTTAAAATTCAAATCATTCGAGTTCTAATAAGAAATACTATAAATTCTATCTAGTTTTTCATACAGTGTATTTACATATAAAATTTTATGCTGGTAGGAGCATCTGTTCGTGAGTTATCATGCCTACTCCTCACAGACAATGACACACACCGTACACACAGATGGACATATTTGCAAAAGGGCTCAAAATGGGTTCAGGAGATGAAACATGCTTATTTGCCAAATGTTCGAATTGAAAAATGTTTGGGTAAACACTACTTTTTCTATATAATAGTTTAAAAAAGTAAATATACATGGCTTCTATTAAAAATATCATAATGTGCTTTTCATGTCTTCAGCATGAAACGACAAGATCAGCATTTTCTACTCATTTCTTCCACATTTTCTGGCATTCTCATTAAGAAAATAGTTGATGTTTTTCACATACAATGCACTCACGTATTCAACAGTAAGAGAATCTTTTTTTAATCGTTTTTATGATTACTTGGGAAAGTATTTAAAATGTCTAACACTACAAATTAAAACTTTATAAAGTACAGCATATATGTAAACATAAACTGGTTAAACAGTTTCAAAAGCTAAAAAGAGCCTTCTTCAGGACCGATAAGAAGCACCACCTCACTTACTCAAATCAGGTCAGCAACTGATGAATCTGATTTGAGTAAGTTTCCAACCTGATTTGAGTTTTAAGTTAGACTGTGCGTCTTGTCAGTTCTAAAAAATTATTTTTTCTTTTCTTTTTAACTGATTGACCCATTTATTTTTGCATGTCTGCTGTATTTTAATTTATAATGTTGTTATTTCAGCAGTTTTTGAACAATTATGTATTTTATTTTGGTTTCTAATGGCATTTTTTGAGCTATTTTACTCCCTAAAATATTTAAGAAAAGCTCAGAAGATATACAATACTGTAAGTGATGTGCACAGGAATATTTCTAATGGTTTATTTTGGGCCAGTAGTGCTTGAAATTGAAAATAATACAAAACAGATGGTTTGTTATGGTAAGATAGTTTTATGGGTTTGGTGTGTGTGTGGGGGGGGGGGGGGAGGATTATATTTCACAAATCAAAACACTATTGCTCATGTTTGGAACAAATTAGAACAGCATTCCAGTCCATTTCGACCATTGTTTTGAGAGTGAAAAAAACAGGATTTAGGATGGCTCATTGCAATTTTTGCATAAGTTACCAATGTATTAACAAGTCTCCATGGGAATATAGCCCCTATATCCACCGTAGATTTCCTGAAAAAATAGATGAAGTCTTCCTATTTTTTCCAATGCTAGAAATCCAGGGGTTTCACTCTAAACTTTCACTTTGACCTCTTGGTTTTGAGGAGAAAGTGTCAAAAATCTTCTCTGATTGGCATTCTGCTCAGCAACTGTTAATCACTTTATGTCCCTGCCTTCTTTTCATATGCTAATGGAATTGGAGCATCGACCACCCATATGGATTATAAATACCGATACCTTTTTCTTAATTACTTGGAAGTTGAAGTCATCAAAAAAAAAATACTGTTTAAGCCCAACCCACCTAAGAAACATCTTTAGGACGTTTCTGAAACCTGTGTTATCCATCTATTATATAGAATATCTACGATCTCCCCCAAAATAGAGTTTTAGATGAATTTTTCATTCATTCTAGAAAGCTTAAATAATTATAATCTGGCAACACTGTTTTAACCATATAATGTAAGCAATAGAGTGCCATCTGAATAAGCAGTATTCATGAACTTTGTCATATGTATATACAGTGGAGTCTCGTCAAACCAAGTTCTGAATTTGAATCAAGATACCATCACACAGAAAAGGTGTTTGGCAATGAAATAAAAGACTTTTCATGAATTCTTCAATCATTTGTGCGATGTATGCATTTTATAATTCCATTATATTTATCTATTACATACATATTATTTATTGCATTCTCTTTATTAATTTAATATTTAACTTCCTGTATCTAATATTGTATTATTCCACTTGTGCCTGTGAAAAAAAAAAGTGAGGGGGAAAGTGCCTATTCTTGCCACCAGGGCCTGAACTCCTGTATGTCACCTAATTCAGCTTAAATATAAAAATTTTGAAAGAAAATTTTCTGTCAAGAAGGGAGAATGAGCTCCTTTGCATATTCTACTTATTTCAAGTTTTTGGTGATCAAAATTGACCCATGTCCCGAATATCTTGGTTTATCGGAACTGTACTGTATATATGTATATAACTTAAATAAGTCATTCTTTAAATTATTTCAGTATTACATCCCTTGACGCTTCTTTACAACATAGCAGAAAATTGCTATGAATATTAGTGTTGTATAAGTTGCAAGATTTTTATGCACATTTGAATTAGAATTACATAAAGTTGTTAATTAGGGCACACTATGTGTTTATTGCTTTACATGCCTTTTGTAGAGGGATAATTCTACTCTTAAAGCACATCATTTTGCATTATCAGCTTTTTAGCTTCATTTCTCGACTACTTTTCCACCATTTCTTTCTGTCAGACAAATTTTTACTCATTCGATATTATGTTCTTTGTGTTTTGACATGTAATATATAATTGGAAGTTTGCTAGTTTCTGTATAGTGGTATGAGTATGTGTTTTATATATAAAACGCTCAAATGTCTGCCTTGTGTTTGACATAATAAAAAGTAAATCCAGACTTTATTGGTGTTTGTTTTGTTTGTCTTCAACTAGTATGTAAGCCTGTTAAAGACAGAGAAATTTACACGCTTGAAAATTTAATTTGCAATATTTTTATTTTTTCCTACTATGTAATATAACATAAAGTATTGTTTTCACGAAAATTTTCAAATTCGAGATTTTGATGCTAATATATGTTTTAAGACCTACTGAACACGTTTTGACTATTTTTTGGAGTAATGTCCGTTTGTCTGTGGTTTATTTCTTTTGTACGTGATAATGATATTTTTTTTACAAATTATAGACTGCATTTTCTTGTTGGAAAGATGATGATAAAAAATATATATATTAACATGTGGATAATGCTGAATTGCACATTTTGGTGGTCTTTCAATATTATATTTTATCTGCCTCTGGAAGGTAAAATTAAAAATCTGGCTCTGTTAGGTGCTATCTTTAGGTTGATACTATAAGTCTGTAAAAATTCAGCCTTCCAAATAACCAGAAGTTTAGTTCTATTCAGGTGAAAAAATGCAAAAAAATCACAATTTTCTTTTTTTTTAAAGAAATGTTATTTTAATCATCTGTTTCTTTTCTAAATCCTAAATTTCAATCAAAATTTTTTTTTACTATTTGTATTATCATCAATTTGATTACATTGATTTTGATTAGAAATGGACGTTGAGTAAACATAACTGAAAAATCTTAATCGATTAAACAACCAATTATTATGATTTTTAATATGTTACTTTAAAATATTACTAAAACTTTTTGATTAAATACATACATATATTTTTTCGTAAAAATTACTCGGATATATATAAACATTATTAAAGTGAAAAAATTCATATTTTTATAAATAAATGTAAATGCTTTACAAAATCCATTGATAGTTTTAAAACATCAATTTTATAATACATATCTTGGTATAAAGTTTAAGGAATCAAAGTTTAATTAACAAAAATATTTAAAAATTAATCTGTAATAATAAAGGAAGATGTCTGCTTGTCTATCCATCATGTAGTAGAAAATCTAAATGACCCACAGCTACGATATTTGATATAGTGGTATTTCAGTTTAGGCCAGACGGGCAATTCATTCTAGTGAAAAATAAAAATCTTAACCTATGTACTTATAATATATATTTTAGTATGATGTTGCAAATCTTTGGAATTTATATTTTCCTTTTACTGGTCTTGTAAACAAGCAAACAAGTTTACATTTTCTGGTTCTAAACTTCATCTAAATTTTGTGAAAAATAAAAATCTAATGTACTTATATATTTTAGTATGATGTTACAAATCTTTGGAATTTATATTTTCCTTTTACTGGTCTCGTAAGCAAGCTAGCAAGTTTACATTTTCTGGTTCTAAACTTTATCTAAATTTAGTGAGAAATAAAAATCTAACTTATGTACTTATAATATATATTTTAGTATGATGTTACAAATTTAGGAATTTATATTTTCTTTTACTGGTCTCGTAAGCAATCAAGTTTACTTTTTCTGGTTCTAAACTTCATCTAAATTTAGTGAAAAATAAAAATCTAAAATATGTACTCGTATATTTTAGTATGATGTACAAATCTTAGGAATTTATATTTTCCTTTTACTAGTCTCGTAAACAAACAAGCAAGCAAGTTTACATTTTCTGGTTTCAAACTTCATCTAAATTTAGTGAAAAATAAAAATCTAAAATATGCACTCATAATATATATTTTAGTATGATGTTACAAATCTTAGGAATTTATATTGTCCTTTTACTGGTCTCGTAAACAAGCAAGCAAGTTTACATTTTCTGATTCTAAATTTTGTGAAAAATAAAAATCTAACTTACGTACTTATAATATATATTTTAGTATGATGTTACAAATCTTAGGAATTTATATTTTCCTTTTACTGGTCTCGTAAGCAAGCAAGTTTACATTTTCTGGTTCTAAACTTCATCTCAATTTAGTGAAAAATAAAAATCTAAAATATGTACTCATAATATATATTTTAGTATGATGTTACAAATCTTAGGAATTTATATTGTCCTTTTACTGGTCTCGTAAACAAGCAAGCAAGTTCACATTTTCTGGTTCTAAACCTGATCTGAATTTAGTGACTATAAATCTTGCTCTACTGAATACTCGCTCTGATGGTGTTGGAATTAGCAGTTAAACATAGAATTTGTTTTATCAGCTGAGCAAAGGTTGTATACTATGTGGTTATATACTAAAGGTTGTATAATATATTTCCACGGAGTAAGGGATTGATTTAACCTACGTCCAACTCGACCAGTTCTTTATACATATTAAATTCAGTTTGAAAGGGGTGTATGAATTTTTGGAACTTTCAGGAAAAGCATCAATGCACTCAGAATCGAACACACAGCTTTCTATGCTTATTTTCCTTATTACCCATTACTTATTTCATTAATATATGCTTATTTTCCTTATTAACCCATTGTATCGTTTTAAGTTGAGTAGCATTTTTTATGTCTTTTCGAAACTATAGGACATTTTCACAAATGTTTCTCCTTTGTAAATAGAATGGATACACGTAATCTTTAATAAACTATTAAATTAAAGACAACCAATATAGATTTAAAAAGTCATTTAATAAAAGCACTTTCTCGGCGTACATAAAATGCAGTACATTTTTTATTTCACTTTAATAGTTTAATAGTATTTAATTTATTACTTTCCTTATATACATATAATGTTTAAGAGGAAAATATTGTGACAGGGTCGAAAATACGAATTCGACTTTTCGACGGGAGAGCACGTTTCAATCATTCCTGAACACGAATCAGACGTTTTTGAGATGATGTCTGTGTGTGTGTATCAGTGAGTCTGTGGAGACGATAACTGATGAACGAATGGACCGATTCGAACGAAATTTAGTACAAAAATTACAATCCATGAATACTGGAAGCCTATTGTTTTTATACGTAATCGAATGTTCAGAACCTCCCTAAATGTCGAGTGAAATTTTGAAAAAATCATCAAAAAATTAATACCTTTAACAAAGTTACGCGAATAGTCATTTCTTATGTAATTTTTGATTAGACACAAATTTTAGAACACTAGTATGAACCGTTCTCGAGATATTGCACATTTTTCAAAAAAATTATCAAAAGTCATAATATAAAAAATATTACCTATTGTGAAATATGTTCACTTTTCATAAGTAATAATATCATGCTATAAATTTGGTGATATTATTCTCGTGGATCTAGCTAGTTCCATTCATGAGAAAAAATATTTTGAGTAATACTTTTGTATTTGAACGCCAATAGTCATTTTTCTGCTATAAGAATAACTTATTTCTCCGTCCATAACGCTTGGTGGAATGTCGCCAACTTGGCGACTTTTTTAAATGTTGCCAAATTAACGAAAATCTCGCCAAATGGATAAAATTTATGTTAAATCAATGAAAATGACGACTCATTGACGAAAATTTAATATCTTGGAAAGAATATAAGTATTTACTATAAGAATAAACTATTTTTTTTTTACTGTAAAAGTGGTAAATTCATTGCATTATATAAGAAAAGTCATGTGCTGCCCACATCAGATTTTTTTCGTTCTGTGGGTATGCAATGAAGTTACTTAAATCGTGGTTTATAAATTTAAATCAAATTTTAGTTGAATTAATTGACTTGACTATTTGACCAAAATTTTTAATTGTGACTAAGGCTTAATCGATTAATTCGTTGGATCACCCAATTAATGGGCACAGCCCTAATTTGGATTATTTTTTGTTTGTTTGTTTATCAAATAGCTCTAGAGTAGACTCACACAATACATTTAACTGGTGGAAATTATTAGATTTGTTAAAATGTTATTTGCAATAAAATATTAAAAATTAATTTTTTTTTCGTAATTGTCCATTAAGGATTTTTTTTTTTTAAATACAAAACAAATCTGTTATTAAAATTATGTAGATAAAAAAAAATTAATTAAAAATTTTCGTTTTACATCTAAAAAATCAAAATTTTTTTTAAAATTTAATTTAAGAAAGAAATATGATTTTTTAATCATAATATTTTACACCCTGCATGTCATTTTTATTCTAAATCTGATGAATTATTAAATTTTCTTTCCCTCTCCAGAGTTTCCGACCTACCCGAAAGTGTAGGGTAATTATTTGAACGACTGGGTACAGTGCCACCCAATTTAGACCGGAATCCAATAGGATAGATGGGGTGGGGGGCAACTACAAGAACCCTATTATCTTTCCTCTAACCCATCATCCCTCGAATGGACTTTCGGTCCTACGTGCCCATGCCCCACGTACGTAGATAGTTTTGGGCGGCATTGCGAATTGAACTCGGGTGTACTGTATGGAATCCCAATGCCTTAACCACTGGGCTATCTCGTCCCCCCCCCCGCCCCAATATTTTTTTTATTATTATTATTATTTCGTCGCTTTCTTGGAATCTCCCTTTATTAGCTTTGATATCGTACCATACCGGGTCTTGATCCTACCGGTGGAAGTATTGATCCTCTCACAAGCGAAACAATGAACTTTCTCCCACCGTACCGGGAGATTTTGTACATATTCATCAGACGGTGAAGCAGCATCACATGGTCTTCCAAACATTAAATCACAAGGGCAGGCGACAGTCCCAATCTTGCTGGTTTCTGGATACGAATATAGAATACTTGAATATAAAATAATGCGAATACGTGATAATGGAATTGTGAGGTACGTCAGTGTTTTAAGAATAGTACCTGCTGTTTTATGAATTGTTCTATATATATAAAGAGCAGTATTCTGGAGTTCTACGTTGAGTGACCTCAGATACAGATGTTGGACTCCGGTGGCGTAAAAATGACTTTATTAAAATGAAATTCTAGTACGTTGTTGAGACGGTCTGTGGGACCTATGGGAATGTAAATGAATAAATATCACCCAATTAGTTTTGGATTGAACCCGGGTTGAAAGAATGAAATACATTGAACTCTATGGGACCTAATTTTTCAAACATTTAAGTGAATTTAAAATTCAAATATTGCTTCGAAAGTTTTAGGAAATATTCAAATGATCCCATAAAAAAATATGGAGAAAGATTTCAGCAAAATATATTCGGTAGTTTTTAAAATAAAAATTAAAATAATAATGGCACCCATTATATGAAGAGATCACGTGACCTACTTCAAAATAAAGTATGGCATCGATCTTGTGTCAAAATTGTGATTTTTAAAGTTCTTTTTAATTTATATTTAGCGTTGTATCTGTCCTAAAACCGCTTTATTTTTGCTTAATTTCTGTGCATCTATACCCTGAAACAACGCAATTACAATATATTTGAGTTTAAATGATCATCCAACTTTGATTATTTCTACAACGAAGCCTAATTTTCACTTATGATGAATGTAAACACATCAAGCTGTAGGATGAGCTGTATAAGAATTGCTGAATTTCTTTAACGCAAAATTATTTAGCTCTGGAGTCTGCAATACAGCTGATATGAGTGAAACATTCATTGATTCTACATAGAGAAGCAGACGATTTTATAGCAGACTTTTTCGTTGAAGTTTTGAGCATAGAATTAAATTACTTTTACCTCCATGGTTTTAAGTTTTTTAGTAAAATAAATTATTGTAGTATTGTGGTGAATGAAAGGAATGGAATAAAAGTGTATGGATGAAATGTTTACTGCTTTTACATAGAGAGCCAGGCGATGTATATTTCGATGACGTCATTTGAATAAAGTTCATTTTTTTCGATGAAGTTTTAAGTTTTCAAATATAATAAATTATTGTAATATGATAATTTAAAAAAATATTACCGCTGAATGTATCGTATTTTAGAGATGTTTAAATAAAATTGCATTGCCGTTGGAAAGTGTTTCATAATCAATGCTTTACACATGATTAATCTTTGTTGTTAATTTATTTATAATGGAGAATTTTGGAGATTTACGTTGAATTTATATATAGAACAGTATTTTGGAGTTTTACGTTAAGTGACCTTAGATACTGTCATTGAACACGAAGCCAGAAATTGAACTCATTTTTAACTTATTTACAACAATGGAGAATTCTGGAGCTTTACGTTGTATATGATATTACATATTGAAAACGAAGCCTCATATTGGACTCATTTCTAATTTATTTACAGCAATGGATATTATAATACCCCCTTTTATGTTGCGTCTACATTAGACAACGACGGAGTGTTGTCTCCAAGGTATCCCATGAATAAACCCGTTTTCTAAATTACTTACGGGCAGAATACCCACGGGTCTTGTATGTAGGGAAAGTAATATTGTTGAAAAAAGAAATTAAGTTCTTAAAACTCCCAGACTCAGAGCCTCTGCGACTGTCAATTCAACCTTGGTTAAGATTGTAAAGAACTTTGCTCGTTCGAAAATTGCCATATAGGGAGCAACAGCGATATATTTTTAAGAGAGTTGACAGACGGCATGGGTCGGCACTTCCGATAAATTTGAGAAGTTTTACATGGATGAACCCAATAATATTATGCAGAAGACCGATAAAGTTGAAAGATCACATGTCGATGAGGATTAGATTAGGGTGCACTAAGCAAATGAACGAACTATCGTAAACATGAAAGGGTGAAGGGTTAAAAACAAGTGGGTTAGGCAAATTGTTCTTAAACACTCGTATATGTTGCACTGAATTCAATTCTATTATTCAACTGCTCGTAATGAAGCCGCAATGAATATAGCTGCTACTTGTGAGAAAACTCTATTTTTTTTTCTATTTATTGCCTTGACAGCAGTCAAATGAAAATTAGGCGACTACAATGAGCAATTCGTTTTTTTATTCGATTCGAAATGTTTCAAAATGAACAAAAACATAAAAATGCCTGTTCTCCAAGCCGCATTTATTTTTACTTTCCCTGCAGTACATGGTAATGTATAGGGAAAATATTGGAATCGTGTCGAAAATCGCAACTTGAGTTTTCGACAGATCTACACATTACGGGAGCTCTAGAACACGAAAACACTATTTTTAGCGTGACGTCTATGTGTCTGTCTGTACAATGTATGTAACCACTCTAACTCAAAAACTAATGGACCGAGTTTCATAAAATTGGGTAGGTAAGTCATTTGTGTGTGACCCTGGTGCTGATTAGTTTTTGCTACGATTCGGGGGAAAACAACCCGACTTTTTTTTTTTGCGAAATAACTCACAAAAAATACCTGTATCCACTCTAGGTGAAAAACTAATCGATCAAATTTCAGAAAATTTGGTAGATAAGTCACTTGTGGGTTACCTTGGTGCTGATCAGACTTTAGCACTATTCGGAAAAAAGTAACCTGCCTTTTTTTGCGAAATGGCCCGCAAAAATCGTCAAAATCTAAAATAAAATACTATGATGCTCAAATATATCAATTAAATGCTTATTTTATACATAACTTTTGAAACAGAATAAGACCAAGCCCATTACACTAGGACTAGCCGTTCTCGAGATATTTTAGCTTTTTCGCATTTACGCTACGCCACCGTTGAAAAAACGTTCAGATACCAACTGAGAACGAAAATTGTATTAAAAGTGCCAATTCGGTGTCATTTTAAATAATTGTGGGTGTTATTTTGTGCAATTAAACCGTTGTGTAAGCCGTTCTCGAGATATTTTAGTTTTTTCGCATTTTGCTATGCCGATATTGAGTCCATTATTTATGCGTGTTATTTAGTGCAATTAAACTAAATTTAATGAATTATTAATGAAATACGGAGACAATTAATTTGAATCTTCAGGGAAAGTCATGTGCTGCTTGCTCACATCAAATTCTTTTATTTGAAATCAAAGTTCGCCTTTCTGACCTTTGCAGGGGTAACGATCCAATTTGGCGCGCACGGGATATGACGTCATATTGCTCTTCCAGTCTAGTTAAGGCTCCTATCCTAGTCTAGTCGTTCTCTTCGTCGCGAATCTGTGGTCGAGTGTTTACATTCGAAATGAACCAAATCCTACAAAAGTTGTTCATGCTCGAAGTGTTTCAAAGAAATTGATTGCTTCGGTTTTTTTGGGGTTTTTTTTTACCTTGTAAATCCATTCATGCTGCAGCCGTTGCTTTGGAGCATTGTGGGACAGTAAATGCTGATTGGTATACAACTTCTTTGCCAGAAACAGTTGTTCCATCAGAAAAAAAGTGCGAAACGTCGCGTTATTCTTCATCATGGCAATGCAAATTCACACGCTGCATTTCAGACTATCAATTATTTGAACCATGAAAAAATTGATTTGATGAGTCATTGTCCGATTTAGCACATAATCATTTTTTCTTGTTTCCAACAATCAAAAATAAAATGCGTGGTCAACAATTTAACAGCCCAGACGAAGCAGTTGAAGCTTATAAATCACATGTTTCTGCTATACCAACTTCTAAATGGCAGAACTGTTTAAAATTGAATAAATAAATAAATTATGTAATTATATTGATTATGTAAATTCAATGCGGAAGTGTATTGATGAGATGGAATGCATTCAGGTTAAAAAATTCCCGATCAATAAGATTAATGCTAGGAATCGCAAAACTTAAAAAATGTAACGATCTTCCCCCCAATGTTAAATCTGCTATTTTCCGTACTTCTCATCAACTGCCTAAGATCTTTGGTCAAATTAAACTTCATAAACCTAATCATCCTATGCGTCCCATTGTTTCCAAATGTTGCGGACCTACTTATTTTTTAGAAAAATCCCTTGCCTTCTTCTTAAAACCTTTTTTAATAACCATAAATTTTCTATCGGTTCAACTGAAAATTTCATTAATATTTTATGCAAAACTAAATTTAAATCTAATAGTACCTTGCATAGTTTTGATGTTGTTTCTTTATTTCCTAGTATACCCGTTGGCATTGCTATTGAAATTATTATCAAAAAACTACATAATCATAATTTTAAAACTCCTACCATCGACGCAATCATTTCTGCTTTGAATATTGTTGCGGAGACAAATTATTTTGGTTTCCATGATGCTATTTATCTACAAACCTGTAGTGCCCCTATGGGTAGCCCTTTATCTGGTATTTTGGCCGAGGCGGTTTTGCAGGAACTCGAGAATGAGATTTTGCCTTTTTTATCGCCCCCCCCCCTCCCTCTTTGGTGCCGTTTTATGGATGATGTGTTTATTGTTTGGGATAGTGATTTAGAAGATCTTTCTTTTCTTTTGTCTAAAGTTAATGATTTTTACCCTTCTATCAATTTTACTGTCGAACATGAAGCTAATGGTTCTTTGCCTTTTCTTGATGTACTTGTCCACCCGTTCTGCTACTGGTTTTCAAACCTCGGTTTTCCGTAAACCTTCTTTTACTAATTCTTGTATTCCTGCTAATTCTTACCATCCTCTTTCCTCTAAAAAAGCTTCTTTTTATGCTTATTTTAATCGCGCTTTTACTGTTTGTTCATCTATCTCTGCTTTAAGTGATGAAATTGAATTTATTTTTGGCCTTGGCCGTGAGGATGCTACACCTTTGAGTTTATTTATAAGGTTTTCTTCCAAGTTCGCCGTAAATATACCCTTTTTGATACTAAACTTATTGCCGTTTGACTTATAGGTCTAGTTTTCCATACAATCCTACGATTTTCCGCCCCTTTATCCAATTTTGTTCTGAGTTTGGTTTCAGACCTGCACATTCTAATATTTCTTCTTTATTTAACCGTATTCGGTCTGATAAACTGGGTGATAGGGATGACTTTAAAAGCTTTTCTGGGGTGTATGTTGTTCCCCTGTTGTCCACAGATGGTAATTTTAAATTTTATATTAGAAGTACTAAACGCACAGTTGGCATCCGTTTAGCAGAACATGCTCGGGATGTCAGGGATAGTAAACTTTCTACAGCTCTTGCTCATTTTGTTGTTAAAGATAATTTTCAGCCTCTTTTTGAAAAGACTTTCCTTTTGATTCGTTGTAATAACCCTCGTGATATTCTCCTTTTTGAATCCCTTTTTATTTATATTTACCGTGAGTCCGTTTGTAATTTTGACTCTGTTATGAATTTGAGTTACGCTTGGCGACTCATTCTCGACTCCATGCAATTCAAATCTCTGCAAAGTTATCTTTGACGTCTTCCTCTTTGGGATTATGCTTGATTGCCCCCCCCCCTTTTTTTTTTTTTTGATTTCTGTAATTAAATTGTAATTTAATATGCTGTTCTTTTGTTGTTAAAATTTTTAAAAAATTGTTTACGGTTTATCCTTGTCTAGACGTAGATTCTTTTGTGGATTGTATTTATGCAAATTTTGTCGCTATATCTGGTCTATATATGAACGATTCAAACTTTATTTCCGTGTAGCCACTGATGAAGAGCATACTTATGCTCGAAAGCGCTATGGCCTGTTTGAAACTTTTGTACGTCTTAAGGAAGTGAAATAAAGACCTTCTGTTATGGATGCGTGTTTAATATTGCTATTTTCCTGTTTAAAATGGGTTTATTGGAATGAAAAAAATCATGGATTGTAAAGGCGAATATTTTGAAAAGCAATAAAACGATTTATTTCCATATAAAAATAATTTGTGTATTATTTTCCAAAAACCTATATACTAGCCTATGTAACGTAGCGTTTAAAACATTTTAATGTTAAGCAATAAATGTACCTGCCGTTGCCCGAGAGCTTAAAGCTCCCAGGCAACTCCAGGATCTAGGGCAATCTGTGCTCCCAGACAATCTGTGCTGGGCAATCTGTGCTCTCAGGCAATCTGTGAAGAGATTAATTAAATTTATTCATTCAATTTCTTTTATAAAGTGTAGTCGCGCCTCCATTCGTTTTTAGCAATAACTTTTTTAAGCAAATGAACAAAAAGTTCCTAATACGCTCTAAATAAGCATCTTTGGATTGGTTTATATTCAACTCCAAAAGATGTTTTTAATTTTTTTTTTCTGTAATTTCTTGAGCAAAAATGATTTCACCATCCCTACAAGAAACAGGTTCGAAAGACTGAAAGAACATTTTAATAGCCACTTGACCAAATAATCATTCGCCCACACATTGGGCCGGATTGTGAACGTTTTGCCGTCATGACGTTGCCACGTCGCACCATGGGGGAGTGTAACACGTTACACGCTTTACTGCCACTACAATATCCATGTCCACCAATGGGAATCGAACCCACGACCGAGGCCTTCGAGAACGCACTACGAAACGCTTCCAGCCAGCTACTCGAATCCCTCGGATGAGTCTGGGACTTCAACTCCGAAACGCTTGTCTAAGACCTTTCGACTTAAACAACATTGCAGTAATCCTTTATTCACATGAGCAAAATACTTATCATTTAAAAAGCTATCAGGCCTGGCGTGAACTTGAATTGAGCTTTTCTCAAGGTTAAGCACTGGATGCCACCAACAGAAAATTAGGCAAGAAGCGCAATATTGGCGGAAAATCTTACAACGCTTGATTGCTTTGGTCAAAGTTTTTGACATGCAAAATTTATTATTCTTCTGTAAAAATAAAAAATTGAACAATACTAGCAATGGACATTTTTAACATTTTGTAGAATAACTAGTCATTTTAAATTCTATCATGGGTGATCATTATCATAAAGTTAAAGATCAAGAAACAATGGTTCACTATTTAAGGAAAGATGTCCATGATGAGCTTATACAACTTCTAGCCTGTGCTATAAATCAGCAAATTTGAATACATACCTACAAATTCAGCTAAATATTATTCAATTATTCTGGACGCCATGCCTGATGTTAGTCGTGTTGAATAAATGGCAATGATTGTACGTTTTGTTTGTGCAGTTAAACCTTTAAATAATGACGTGTCTGAGTCTGATGTTGAAATCAACTTAAAATGTAATTAAGGGTTGCAAAAATGCTGGAAAACGTTGATTGAAACGCATATATTGATGTTGAATATTGCGAGCTAAAAGCAATAGCTTGTAGACTTCCAAAGTTTACACGCCGCCAAAAGTACCTCTTTTCATACTATAACAAAAATTTCGCTGCTCTAAGTGTCTACTAACACTTCTAGTATCGTTGGCAAGCAGTGAAAGTATTTTCACAAAGCTCAAACTTATAGAAACTTACATACGCTCTACAATGTTGGAAAAGACACTGGTTGGCGTGGCAACTGTATCAATTAAACATGCGCGAGAATCGGCACTTGGTTGAATTGATGATAAAATAAAATGTTTTACTTTGTGTTACCTGAACAACGGCCGTACCGTGCTGAAAACACCGGTTCTCGTTAGATCACCGAAGTCAAGCAGCATCGGGCGTGGTTAGTACTTGGGTGGGTGACCACCTGGGAACACCGCATGCTGTTGGCACATTTCGGGCGCGGTAGCCCGGTGGTTTGCGCGCTGGATTTGCACGCTGCCACAACTGCCGCCGTGTTCATGCAGAGTACGATCACGTTAAACATGTGGGTCCGTACGTCCTTCCGAGAGGTTGGTGGTAGGGGAAGGAGGGTACGGTCCTTGTGGATGCCTCCCCCACTGGGTTCCGGTCTAAATTGGATGGCACTTCCCGGCCGTCCAAACAGTTACCTTACACCTTTTCTAGTAGGACGGACGGTCTGGGTCTCAACTTTGTGTTACCTGTGGTGAGGTATGCATTCTACCGAGTGCCCAAGTTTGAAATGATTGGTGTACCAAAATATTTTCTTTTGCATTTGCGAATAATAGTCAAAGATTACTTAATACTTCTTCTTGCAATTTAAAATAAATTTAGCAGTTTTAAGTTATGCTTTTCATTTGTTTCACGACTGCCAGGCAAATGTTCTTAAAAATCAAAGTTTGCATTTTTTTTGGCGTGTGTGTAGGGGGAGGGGGGGGGGTTGAAAGTGGCTCACCTTGCCTAGGACGCAAAATAGTCTAGGGCCGGACTTGGTAGGACCCCTTTGGGGGGCCACCTTCCCACTCGAGGAGTGTCTGTAGGTGAGTAGGTCCGTACCCCCTTCCTCCCCACATAGACAGCCATACACGTAAAAATGTACTACATGTGTCTATGTAGGCAGTCCATAGATAATCTCCGGATTTTGTTGTCTTTAAAGCGATACAATTATCGAATTTTCCGAATTTTATTTAAGGACGCGTAAACAAATCATTCATGCAGCAGTGGCGTGTAAAACGCCACTTCCCTGTCTGAATACGTGAAAAGCACTCTCCGAATGATACATTAAATTAAACAATAAACATTTATCTTCATCATATATGCGCATGAGATGAAAATTTCCAGAATCCAGATCGAGTTTCTCCAGTTTATCAAGATAGCATCGAGCCGACGATTGATTGGCGGAATCTATCGGTTAATCTCATTCGCTCATCGTCCTTAATGTTTTCTTATTTTCATTTTCACTATATATAAACTCTCCCATCTCAGTTTGACTTAGATTATTTTTCATTTAGCGTTCTTGTGCATAAACTTGCTTTTCAGAATTCTGTTTGATCCGCAATGAATCGATTGTTGGTGCTCTTGTGTGTTGTGCTGCTGGTGGCCGCCCTTTCAGAGGGTCGAAGGGGAGGCAAAAAAGGCGGTCGTCGTGGCCATGGCCGTCATGGTCACCACCACTGTAGACCACCTCCTTGTATTTGTAATGGTACAGAAGTGGTAGAACCTTCAACTACCCTTCCTCCAGATGGCACAACCATTGATACTTCAGGGAATGAAATTGATACTCCAGCTGCAGATTCTAGCAGTAGTGAAGAAAGTGAAGAACATGAGCACGATCATAATGGTCACGATCACGGTGGCCACGATGGCCACGATCACGATGGCCACGGTCATGAAGGTCATGAGCACCATCGTCGTAGGTGTCCACCACCCGAGCCTTGTGAGTGCCCACCTACAACTGAATCGCCAGCTACAACATTGCCACCTACGACTTCATAGTATGAACTAATTCATCAAGAATTCGTTAATAGTCCGATAATATCAAAGAAAAATTTGTTAGATAAAACTGCTTTGCTCCGACAATAATCGCTTGACGATGCTTCACAGTCAGTTACCTTAAACGCATTACAACAATCAGTGGCTACAACAGAATCGCTTACAGAAGCAGAACTTACAACAGAAGTGTGAATTGTTTTCTCT
The DNA here is from genome assembly GCA_951213105.1 of Amaurobius ferox. Lineage (NCBI taxonomy): Eukaryota > Metazoa > Arthropoda > Arachnida > Araneae > Amaurobiidae > Amaurobius > Amaurobius ferox. The sequence continues at coordinate 16,038,124 of OX578138.1, read as the reverse complement.
TCAAATAAGCATCCGCTAACATTCCAGAAATATCAAAGCAAAATCTATTGGAAACATTATCTGTTTTCAACCATTTCATCATATGCTTAAAGCCGCACTGCAGCCACAGTGGTCTAAAAGGCATTTTATTCATGTTTTTCCTTAAAATGTCCTAAAAATGGATCAAGATAAGAAGTCTCCAGAGTTTCAGATACTAATTATGGATAATAATCTTGCTTATACAAAATGGTGAAACCGCCAAGGACTATAATTTACTGAGTCAAAACATTTAAATGCTTCGTCTTTCCCAAGATTTTGATCATGGTATTGATAATAGCTTTGTCTGAACAATCTTCTAAACTGTATTCATTTATCGCCTATGTTTTCGATGCTTACTAATTTATCAAAATGTTTATTTGGTACCATTTTTCTGATGCTTCTGTCAAACTGCAAATAAAATATTCAGCACGCTTTTACGTTGTATGTCAAATAAAATAATTTAACAGTGATACGGAGAAATTTCAATCACCGATTTAGAGGATGAAAATAAAGGTAAGTGAAAGTTTTCAAATTTGAATTCCCAAAGCAATTTGCAAAATGCAGGTCATTTGTATAACTTGATAACATTTATTGACAAGATATCAACAGATAAACAGAATATTTAGGGTTTTTTTTTTGTTTTTTTTTTTACTTTTCCTGCAATACATAGCAGTGTGTGAAAGTATTGAAACAGGGTGGAGAATTGGACTAGAGACCATCTAAAAAACAAATCTAATAATTATAATGTGAAGTTTGTGTGTCTGTTTGTGCAGTGTATTTAATCGACTGTAGCTCAAAAAATCTGATGTGAGATACATGCCATTCCCCAAAGACTCAAATTCATTTTCACTTTCTTTCTTTTATAATTCATTAAATTGAGTTAGTTTAATAAAACAAAATAAAACGGATAATTATTTGAAATGGCACTGAATTTGCAGTTTTATTTCAATTTCCGTTTTCGTTTGGAAACTGAACGTATTTTCCAAGGCTACGTGGCAAAAAATACGAAAAACTAAAATATCTCGAGAACGGTTTGTCTTAGAGTAATGGAAATGGTCTTATTCGTTTCACCGTCAAAAATTACGTAGAAAACAAGCATATAGATGATACATTTGAGTATATGTAGTCTTTTATTTTAGATTTTTGAGGGCCATTTCGCAAAAAAGAAAAAGGTAAATTATTTTTTTTTTCTTTAGAAAGGTACCAAAATCTAATCACCACCAGAGTCAACCACAAGCCTTTTATTTTAGATTTTGGCAATTTTTGCCGGTCATATCCCGAGAAGAAAGTAGGTTTTTTTCTTTCCGAATGGTATCAAAATCTATAATCAGCACCAAAATATCCCCCATGTGATGTATGTCTACTACCAAATTTTGTAAAATTTGGTCAATTAGTTTTCCAGCTTGAGTGGATACATCCATTTTTGCGGGCCATTTCGCTAAAAAAGGCAGGTTCTTTTTTTCCGAATCGTACCAAAATATTTTAATTCTATTTCAGTTTATGGCGTAGTTCAAACTATCATTTTCACGCTTTGACTGCAAGCATTGCTTTGGGAATTCTCCTGGTTCTCTGCAGGAAATAAAACCTATGAAAATCTGAAATTTCGAATAATTCGATTTTTAATCATGCGAATTACGTAAAAGTCTTTCTAGTCCTATTTTTGTTCATAATATATCTGCACCAAAAATTTCATAAAGATACTTTCATTATTGTTGAGGCCTACTTGTATTATAATCAGTATGAGATTGAAAGTGTGGTATATTTTTAATAGTTTTAGTTGACTAATTAATCTTTGTATAATGTTTCTCGATTTTTCTCTAAATTAGCAGACGATCTGTCACGCCGATGCATAGGATGCGCTTGGAGCATCAATCTTAACATATACCTTTAAAATCAAAGACAACCCAAAAATAGGTTTAAAAGTCCTTTATTAAAATTTCCTTTTTACGACGTACAAAATTACACGACCAAAGCGCTTTTGGTCATTATTATGTCCTTCATCAATGATGAAGGGCATAATAATGACATAATAATGTCGAAAGCGCTTTGGTCGTGTAATGTTATACGTCGTAAAAAAGGATATTTTAATAAAGGAATTTTAAACCTATATTTTGGTTGTCTTTGATTTTAAAGTTTTAATTAGTTAACTTGTTTCCATACTATTTTATTAATGTATTCCTTTTAATCATCAATTACATATATAGCGTAGCTTAAACTAACACTTTCTCTATGTATTATATACATATACTACCTCCATTGTCCCAGGAATTATCATAGAAAATGCATTGAAAATCGTAAAATTCGAATATTTCCAGTTCTAATCATGAGAATAACTTAAAATTATATCTAGCTCTAGTTTTCCACATAATGCATCTACACATACAATTTAATAACAGTTAAAAAAGTTTCTGTTTTCGAAGAGTACCAAAATCTAATCAGCACTAGGATAGCCTAAAAGAGACTTATCTACCAGATTTTGTGATATTCGGTCAGATAGTTCTTCAGTTAGATTAAATACGTACGATTTTTGCGGTCTATTTAGCAAAATAAGGCCGATAATTTTTCCCCCCCGAATCGTACCTAAAGCTAATCAGTACTAGTATAACCCACAAGCGATTAATCTACCAAATTTTATGAAACTCGGTCATTAAGTTTTTGAGTTAGGGTGGATTCAAACATTGCACAGATAAACACACAGACATCACGCTAAAAATAGTTTTTTCGTGTTCTAGGTGATCGAATCGTGTACATCCGTCGTAAAGTCGAGTATCGATTTTCGACACGATTCTATTCTAATAGTTTCCCTATACATTACCATGTATTGTAGGGTAAGTAAAAATAATGATAAGAAACTGCAAAAGTAACGATCAGACACGATTTCAATACTTTCCTCATGCATCATGCATGGTAGGGAAAGTGAAAAAAGGGGGAGGGATATTTCGCGATTGGAATGAAAACTGACCATGCTAAATGATACTGATACGTTTGACGTTATAAAACTACATTATAAAATCCGGTTGTTATTGTAAAATCCGGTTATGCATAAGCATTTTTCACATATAGGGTGATTCAAATAAAACGGGATATATTTAGACCTCTCTCTGTAGGAAAACCTACTGGATGATTCTCTGCCAAATTTCGTACGCGTACTTTCCTGAATAATCTGTTTCAATTTCTGAAGAAAAGGAAAATAGTTCACATTTCGACCGCCAGGTGTGAAATTTGCCGCTGCAGTCCCCGCAACTTGCATATTGTCCAATTTATCTGACAAATATCGGCCAAAAAAGAGTTCCGAAGATTATAAATGGTGAGTGGAACTCTACGTAAACTTTTTAACTGTCGAAATGCTTTAAGTGCAGCAGAAGCATTGCTGTTTCCTAAGTAACAACTAACAAGTAACGGTAAGGCTATACGGTAAGGTGAGGAGGGCTCCCCACATCAAATTGTGGAACAGGGTACCAGGTAGTACCACAGGCTCCATGTAAATTAAGGGACTGATTACCCCCCCCCCACACACACACACACACACACACTTCCTCCCTGTTTCCAACGCATTCTCAGCAAAGTTAACTTCAGTAAAATAATTTTTGCTCAGTCTTTCTAAATAATTTAAAGTTGAATTCTCCAGTTACAAAAATTCTGCTTTCACTGCTTCTAAATGTAAACATTTTTTTAAAAAGCTATAAAATTACTCAGTTATTAACATCTTCTCACGGACCACAATTAAATGGGAAAAATGAAAGAGTAAATCAAATAATTATTACAAGACTAATTTGCAAAATCAATTCTTGTCCTGGTAAAATAGCATGGACAAAATTATTGGAGCAATTAACTTCTGAATAGAATAATACCCTTCACTCTGTAACTAGGTATACTCCTGCTTATTTGATGTATGGGAAATTATCTTGACAGTAACAATGACATATATCCACCAATAAAAGAAGCTAGAAAAATTGCTGAAAAAGGAACTGAAAAGTATAACTTAAAAAATAAGGTTAGGTATGACTCACATTTTCGAGAAGCTGTTTTCCAACCTGGCGACTTAGTTATGCTTGAATTCAAATAACCCAATACAAGACAATTAATTTCTCCTTATTCTGGTTCCTACATTATCTTAAATAAACTATCAAGTGGTAATTATGAAATAAGCAAACAGTAGATCTCTACTTTTATCTTTTGCGAATGGCAACATTGGTCCTGTCATTGAATGCTCGACATGGTAGTACATTTGAAGTGTATTTTCAGGTATTTTGTTTACTATAGAATTTTTTAATCTTTATGCTTATAGTTCAAATAACACGAGTTTATAGATAAAATCTATCTCATGTTTCAGAAACAAGCAGATTTTGTGTTCATTTTGATTAAATATTTGGACTTGAAAAATAATTTTTTCGAAATGAACAATTCTTAGGCCTAGTGCTTTTCCACGTGTAAAGCATTAATACTTGGTATTTTTTGTTTTCCTATTTTCGATTCCACACCATTGATATTTGTTGGTTATCTGTAGCTTGATGACTATGCATTTAATTTTCCTCGTGATGGTTGATTTTCTACTTAATACTTCTTAATTTGTAGGCAATTTTAAGTTAGTGTATTATGAGTTACAACTTCTCTAATCTATCATTGCATTTTCATATTATATTTTTATTATATATATATATATATATATATATATATATATATATATATATATATATATATATATATATATATATATATATATATATATATATATATATATATATATATATATATATATTATATATATATATATATATATATATATATATATATATATATCTGTTTAAATCGAATTAATGAATCTCTTAAATTCAGGAATTCAGGATATTTCATTTTGAACAATAGTTTTGATTTAGTTAATCACCTTAGCAAGTTACCACAAATTCTTGGTTTCCAAACCTTTGATTTTAAAGACCTATTTAATAATATTGTCATTAAAGATTTACATAAAGTTATTATCTCTCTTTATCATGACTATATATCTTCCAATCATGATGCTTTTAATGTCAAAAAATTTCCTATGCTCTTGCACTTTGTGTTATACAACAATTATATTGTCCAAGGTGATAACATTTATTTACAAACATCTGGTGTACCACAAGGTGGCTGTAGTAGTAGTATACTCGCTAACTTATATCTTAATTATTATGAATGTCATTTTAACTCTAATTCATAAATTATATATAGATATGTTGACGACTTAATTTGTATTATCATTGATGATTCCTATTCCATTAATATTGATTTTTACCCGTCTAACCTAGAATTAATTCCTAATGAGCCTTGCGTCAGTCAAACTGTTAATTTTTTAGACCTAAATTTAGATACCCTCAATAATCATGTAATCACCAATCTATATCATAAAAAAGATTCTTACAACTTCACTATCATAAAGCTGCTATCATATCATTCTTGTAATTCTATTCAATTGTTTAGAAACATCATTTTAAACCAGCTATTTCGAATACATCGACTTTCTGATCCTCAGTTTCACTTTCTCCACATCAATAATCTTAAACGCATTTGTCAAAACTACCTATATCCGGAAGTATTTGTAAATCATATTATTAATAATTTCAAATATACCACGTAATAATTTTACACATGCATTGTTTATCTTTGATTGGTTAACTCATTTTTGAAAATTCACCCATTCTTATCACCTCACTTACCACTTGACCTGAGTCTTATACTGTTTACTATTTTCGAATGACTATTTTCCGCTTGTCCTGAGTCCTATACTGTTTACTATTTTCGAAAGTCTCCATACATATTATGTATCGTTCAATTGTATTCATTCCCACTCGCATTGACGAAGTGAGGTGAAATGCTCGCCCACTCGCTTTGACGAAGTGAGGTGAAATGCACAGTCACTAGTTTATCTTACACGTGGTGCTATTCTTGTGATTTCATATTACAGTTCGAGGAGGTATTGTTTTTCAGCTTTGTATAATTCAATTGATTTATTTTTCTCCTTCCACTAGCCAGTAGACAGTTCCAATGGTGTCTATAGTTAAATACTATCGCCATTGTCAGAAACTGGCTATTCTATCGGTTTTAATTCGAATTGTATGGCTGTCCTGATGAGAATGCAATTTCGAACTAACCGCCATTTTTTGTGTAGTTTCAATTGATTGTTCTCTATTCTTAATCTCTTATCTTGAGCTGATTATTATTGCCTATTCTCATTTTTGCCGAGTTTTATTTTTATTTACTTTTATATACTTTTAATTGTGATTTTTGAATCCTAATATTCTTCTCATCCCCCTTTCCATTGTAGTGATATGTTACCTTCTATCTTTATCCTTAGTCTTGGCTTATAGTTACTCATTTGTAACAGATATGCTAGAGATGGGTTTTTTTGTACATACAGTAGTTTATGCATAATTTTCGATTAAAATCCTTCAATTTTTATTTATATATATATATATATATATATATATATATATATATATATATATATATATATAATATATATATATATATATATATATATAATATATATATATGTGTGTGTGTGTAGTATGTATGTATATACACTCTTTTGCAAAAAAAAAAAAACGAAGCACCATGAAGAAAGTGACTGTTTTTATTGAAATTAAATATGCATACAGCTCATACACAGGTTATGAAATGATTACAAAATCAAGGCTGCAGGACCCATCAATGGTTAGCAATTGCATATTGAATTTTCAAATCAGAAATTGGTGAAGCCCCCTTGGCGGCAATGCATGCTTGTAAACGTCTAGGTAAGGAGTGATAAAGTTTCCTAATGTCATCCTGTGATACATTCTGCCAGGCATTCCTTAATTGTTGCTCCAGATCTGCTGCATTTCGGGGTGTCCGATTCTGGCGGCCTAGCATGTCCCATACATGCTCGATTGGTGAAAGGTCTGGTGACCTTGTTGGCCGAGGAACAGTACCAACAGCCCGGAGACAGTCCACAGATATGCGAGCCGTATGTAGCGTAGCATTATCTTGTCCTCAGAATGACGTGCCATGAAGGGTAACGCAAACGTCCGCAGGATTTCATCAACATATCGTTGAGTTGTTAAAGTTGTACGCAGAATGACTAGATTCGCCCTGCTGTCGTAAGAAATAGCACACCACGCCATCACACCAGGAGTAATGCTATGTGCCTGTTGTTGTTGTTGTTGAAACCCAGACCGTCCGACCTACCAGAAAGGTGTAAGGTAACTGTTTGGACGGTCGGGAAGTGCCACCCAATTTAGACCGGAACCCAGTGGGGGAGGCATCCACAGGGACCGTACCCTCCTTCCCCCACCACCAACCTCTCGGAAGGACTTTCGGACCCACATGTTTAACGTGATCGTACTCCGCATGAACACGGCGGCAGTTTTGGCAGTGGTTGGAATCGAACCCGGGCCTACCGAGTGCAACTCCAGCGCGCTAACCAATGGGCTACCGCGCCCCTGCTATGTGCCTGTTGCAAAGGCTGATTGGAACCGCTGGCCCTAGCGCCTCCACACACGTACCCGATGGTCACCTACTGAAAGACTGAAGCGTGATTCATCGCTGAACACCATGCGATGCCAGTCTGCTGGCAGCCGTGATGCTTGGCTACGACACCACTCCAAACGACTCTGTCGATGTTGTGGGGTGGGTTATGGGCAGACGTCTTAAAGGCCGCCGTGAGCGTAACCCCACCTCAACCAAGCGCCGTGAGATGATGGAAGGTACCACGGGTGGTATGAAAGAGGCTGTAGCACTTTGGATGGCAAATAATGATGCAGTTGGCATCATTATTCAGTCTGTGCACAATCGTTCTATCTTGCTTCGCAATCGTACACCTTGGCCTTCCAGAGCCTTCATTCCCCCGATGAGTTCCTTGCAGCAACCATTGCTGCCAGCACCTTTGCACAGCAGTGTCCGTTCGGTGCAGGTGGCGGCCTTTTGCTCGGTACGACCAGCCAGCTTCACGCATCCCGACTATACGACCATGTTCGAAAGCGTCTAATTTCTTATGAGGTCTTCGGCAACGTCGTAACGGCATCATTGGTTGTGCCTCCACTGAACTGCAACGTCGATAACGAGCAAAGATAAACAATCCACAGTTTTAACCTGTTTTATAGAATGCTAGTTGCGCAATAGAAACACGCGCTATGACCGAAGTTAACACTCATTGGTCTTGCAAATTTAATCATTTGCGTACTTGGTATAAAGGAATTTGCAGGTGAAATTTCGAGATGATCGGATTATTTTTCTAGGGGTGCTTCTTCTTTTTTTTTTTTTTTTTTTTTTTTTTTTTTTTTTTTTTTTTTTTTTCAGAAGATTGTATATACATACCTACCATTTGCAAAAGAGTGTATATACATACCTACAATTTAGTGTCATTTTCATCAATTTGGCAACATTTGTGTCAGTATGTCGATATTTAAAAAAAGTCCCCAAGTTGGAGACATCCGGCCAAATTTATCGCCAAACGTTGCGGACAGACGGGCTGGAAAATGAGTTACTTTTATAATAGATTACTATATCATTTCAAGATATTGAATCAATTTGGAAACATTTTAAAAAGTCGCCAAATTTCTCGCCAAGTGGGACGGTTGGCCTGACAGACAAACGGTATCTCAACATCATTACAATTCTATCCCCTTTCAAAACACAATCAATTTAATTGATGTGGCGTCATATTTATTAATTTGGAGACATTTTTATCGATTTGACTATATTTTCGTTAATTTGGCGATATTTTGATAAATTTCACAACTTTTGTAGAAGTCTGTGAATTTGTCGCCAAGTAGGATGGTTGGACTGACAAACAAACGCTACCGTAATATCATGACGATAATATCCCCTTCTAAAACACAATTAATTTCATTAATTTGGCGCCATTGTTATCAATTTGGCGAAATTTCCGTTAATTCGGCGGTATTTTTATAAATTTGGCGACATTTTAGAAAGTCGATAAATTTGTCGCCAAATTGGACGATAGGACTGACAGACAAATTTTACTGAAACATGATTACAATAGTATAACCTTTCAAAACATTATTAATTTCATTAGAGTCATATTTATCAATTTGGCGACATTTTTATGGATATGTCGACATATTTATTAATTTCCCGACATTTTTATCGATTTGGCAACATTTTCGTTAATTTGGCGATCTTTTGTTATATTTGCGACATTTAAAAAAGTCCATAAATTCGTCTCCAAAATGGACGTTTGGACTTGACAGACAAACGCTACCGAAACATCATGACAATATTATCCGTTTTCAAAACACAGTTAATATCATTAATTTGGCATCATTTTTATCAATTTGGCAACATTTTCACCAATTTGGTGACATTTTCGTCAATTTCGCCAAACGTTATAGATGGACGGACGGATACAGGGAAAAATGGGTTATTCTATATATATATATATATATATATATATATATATATATATATATATATATATATATATATATATATATATATATAAAATGAAAGATTTTAAACACAAATTATGCATAAACTACTGTATGTACAAAATATATATATATATATATACACTGGCTTCCAAAAGTTAAGCACGGACGGTAAAATCAACAAAAATGGAAAAGTAAAGCTTTGATTAACTCAAAATTATACATGAAGGTAGCAAATGTGTTTATGGATTAAAGAAACAAGAATTATGTACAAAGATAAAAAAAATATTTACTTTTCGTAAATTATATGATGACGTCACATCTGAGTCATTAACAAAATGATGTTTAAAGGCAAACAAACCAAACAAAACTTACATTAATATGGTATGTGATCACCCCGGACCTTCACACAAACTTTACAACGATTTTCCATGCTTTCAATAAGGTGATCAACCATCGTAGATGCAATCAATGGCCATTCCTCCAATAGGGCAGTTTCCAACTCTCTGAGACTGACTGGAGGAGGTAAACGTGTAGAGATAGCACGCCCGAGGGCATCCCAAAGGTTTTCTATGATATTAAGGTCGGTGGGGAATACGCCGGCCACTTCATACGAGAAATGCCCCCACTTTCCAGGTATTCGTTAACGATGTTAGCTCGATGGGGACGGGCATCGTCGTCCTTAAGGAGGAAATCAGGACCAACTGCTGCAGTGTAGAGTCTCGCAATGGGGTCTAGGACTTCATTCCGATACAGCGAAGCCGACACAGAAGTAGAACCGTCTTTAAGGATGTGCAGCTCTGCGCGATATCCCATTGAAATTCCAGCCCACACCATGACGCTGCCACCTCTGAGTGCGTGATGTTCGATGATGTTCTTGGCCTGATTGTATGTGCCTCGTTCTCTTCAGACCCTTACACGCTTATCATCTGATTCCAGGGCAAATCTGGACTCGTCCGTGAACAGAACGTTGCACCAATTTGAGACAGTCCAATTGACATGTTGACGACACTACTTTAATATTGCCCCTCTGGCTTAGACGGTTAGTGAAACACAAATACGTGGTACTGGAGCTTACAGTCCCTTCACGTCTAGCCTTCGGTGCACAGTACTGGCAGATACTGTTTAACCAAGTGCCACTGCAACCATGGATGTAACAGTTTTGGAGGTCGCTCGTTGATTCCGCTTGGCTACTATAGTAATATACCGATAATCAGAAGGAATGGTAACCCTTGAACGACCGGGCACAGGTCTCCGGACAACTGTTTGGCTTGTTTGAAATTGTTTCCATAATCGAGAAATTACCGAATGATCAACGACAAAGAAAATAGCGACAACTTTGATTGCCTGTCCTGCTTCGATGCGTCCGACAGCACGCCAGCACTCACTATCTGTCATTCGTCTTCTTTCAGAAATAGAAACACGAATATCATCAAAAATAATCTTGCAAAAGTTATAAATACTTCGTATCAGCATTTAAATGCACCTCCTCAAACTCTTCAGAATGCTGGCGTCTTCAACGACTACCTAATTAGCATATATCCGGACAGTCAATCGTGATTGGCTGTAACATACGATATTTGCATACTGCTATCTAGATCCGCAGCGATATTCAGCCACTCAAATTCAAATACGCTTACGAATAATAAAAATTTGCATTGATTGCTTAACTTTTGGAAGTCAGTGTATATATATATATATACATATATATATATATATATATATATATATATATATATATATATATATATATATATATATACAATAGTTTGAATATATGTATACACTGCTGGCCATCCAAAAATGCAACACCATGAAAGACAAGAGATATCAAAGCCAAATTTATTGGACAAAGAACATAAAGTACAAGGATGAATTGATTGAAATACAGCCCCGTTCGACTTGCGGAACACGAAGAAATCAGTATTTTGTGCAACATCCATAGCTGACAATAACTGCTGCTATACACCTCGGCATTGAAAGAAAGAGACTTTGGATGTGTTCTTGGGGTATGTCAGTCCATACTGCTTCCACACGTTGCCAAACTTCATCTGTCGTAGCAGCTGGTGTTTGCTGGGCCAGTCGTTTGCCAATCATCGACCAGACGTGTTCAATGGGCGACAGATCTGGAGAACGGGCGGGCCAAGGGAGCAGTGGAACTTGGTGGGCACTGAAGAAATGCTGAACGATATGTGCCACGTGTGGTCTCGCATTGTCCTGTTGAAACTTGGCCGCAGGCAAGCCTTGAAGATAAGGTAAGACAGCAGGCTCCAAAACTTCAGAAATGTAGCGGTGGCTGTTGAGTGTACCAGCAATGCGTATTAGGGGGTGCGGGAGTAAAATCCAATGCCACCTCAAACCATAACGCCAGGTGAAGGACCGGTATGGTGATGAATAAGGCGAGAGTTATAGCGCTACTGGCGCACATGATTTGCATATGAGCTAAAAATTCTAATCATTTGTATTTCCTATCGAGGTCTACGTATGGTGCAAATTTCATGCTGATTGGATGCTTCCTTCATGGTGTTGCATTTTGGATGGTATATGCTTTCATAATTATTAATCCGAATTCCTATTTCATATCCAGCACGCGTTGCAACTATATTAAATTCTACCCCACGTCATTAATATTAACAAAGTCTGCCAATACTTCCTCTTTTTCTCGACCATACCATATATGGTCACTAATCTTAACCTCTGCGTAAACTTTCCTATATGAAACTGCATCCCCATCACATTTTTAAAGCATAAAGAAAGCGAAGGCAGCATATGTCCCATTTTGTTATCAGATTCCTCCCCCTCCAATGTAACTGCACATTATGTTGTTGTTGAAACCCAGACCGTCCGACCTACCAGAAAGGTGTAAGGTAACTGTTTGGACGGTCGGGAAGTGCCACCCAATATAGACCGGACCCAGTGGGGGAGGCATACACAGGGACCGTACCCTCCTACCCCTACCACCAACCTCTCGGAAGGACTTTCGGACCCACATGTTTAACGTGATCGTACTCCGCATGAACACGGCGGCAGTTTTGGCAGTGGCTGGAATCGAACCCGGGCCTACCGAGTGCAACTCCAGCGCGCTAACCAATGCCCTACTGCACATTATGTGAACAACGGCATTAAGATTTCTTGAGAGAGAGAACTGGTTGCCAGAGCTCGGCAGGTCTATGTAACTATATCTGTTCCAGTGTCATATAATGAAGTAGATTTTGATAACATTAAATGTCTCTTCCCTGGATTATTGTAGCCTATATTATATATAACATGTTCTATTCACATTCATCATCATTCTTTTACATTTCATAAGGGATAAGTCACAGGTATTTGACTTTTACAAGTAATTAAAATATATATATATATATATATATGCCGACGCTGTGATCGAGTGGTCAAGGCGAGCGTTTCCACAGCAATCGCTCGACCGCCGCGTTGTGGGTTCGAGTCCCACGCAAGGCATGGATGTTTGTGTTGTGGGCGTAGTGTGTTCCGTCTCCCTCTGGTGCGCCTGGGGCAACGTCTTAGGACGGCTAAATGGTTCACGTTCTGGCCACTGACGAAAGGCGAATGACGAAAGTCAAGTGCCTGGCCATTAAAAAAAAAAATATATATATATATATATATATATATATTAACATATATTATATATACATATATATATATATATATATATATATATATATATATATATATATATATATATTATAACATATATTATATATATATATAGAGAGAGAGAGGGCCAATCTGCAATGGTATACTATTCCAAACTATACTGCATATTTATGGAATGCTGGAATGCTTTTACATATGTGTATGTAGGCGATATCTACAATCTGCAATGAAATACTGTTCTAAACTGCATGAAATTTTATTCTGCAATGAAACACGATTTATAGAATGTATCAGAAATGGCCGTTAATTTCTGAAGCCTAAATAGAGATAATAGACTCGAGTAGTAAAATTATAATTAACTTAATATTATAAAGCATTCATTATTTATATTCTGAGTTTATTCTCTTTGAAATGATTTACAAATGGGGAAATCAACTTACCAACAACTGTTAACTAAAATGCAATTTATTTTCAATAGTTCATCAACGAGAGACGCAAATAAAAATCTTGAAGTGTGTCTGTCCGATTAAATCATTTATTAAACTAAACATCAAAATCATAATGTCTCTACTTCGTAATCTTTGCAGAAGGATGTGCATTGACTCTCTATTCTTTTCTTGTTGATGAATATATAATTCTTAGCATAACAGATCCCTTATGCATTATATCCATTAATATGGTTTTAGAAATTTTGCTAAATATATATTTTAATTAGTTCACTCACCATTGTTTTTACTATATAACGTAGAACGTACACATAGAACTTTGATCTGCAAATTTTGACAGATTTTTCATTATTATATTCTCTTTCGGGTGCAATTTACAATTCTTTATTTTGTTTCAATTTTATGATTCCTAATGTTTATTTTTATTCTCAAATGTACTTTTTTTATTATATTCTTCTAAAATAAATTTCTTTCAGGACGAAATAGAATAGGAGAAGGAAATTAGCTAGTAACAAAACCCAGGAATAATCGATTTACCTATTGCTCCAAACAGGAAGGTAAGGCTAGTTAGCGCAAGAAACTCCCGGGAAATTCAAGATAAACCCCGCCTTGTAGCTACGTAATCATTACGTCACGGGGGACTCCCACAATTTCTTTTCTCTTTTCATATGGATATATAACTTACAAGTAAGCAATATAAACACGTTTTAAATGCATTATCTCTTAGATTAGAATTAAATTAATTCAATACTGAATAAATTAATGAATAATTTTATGATTTTCTAATAATATTGTATAGAGGAAGTTCCCGAATAAATTTTAATTCGACATTTAGACTAAAAAGTGCATTTGAAAAAACATTATGAACAAATTTCGAACATTTTTGGAACATCAGTGTGTGTGTGTCTGTGAGGTTCGAAAGCACGTATCACTATGAAAATGTATATGTATATGCATTTTGTAGAAAATTAGAAATCCAGAGTTCGATTTCCACCTCTACCCAAATTGTCGCCGTGTTCAGGCGGAATACTATCACTTTAAACATGTGGGTCCGAAAGCCCTGACCATCCGACTCGTCCGAGGACTTAGAGCAGCTGGGTGGATGGCCGGGAAAAATTTTTGTTAACGGAGACCGTCCCCCACGGACACCGAGCAGCCGCGGAGCGTTTATTGAAATTCAAAAAGGGAGGTTACATTGGAAAGGGACAACTTTTAACAAAATGCCTTATAGGGAACAATTCAAGGCTATATTTTTGCCATAAGTTTCTTCTTGTTAACATTTTTAACTTTTGATACAATATTGACTAGATAAACAGTATTTATGATGAAGGACAAGTAGACAATAATATTTTATGGTAAGTAGTTATAACATTTACTTGGTTAATTTTAAATATTAGAATTTGTATCTGTGGTTTGTACATTATCTATATATTTACATAATTTCCAATGACAATAAATTTATGACAATATCTGATTGTTATCAGTAAACATAAACTGTGCAAGGACCATACAGGGACAACACAAGACACTGGTCCATAAAATGAAACAAGGGACAAGGACAAGAGGTCCGGACAGAATACGTCAGAGCAAGGGACAAGGACATTCAAAATGAGCAAAACAAACAAGAAAAATACCCGGAACAGCAGCAAAGTTCATTGATCACCAGACATTGAAAGCAGACAGAAACCCACAGACCGGTCATTTAACTCTGTTAGAGACATCTCTTGCCACAAGGATACAGTTCTTCAATTTGTTAAGAAGGAGTGAATTAGTACATACTTTGGAAAACCAAGCTGCTGTAAATTTAGGTAAGGGTTTTTTTAAGTGGAAGTTTTTTGAAAAGGGACAGGAAAATACATAATGGTCTACGTCTCCAAAGAAATTACATGGGCAATTTGAGGTTGATTTTTGTTTGAAAAAATAAAGGTAGTCAAGAAATGGTCCGTGGCCGGTAATAAAATATATGACGTATTTATTAAAGATAAGGGTACGGGTATTTACAAAAGGGAGGAAGCTGAGGATACGGGCAGGGTCGTGAGAACGGGGAGAGATGTATTCATCAAGTAGGTTTTGCCAGGATTTAAGGAGAAATGATTTACATGAAGTGGTCAAGAAGGAATAAGGAAAAGGAACATGTGTAGGAGTACCGGAAAGGGCAGCAGTTTTGGCATAGGAATCAGCAACTTCATTTCCCAAAGTACCAATGTGGGCCTTAACCCATTGGAGGTTAATAAATTTGGAGTTCGAAAGGGCCGAGAGTTTAATTTCACTAAGAAATTTAGATTTATTTTTGACAGATTTGAGGGCCAAAAGAGAGGACAGACTGTCCGTAAAAATATTAACTTTGAGTTGATTATCACGTGCCCATTGAATTGCAAAGTTAATAGCTGAGATCTCAGCTTGAAAAACTGTATTACCTTCTTTAAGTTTAAAAGTAAATGTTTCAAGGAGGTTATTTAGTTTGAAAATACAAATAGAATATCCAATATTGTTGTCCGTTTTCGATCCATCAGTATATATGTTAATGTCAGAAAATGTCGTGGGATTTCGAACAGGGATGTTAACAATACGGTGACAGGGTAAAAGGCCAGAGGAAGGGGTGTTTGAATCAAACAACAAAGGAGAAGGGAGGGAAGGAGTTTGAAAAAGGTCAACGTGATTTTTCCAAAAATGAAATTTTTTATGAAGGTTTTGTATGACAAGGTGAACCGGGGGGATACCGGTAATGGAGTAAAGAGAAATGCTGGAAGTTGTTCTAAATCCGGAACAAATTTTCAACAGGAAAATCCTTTGAAGAGAAAGAAGTTTCTTAGTTTGTGCCCCCGTCAGGTTTTTACCCCACACCCCTGAGCCATAAGTGATAATTTTTTCAATGACCGCCAAGTACCAGATTTTAAGGTAGACTTTATTTATACCCCAGTTATTTCCCGAGATTTTCCCAAATGTAGAAGAGAGCTTAAAGCATTTCTCCTTTAAGTAGAAAATGTGTGGGCTCCAGGTTAAATTGTCGTCTATAAGGATTCCAAGGTATTTTAGATGTCGGGTAATTTTAAGGGGGGAGTTAAGAATTTTGATACGCGGGTTCAGGCGTCTTTTAGCACGGGTTTTGTTGAAGATGATGCACTGGGATTTGTCAGGGGAGGATTTAAGTAAAAGAGAAGCAAGAGTGTCGGAAACAGAGGAGAGGATGGAATTGGTGTTAGCGGAGATGGAACGGAGAGAGTCGCCAAAGGTCACCACTGCCAGATCATCTGCGAAGGCCTGTATATAATTTTTGTCATCATTAAGGAGTAAAAGTTTATTGAAATAGATGTTCCACAGGAGAGGCGATAAGACGGATCCCTGTGGAGCACCAGAAGAGATAATTTTAGAGGAGGAAAATATACCATCGGAATAAGAAATATATCGGGTGTCAAGGTATGAATATATAAAGTTACAATATTCAGGGGGTAAATTGATTGCTTGAAGAGTAGAGGGTAAAATATTCCAATTTAGGGAGTCAAATGCTCCGCAGATGTTCACAGTGGTAAGAGACACGAAGTGTCCAGGTTTAAAATTTTTGATAACTGAGATTAGTCTGTGGGCAGCATCCTCACAGCTCGTGAGTTCCCGAAACCCAAATTGTAACGGATGAAGAGCCTCATTGTTAACGATCCAATAATTTAATCTGTTTACAAAAAGTTTTTCTAATATTTTTCCGAATGTAGGTAGGAGACAGATAGGACGATATGAGGTTATAAGAGAGGGATCTCTTCCAGGTTTATTAAGAAATAGGATTTTCGCATTACGTAAACATTCGGGGAAGTAACAAAATTGGAAACATAGATTAAATAATTTGGAAAATAAAAAGGGGAAAGAATTGTAGAGTGATTTCCAGATTTTGAAGTCTAGAAGGTCAATACCGGGAGATTTACCATTGGGAAGATGATTTATAACAAGTGAGAGCTCTTCATCAGAAACAGGACCCAAGCCCCCAGGGGTGTTCGAAGTTAATGGGAAATCTGTAAAAGAAGGATCCTCTTTAAAAGTGTGGTCCAAAAGACGTTGAATTTTGGAACTGTAGTCGAGATTAATTTCGTTAGGGAATTGTAAGTTAATATTGTTAAATTTATTCTGTTTTTGAAAGGCGAATTTAAATTGAGAACCGAATTTGGAAGAGCAATTGGTGCAGAATTTATTCCAGGAATCCCTTTTGGCTTTGTTAATAAGTTTTTTGAATTTAGCTCTGTTAAGTTTATATTTAATTTTGGCCTCTGAAATTTGATCCGAGGGAGCGGAGATTCTCTCGAGTGACTTGATGCGTTTAAAGAGCGCTGTGACGTAATTACGGAATGTAGAAAGTTCACTATTCCACCATTTAATTTTAAGTCGTCTCGATGTCTTCTTTTTCTTAATATATTTGAAGGCACTTGATTGGGTAGTTTCTATAAAAAATTTTATAAAGTTGTTAAGAGAAGGGGGATCGGATATTTTGTCAATTGCCTGGGAGAAGATTTTGATATGAGATTTAAAGTTGTATATAAATTTTCCAAGACCGTAGTTTGTTTTAAGGTAGAATGAATTATCTAAAGAGGGGTTGACATCAAGTGTAATTTTGACAAATTTGTGATCACTAAAGGATTTACTCGGGAGAATCTCCCAATTTTGAATAAAGTCATAAAATCCAAATGATGTTAGCGAAAGATCAGGGTTTCCTTTACCGGAGGGGGAACAGAATGTTGGACCACGTTTAGGATCATTAAGCACAATAAGATTGTTAGCAAGGCAAAAATCGATAATGTTGTACCCTCGGTGATCAATGAAACTGTATCCCCACATCTGGGCCCTGGCATTAAAATCTCCAAGGATAAGGAAGTTTGAGGACAGAAAGTCCAAGGAGGTAAATTCTGAAAGCAGGTCAGGGATCGAATCATGTGGTGGAAAGTAAAGTGAAATAAGGTTAAGGGTTTTATTTTCAGGGAGTAATAGCTCGACAACCGTAAATCTTTCCGAGAGGTTGGTACTAGTGGAAGGAGAGTAAGGTCCCTGTGGATGCCTTCCCTCTGGGTTCCTGTCTAAATTGGGTGGTACTTTCTAGCCGTCCAAACAGATACATTACACTTTCGGGTAGGTCGGACGGTCTGGGTTGAAGAAGAACCTTCCCTATGGGCGCCCATGGCAAGGGCGTCCATAGAACTTTTTCCAAGGAGGGCATACTCAAGAATGGGACGTACATTTTCTATCTACTAGCTTGATACCTATACATTTGTGACCTTGAAAGCCCACGGGAAGGCAAGTACCTCCTTGCGCTCCTCTATGGACGTCCATGGCAAAGTCGCCCACAAAACTTATTTCAGTGGAGACAAACTCAAGGACGAGGCAATATTGACTAGCTTGATGCTTACATTTGTGGCTTGCAACATCCCCCTATGGACGTCAATGCAAGGGGGGTCTATAAAACTTTTTCCATAAAAGGCATACTCAAGGATGGGACGCACAATATTTACTAGCTTGATATCTACATTTGTGAGCTTGACTGTCCACGGGAGAGCAAGTTCCCCTTGTGCTTCCCTATGGGTGACCATGGAAAAGGCGCCCATAGAACTTATTCCAGTGGGGGAAACTGAAAGACGAGACGTACAATAGAGACTAGTTTGATACCTACATTTATGGCTTTCCATATCTCTAATGGGCGTCCATTGCCAGGGAATCCATAGAATTTTTTCCAAGGAGGACAAACTCAAGAATGAGATGTACAACATTCCTGGACATTCAAAGTCACAAATGTAGGTATTAAACAAGTCGATAAATATTGTACGTATCATCCTGGAGTTTGCCCGCTACAAAAATTTTTATGGACGCCCATAGGGTAATGCACGGGAGCACTGTCCTCCTTTGAACGTCCAAGGTCACAAATGTAGTTATCAAACTAGTCGATATTGCACGTCTCATCCTTGAGTTTACAACCCTCGGAAAATGTTGCATGGGCTCTCATAGGAGAGAAGAGAACAAGGGGAGAAAGGTGGAGCAGGGAGGACCAGAGGATAGTAAGGGGGCACTTGCTCTCCTCTGGACATTTAAGATCACAAATATAGCTAGTCAGTATTGTTCTATGTTCGCTAGAATTAGTTCTATGGGTGTCGTTGCTATGGGCACCCATAAGGAAACACAAGGAAAAACTTGCCCTACCGTGGACGTTTCAGGTTACAAATGCAGGTCTCAAGCTAGTCGATATTGAACGCCTCAGCCTTGAAGTTGCCTGCCCTGGAAAAGTTCTATGGGCGCCCATTGGAGAAAGAAAATGGTGCACTTTCCCTCCCCTGGGACACTCAAGATCACAAATGTAAACTTCAAGCTAGCCGATATTGTACGTATCATCATTGAGTTTGCATCCCTAGAAAAAGTTATGTGTGCGTCTTTGCCATGGGTGCCCATAGGGGAGCATAAGGGGGTACTTACCCTCCCTTGAACGTTCAAGGTCACATCAATTTTTTATGGCTCATTCTTTAGATTGACCACCTCAGAAAAGTTTTATTAGCGCCTGTGAATCCTTTTCCCTTGAAACAAGGTCTACTCTTCTTGCAATTGTACCACACTATATTTTTGATCGTACTGTATTTTTGACACCCTCTCTCTCACCCGTGATCTACTCAAGTTAATTACAAAATGTCCCACCTAATTCTAAATTTTCACAGAATACATCTACATATACAACTTTATGGCTATACGTACTATACATCTCTCCTCTTTTTATAATCTCTAATTTTGAATGATTCGTGTTTTAATCCCATTAATTACAAAATATTCTGTGCACTCGAGCTTTCCACTCTGATGAAAATAGTTTCAAAAATATTAGAAATGTGTTTATGATGTCTTTAAATGCATTTTTCGTCTAAATGTCGAATTATATTGTTCAGAAACTATTTACAATAGTATGATATATAGTTTCAGAAACTATATACAATAGTATTCAGAAACTATGTACAATAGTTTTTGAATTTCGCCAATATGGAAATAATTTAATTCTAATCCTAGATATAATGCATTTTAAACGTGACTAAATTGCTTAATTGAAAATTATATATTCATATTAAAGGGGGAAAAGTGCAAGTGCGACTCGGCACACACACACACACAAAAAACAACAACAAAATAATAAAGTTGAATTTTAACTTTTACAATAAAAACAGAAGTAACTAGTAATACTAGTTTGATAGCCTTGAAAAGAAAAAATTAGAATCTTTAAATAGAAAAAAAAATTGAAAGTAAAATACTACTACTACTACTAATAATAATAATTATATATATATACATGTATATATATATATATATATATATATATATATATATATATATATATATATATATATATATATATATATATATATATATATATATATATATATATATATATATATATATATATATATATATACTAACATATGAACTAACTTATGTGAAACTCCCAGATCTGTTGGAATGGCGGAGGTCTGCTTAAGGGTGAGCGTCAGTAAATCTTCTACCCTATCCTCGTTTTATTAACTTTCGTAAAACACGTTTTTCGCCGAAATTTCTGCTCAAACAGTTGCGAAACATTTTCTGAAAAATAAAATGCAATTCTTAGATTATATTAAAACTAAATTTAATACTCAATAAGATATAGAATATATTTTTTATTTTAATCCAAAATATTTTTGGTACTGCCAAATGTTGTAATTTAATTGTAATTTAATTGGTGTTGTAATTTAATTCATACCGACTATTTTTATTTTTTAATGAACGTTTTTAAATGTCTATTCCTTCTAATACAGTATTAAATACAACAGATCATATATAATAATGCCACACTCACGGAAAGATAATTGAACTTGGACTTGAAGAGAAAGCTGTAGTCCTCAGTGATGTACATCCAGATCCCCTTATCAAATTTATAGAATGAGAAATAACCTTTCCGTGATTGTGGCATTATTATATATGATCTGTTGTTGTATTTAATACTGTATTAGAAGGAATAGATATTTAAAAATGTTCATTAAAAATAAAAATTGTCGGTATGAATTAAATTACGACAATAGATGGCAGCACCAAAACTATTTCGGATTAAAATAAAAAATATATTCTATATCTTTTTTATTTTAATGAGATTGAGTATTAAATTTAGTTTTAATATAATCTAATCTAAGCATTGCATTTTATCTTTCAGAAAATATTTCGCAACTGTTTGACCAGAGTTTCGGTGCAGTTTTCGGTCAGACATGCGCGCATATATAGCAGAAGATTTACTGACGCTTAGTTACGTTTTATCACGGAGGTATTTTTCCGGAAGTTTATTGCGCTTACCAGGCGCTACTCCAGACTGAAGAGGGAAGATAAATATATATAACAAAATGGCCGAACATTTGCGAATGTGTTGATCTGCAAAGTAAAGTTGAATGGCTGAATTTCATTTTTTATGAAGAAAGTTTGGCATCTACTTTATTTATTAAAGATTCGAACAAACATGGCGTCTTTGGAGAGAGAAGCTATTCAAAAACAAATTCAACAAGATTGGGCCAATCGTGAATATGTTGAAATTATAACTGCAAGTATCAAGAAAATTGCAGATTTTCTGAATTCCTTCGGTAGTGTTTTTTTCTTTAATAATAATTCGAATTGTTGTTATAAATATGACTTTCTTCGAATGTTACTTTATAGATTTCATCTCTGTTCCAATTTTATCGGCAATTTATAACTATTGGTAGCAGTCTTATGGTATTATTCACATTATTTTGACGTAATATGAACAATTGGTATTTTTACAACGTTGAAATGGTGAATGCTGTTTTATAGTAACTCTCTGTAATTAAATATTTCATATAGGTAAAGAATTTAAATGTGAGCGATATATAAATCTCATTCTAATGTTTATTTTATTAAATCTCCTGTAAATTTTAGGATGGGCTTGGTGGAATCTAACAAAGTGTGACTAAAAATAAAGTTAACTAGGAATAATCTGAATTAACTTTCTAGAAAATTCACAGAGTTAGAGATGTGGGTTTTACCGAAATTTTTTTAACTTATATTTTACATTTAAGCTAGAATGACTAATTACTTTTAAAAGTATTTATTCTTATATCTCGGCTACAGTCACATATACAGCTACAGCCATATTTTTGTCCATTTCCGAGAAAATTCTCTGCCTCATATTTCTACACAGAGTAAAAAGCATATTCAATGTTTTTGCATTGAATGGACATATGTTGAATGATAATCTAATATTTTATCCTAATGGAAGAGTTTCATGTTGTAATATGGTATCGAAAACATTTGTGTTTATTAAAATCAATACCCATGTCTGGAGTAAGGAGTAACATTAAAATGCTGTGATGTAATTCGCATAACAAAGATAATGAATAATGTAAGAGTGATACATTTTTTGTTTCAATTGAATAATGATTCCAAATTAACTACAAGTCTTATTTAATAATGTCTGCTCTATAATGTTAACTCTAATTACACACCTTAAATACCCCTTCCCGGCCGTCCAACTAGTTACTCTAAGTCCTCTGGACGAGTCGGACGGTCTGGGTCTTCAACACCTTAAATACCTGTGTATATATACTTTGATCACGCTCCATTATGTATATATACCTAATATGTGTCATCCATTATATATCATCCATATCTAATATGTATCATCCATACCTAATATGTATCGTTTTTTATGTATCATCCATACAGAATATATACTTTAATCTTTTCGGTAAGCATCAAAAACACCCATTATGTATATATACTTTGCATACACCCTAACCCGGATTTTTATAATTATATCTTCTCACCCTGACTTTATTCCCTTACATCCTCGGTTTCTCAACTTATACTTTGGTTTTTCATCCCCCAACTGTCATGTGTTTTTGTATATATAATTTTATATGTAATTTTTGTGTATTTTTTTGTATTTCTGTGTATTTTATGTATTTCATGTTCTTCTTTTCGTTTTTGGGTTTTTTTCCCTTCGGGGTTTTCCCCTCTTTTCTTTTTTTCCTTCTTATGTCTCTCTTGTATTGTATTGTATTGTTTTTATGTTTTGTTTTGTCGTTGCCTTTCTTTTATTTGTCTTGTTGTTACTGTGTTGTGATTCAATTTTAACCTGTTTTGTAATGTTTTGGATCTATAATAAAGTTCCCGGCCACACACTTCGCTACAGTAAACCTTCGGGTCTGTCGTGTGGTCTGGGTTTTCAACACTTCAACACCTTAAATACCGTCTTCCCAGTCGTCCAAATAGTTGCTCAAGTCCTCTGGATGAGTCGGACGACCTGGGTCTTCCACACCTTAAATACCTTGAATGTAAGCAGAATTTTTGGTACACATTGTAGTTTTACAATGACATAGGTTTACAATGACATTACACAGGTAAGAAAATTTGATTTTTTGATCTTATATGCTTAAAAGAAAGGTAAAAATTAAAAGATATATTCTTTTAATGCCAAATGTTATTATTATTATTATTTTACAATATCAATTTGATGAAACAAACTTATTTAAGGAGATTCACACCAGAATTTTTCAGTGATTATATAATTTTAAGTGTTTTCTACCTTCTATCTATGTCCTTAATAACCATTATGGTACGAATTCTCAGCATTGAGAAATATGGGGTTTCAGTTCTATTTAATGACTAACAGATCATATCCCTGAAATTTTATGTTTCATTACTTTACATTTATATCAGACATATTGGTTAGATGTTACATTGATAACAAGGTATTTAGGATATGCAATTAGAGTTGCTTCTAGTATTGGGGAGGAGAGGTACCATTATTCAGGATGGCTACAGAACCTGGAATTCAGGGAATATCATCATTCTGGAAATATCAGAAAATTCCTCAAGATCTGTAAAATCAGG
Organism: Amaurobius ferox; assembly: GCA_951213105.1. Taxonomy (NCBI): domain Eukaryota; kingdom Metazoa; phylum Arthropoda; class Arachnida; order Araneae; family Amaurobiidae; genus Amaurobius; species Amaurobius ferox. The sequence goes on along the minus strand of OX578138.1, from coordinate 16,013,775 downwards.
AAAACTGGAATATTTTGGCAATCACAGCTTTCTTCTGACTCACGACAATACACATGCATAGAATTCCTTATTCACATTTCATGTGACAAAAGTCAACCTATTGTACACCTCAAGATAGCCTATCGGACACCTCAATAAAAAGATGAGAGTTTTAAAATTTCAACATTACTCAGTAATTCCTCTCACTAACTGTTTTGAAAGCTATTTCATATGATAAAAAGCAGATTAAAAAGAAATACTGTTTCTGTTTATACATAATTTTATTGAAATAAGTGATATTTAACTATATGAATTCTTAACTGGATTTTACAGAACACTGAGTTTATAGCTGAGTTTTATAGCTTATCTACAATTTTAATGCTTTAAGGAATAATATTCTTGTAATAATACTGTTCTTATATAACTCTTGCATAAATACTATACTTTGATTATTATACTTTTCAATGCTGAAAGTAATTAATTTTAATTATTTATTCTTAATTATCACTTTTTTATTAATTAACATTTTTATACTTGTTAAACTGATATTCTGTAAAAGTAGATAGCGATACATATCAGAGAATTTTTGAAGATATCTGAAAATCAGGGAATTTTTTTATAATCTGATATTCTGTAGCCATCCTGTTATTAAATAAGTCTTGTAGTAAATTTAGGATCATTATCCTGTTGAAATAGCTCTATGCCAATGGCTTCCTAGCATTGCTGCATGAATCTGTTTTTGAATTTGATTTTCTTGGTCAAATTTTTAGGAGAGGATGAATCTGATGAGTTGAAAACTGAGATTTGTCATTTGTAAGTTGACAGCTACAGGGGTGGTGAAGTGATTGACAATTTGAATAAACTTGCAGACTTGTGTTACAAAGCTACATCTAGTATTTCCTCAGATAAGTAGGTATTTGGTTCAGGTATTGATTTGAAAAATAATAAAACAGCAGTTATATAGCTATGGTTTTGGACGTTCAGCATATAAATTTGAATTTCTATGTTTAAACAAAACTAACTTTAAAAAAAAAAAAAAACTTACAAATAGGGGGGAAAAAAAACTTACTTTTCAATTAAGAAAACTCAAAATCTAATCCAGTACATATGTGGAATATATAGCCAACTGTTGAAATATTTACAAAGCTTGAAATCAAATAAAAAAATCGTGATGGGTCAATTCTCCTCTATGGTCAACCCTCCCCAGTCTCCAATATAATTTTTTCTTGAAATTTTTTACCATGAATAAAGAGTAAATATTTGAAAATCCAGAAATGCTGATATTAATACTGGTATCCCCGTTTAAAAATTGAAAATTTTGAAATACTAATTTTTTATTTTATCCCAATATTGAATACTACCCTAGTTATAGTATTAATATATAGGCACTGGAACTTTTTTTTATTTGAGCAATCATAGATAAAATATCCATTTTATGTTATTGAAAGCTGGAAGTTCTTTTATATCTAAGAAGTACTGAAAAAGCTTATTTACTGCATATAAAGATAATTATTTATGCAATAATTATAAAATATATTTAAAAAAAAAAATCTTTTTCCATTGTATTATTGTTAATTTTGCAGTAATTCAAACAGGAACATAATTGCAAAACAGTTTATTTTTGTTTTCTTTTTTAGATATGTCTTGCAGAGCACGTTTAGCTACCTTGAATGAAAAGTTGACATCGTTAGAGAGAAGGATTGAATATTTAGAAGCTCGGGTAAAATTAATTTTTTTAATCAGTTTTAATAGTTAAGTGAGACAATGCCTCACAGACAAATTGTTCAGATAAGTAAAGAAAATAAAGGGGTTGCATATTCAATAGAATTTTTTTACAAAGATTCAATTAAGTGTTTACTAGATTTTGTGACTAATTTCTGCTGATGTCTGAATCAAAAATTGAAAATTTTTATATTAAAAAACTAATTCAAATTCCTCAGTGTTCAAATATTTAAAGATGCCTTATGGCTAAATATCAGCTTATTATCAATATTGTGTGTTTTGAGCTGTAAAAAAAAATGTTTATTTTTTGCTGTAGTTATTTAGATATGTTCTATATACTTTAAAAAGAAGTTTTTAATAATATTAAATGCAGTTTTGACTTCATAAAGATGAAAATTTATCATTTCTATCACTGTCCCCTAGTGATGAGTTGAGTTTTCAACTCTTATTTACATCAGTGAAAAACATAAGCAATCCAAATAAATTGGCAAGGCTTAAAAAATTGCAATTCTAGCTTATAAAATACCCTTATTTTAAAAATTGTAATCATATTATGTTGCGAAATTGTTGATACACGTTTGTCCCCGAGAATTGGTGATATTATGGTGTTTGAAAAATCATCTTTTTCATCAACAAATGGATGACAGCAGCGATATTTTATGTTAGTTGAATTTTATTTGGAGTTTTGTCTCATATCAATTTTGGAACTTTGATTAATAGGCAAGTGAAAAACACAATTTTATTATTCATTTTTTATGAGTATATTTATTATCTGTCATTTTTGACACACATTTAATTATTATTAATATAAATAAAAATCCAAAAATACCGTCTCCTTTGTAAACGAATAATGCATAGTGCATACTTTATTTCCCAATGTTAGCTTTGATTTCCATGCAAAACAAATCCATATGTCATTTCTTATATGTGAACATAACAAATATACATTAATATTTTATTAATCACGTTAAACAGATTTGTCATCCATCAGGAATCCTAAGAAACATTTTCCATGAACTTTTTTCAAACAAAAGTTTCTAGAAACTCTGAAGTTATTATTTTTTTAATTTAAAAATTGGCAATTATGTGTGTTTGATTATTTTTATAAGTGCTCTTCAACTGACTTAATTCTATTCACTTTATTGCCAAACATTTATTTTGCATCCATTGGGAAAGATGCTAAGATTTCAGAAATCTGCTTTTTCTGTAAGTTTTAATTTGTTGAGAAATATTTCATAACAAACTGAATCTTATGAAAAAGAAGAGAGAACTTTTGAGAAATTCTTTAAAAATTGATATTTCGCCATTTTAAATTGGCAAAAATAACAAAATTTCCTAATGACACTTGGATTACAATAATTAAAGCTTGACTTTGGATAGACTAAAAATTCCTAAAATATGTGCTTAAAATCTGAACCAAAGACTCCCTAAAATAGTTAAATCAATTACTTCAAATATTATAGGGTATTTATAAAATAGATCTTGATTTTGTCTTGAAAATGGAAATAACAAGCATAAACAGAAGAAAAATAACCTGAAAACCCTATTTCTATGAATTTTAATTTATTTCCTTAATTTTGATTATTACTAAATCCTGTCAGCATCAGCTCTCTTATCTTCTTAAATAATAAAAGGCAATGTCTGTGTGTGTGTCTGTGTGTCTGTCTTATACACTATACGTTTCGCGACCGCGCGTCGGAGAGCTACGAAATTTGGCAATCGGAGACCTGGGGGGGAGGGAAGGGGACACGTGAAAACCGATTTTTAAAATTTGAATTATTTTTTTTTGTTATTTAATGTTTTATGCGATTTCGACCGTTTTTTGACATTTTTGCCCTTTTTTCTCCACGATGCAGACATTGTAGAAAAAAACAAATCACACCATCGGAAAGAGCAGAGAATTTCGAGTAAAAATATATCAATTTCAACTCTCAATTTCGATTTCTAATATTTTTTAAAGATTTTAAAACAAAAGTCACTTTTGGCTCAAAAAAACGATTTTTGGTTTTTAAATTCTCGCATAGTGAAAAGTACTCATAATTTCGACTAATAATTTACATTTTTAGAAAGCTGAAATATCTGGCATTCTTACAAGTCTAATTTGGTCCAGAAATAATGAAAATTGCCTTCAGGATCGCAATTTTAAAGACGCCATGATTTTAAATTTGTCGGCTACCGGCTCAGTTCTTCAACGGCATTTTCCCCCCATCCGCAGTAGTTTCTTCCCCGTCTCCATGGAGACCGCGCTTTCGGTTTTAAATGAATTACGAGCATAAGTGTTGTATACATCGGGCGAAATTATTATATTTATATGATATTTTAAATGGATATTTTAAATAATTTAAATGATTGAATTATGGTGGTTTGAATTGTGGTGATGTATTTGAAATTATTATATTTATGGATTGGTGGAACGATATGGATGATTTTTTGATTTTAAATGGATATTTTAATTTTATGGCTATTTTAAATGGTAGAACGATGGAACGAGGATGGTGGAATTAAGAGCCTAGCATATGGTCATTATAAATTTAAGTTAGCGCGCGAGAATTGCACTCGGTAGGCCTGGGTTCGATTACCGCCACTGATGCGGAGTACGATCACCTTAAACATATGGGTCGATAATTCCTTCCGAGAGGTTGGTGGCAGGGAAAGGAGGGTACGGTCTCTGTGGATGCCTCCCCCACTGGGTCCTGGTCCAAATTGGGTGAATAAAAAGAAAGTTATGGAGATTGTCGCGGAGGGCGCGGTAGCCCAGTGGTTAGCGTGCGGGAATTTCACTCGGTAGGCCCGGGTTCGATTCCCTCCACTGACAAAACTGCTGCCGTGTTCACGCGGAGTACGATCACGTTAAACATGTGGGTCCGTAAGTCCTTCCGAGAGGTTGGTGGTAGAGGAAGGAGGGTACGGACCCTGTGGATGACTTTCCCACTGGGTTCCGGTCTAAATTGGGTGAATAAAAAGAAGGTTATGGAGATTGTCGCGGAGGGCGCGGTAGCCCAGTGGTTGGCGCACGGGAATTGCACTCGGTAGGCTCGGGTTCGATTGCCGCCACTGCCAAAACTGCTGCCATTTTCACACGGAGTACGATCACGTTAAACATGTGGATCCGTAAGTCCTTCCGAGAGGTTGTTGGTAGAGGAAGGAGGGTACGGACCCTGTGGATGCCTCCCCTACTGGGTTCCGGTCTAAATTGGGTGAATAAAAAGAAGGTTATGGAGATTGTCGCGGAGGGCGCGGTAGCCCAGTGGTTAGCGCGCGGGATTTGCACTAGGTAGGTCCGGGTTCGATTCCCGCCATTGCCAAAACTGCCGCCGTGTTCAGGCGGAGTACGATCACGTTAAACATGCGGGACCGTAAGTCCTTCCGAGAGGTTGGTGATAGGGGAAGGAGGGTACGGTCCCTGTGGATGCCTCCCCCACTGAGTTCCTGTCTAAATTGGGTGGCACTTCCTGGCCCTCCAAACAGTTACCTTACACTTTACTGGTAGGTCACGCCAGCGAGTGTGCCACGGTTAGAATTTGCCAAGGTCAGAATTTTCAAGGGTAGCGAACAGGCTGGTCGCCAAAGGCGGCTAGTAAATAATAAAAGGCAATGTCTGTGCGTCTGTGTGTCTTATACACTATACGTTTCGCGACCGCGCGTCGGAGAGCTACGAAATTTGGCAATCGGAGACCCGGGGGGGGGAGGGAAGGGGACACGTGAAAACAGATTTTTAAAATTTTAATTATTTTTTTTGTTATTTAATGTTTTATGCGATTTCGACCGTTTTTTGCCATTTTTGCCCTTTTTTTCCCACGATCCGGACATCGTAGGAAAAAACAAATCACACCATCGGAAAGAGCTGATAATTGCGAGTAAAAATATATCAATTTCAAATCTGAATTTCGATTACTAATATTTTTTAAAGATTTTAAAACAAAAGTCACTTTTTGCTCAAGAAAAGTATTTTTGGTTTTTAAATTCTCGCATAGTAATTTACATTTTTAGAAAGGTCAAACATCTGGCATTCTTACAAGTCCAATCTGGTCAGGAAATATTCCGTATTGCCCACAGGATCGGGATTTTAAAAGTTGCCGAATTTCAATTTCTCGGCGTTCCGCTCGGCGTGCCGCTTCTTAACCGGCGTTTCTCCCCTGCAGAAGAAGGGCAGGTGGTGGGTGGGGACGTCAAGGTGGAGGTGACGTCACGGTTCTGAATAGAGCTCCTTTACTCAATATAAATTATTATATTTATATTTTAAATGATGGAACGATATGGATTTTTTAAATGGATATTTTAAATGATGAAACAATGGAATGAGGATGATGGAATTAAGCATATGGTCATTTTAAATTGCAAATTAGCGTGCGGGAAGTTAGCGGTAGGCCCGGTTTCGATTCCCGCCACTGCCAAAACAGCCGCCATGTTTACGTGGAATACGATCACGTTAAATATGTGGGTCCGTAAGTCCTTCCGAGAGGTTGGTGGTAGGGGAAGGAGGATATGGCCCCTGTGGATGCTCTTGGAAAATTTAAAATTTGAAGATAGCAAAGCACGCACTGTCAGAGTCAATAAGTGTTGGCTGGGTTATGAAAGTACACAAGTCCAGTTTTAAAGAAAAACTTCGTTCACTTTATTTGGTGAAAAACACAACTCGGCATATTACACGTACCTGGTAATTTTCCATGCCGTAAAACATCAAAAATATACTATGTACAAAAGATTTTTAGTTGTAAATGACTAGACAGAGATTCCTTGAAGCATTTGGTAGTAAGTTACTATACTACCTCTATCACTTGCGTGTATTTCAGCCACCATCACTTGGCAAAGGGAAACCAAAGGATAGAACATCAGGAAAATATTTAAAGCGGCTTCCGAACGTTTGTAAGTAAATTTAACGTTCAATACATGCTGGTCCAAACTGACCACATCTGCATCCGTTTCGACTATTCACCGTCGTCAAACGATATTCCGCAGTACTTCAGTCAAAAACATTTCTGTCTGCCTGCATCAGACCATCAGTGTCTATCTCGTCTGACTTCTTCAGACGTCGGATCTGATCTCATCGATCTGTCTGATCTCGATCGACTCTTTCGACCTTCTCATTTGCTTCAAGAAACCTCTGCCCTATATATCCGAGAATGGACAGTTCCGGAAACGCCCCCGGATATGCAAATCAGATGCGTACGCATTGAGAACTGATTTGCATGAAACCTCATGTTGAAAAACGTCACGGTTCACGCCGGTGAACGGGAAGAGTCGTTCATATTAAATTTGCATAAACGCCCGTTCACAGGAACGTGAATCGCGATGTATTGATTATTTCCAACAATCGGCCCCCTCATGCAAATCCTTAAGTCTCAATGCATATGCAAAAGAAAACTTACTCTGAGAAACCAAGGTATATCAATAAACACCAAGGCCCCCAGTATCCTATCAAACATATAATGAAGGAAAAAATTTAAAGTATTATATCATTATTAAATTTAAAATAAAATGCATAAGTACTTATAGCATCTGAAAAATAGTTAAGTATTGTCGACAATATTGTAACAACAACATTTCACATCAAGTAGAAATTTATATACAACACAACTTCAATGCTTAAGTATCAGCATTCAAAAATTGAAATTTTAGTTTAAATTTAATTATAAGTATCCAAAATTTAAGTATAAGCACATTATCATATTAAACAAGTTAACTTTAAAAGATTAAGATTTTGTATAAGCATAGAATTTAAGTTTACTTTAAATTTGAGTATAAACACTATAATTCAAAAAGCTTAAAAAAATTTAGTCTATTAACACAATATAAGTATACATAATTAATACTATTAGACTGCATTGATATACCAAATATTTAAAAATACATGATGCAAGTAATTAGATAATAAAATTCCTTTATCAAAACTTTCAACACATACTTTTTACCAAGTTGAAAAATACAAAATTTTATACACATAAGCTATTATTTAGCATCATGCGGGTCATGGAAAATGGATGTATATACAAAGGTGTAAAGTGAAAAAGATTCAATATCACAAAAATTTATACTCAAGATATACTATCTTATATCAATGAGGTTTAAGATAAACAATAATGTATATATATGACATCTTTTTTTAAAAAAATTCCCAAGTTGTAAATTCAATTTAGTATTTAAAAATTTCCTTAGACTAAACATTTAATCTCAAAAAGTTTTGATTTAGTTTTTAAAAATTTTATTACAAAATTTAAGTATTATTTCCTTAGTCATTGGTTTAGTAAAGTGATCTGCTAAGTTATCTTTACTATTTACAAATTTAACATTAAAAGATTCATTGACTATTAAATTTCTTAGGAAATGATATCTAACATCAATATGCTTAGTTCTATTGTTTTCAATTGGAGAGTTAGAAAAATTAATGGCTGCTTGGTTGTCGCTAAAAATAACACTGTTACTTTTATTAAAATTTAACCCAAGTAAATGACATTCTTCAATTATGTTTTGTACCCATACCATTTCCTTAGCGGCTTCAGTTAGTGATACGTATTCAGCTTCCATGGTTGATAAGCTGACACACTTATGTTTAAAGGTACGCCAAGAAATAGGTACATTGTCAATAAAGAGTATCATGCCTCCAAGTGAAACACGGTCATCTCTGTTTGCAGCAAAGTCAGAATCTGAATAACAATTCAATTTTAACTCCTGAATGTTAGATAAATTCAACATATAGTTTTTAGTCTTTTCAACATATCCTAAAAGTCTTAACAATGCATCCCAATGCTTAATTCCAGGGTTTTCTTGAAATTGAGATAATATATTGATGGCGTAACAAATATCAGGTCTAGTCCTACTAGATATAAAAGCCAAACACCCAATTAAGCTCCTGTAAGGAAAACTTTGCATTTGCTTTATTTCTTCACTTGTCTTTGGACAATCTATTTTACTTAGAATATTCCCTTTAGAAATGGGAAGTGAAGTAACTGGATATTTATACTGTTGAAACATTTGACATACTTTATCTATATACTGACTTTGATGTATAAAAAATTTATTGTCACACTCTTTAAATTCCACGCCTAAAAGTTTTCTAATTTTTCCTAATACCTTGATATCAAATTCTATGCTAAGTAATGAAACAATGTGGTCTATGTCCCTTTGATATTTTGAGAAGAGAATTATGTCATCCACATAGACTAGCATAAGAACTTTGCTATTGTAAATATATGCACAATTACACCATTGAAGTTTTAAAAAATTTAATTCTTTTAATTTGGTGTCAAGTTCATTAAACCATTCTCTTCCACTTTGATGAAGATCGTAAATGGCTTTCTTCAACAAACAAACATAATCAGGCTGTTCCTGATTGACATAACCTTGAGGCTGTTTCATATATACCTTTTGACTCAATTTAGCATAGAGATAGGCAGATTTGATATCTAATTGGAAATGCATCCAGCCAAGCATGCATACGAAAATTGAGAAGAATGCTCTAATTAAGTTGAAGTTAACAACAGGGCTAAAAACTTCATCGTATGATTCTCCCTTTTTCTGACCATACCCCTGGGCTACCAAACGAGCTTTAAACCTCTTGATTTTCCCATTCTCGTCTTTCTTAATGGTGTAGACCCATCTACTGCCTATATGCTTTTGTGAGGTGGATGCAGGAACTAGTTCCCAGACACCCCTCTCTTGCATTACGGCCATTTCTTCATCCATAGCATTACACCATTTTTCGGACTGGGAAGATTTAATAGCAGCGTTGTACCCTTTTGGTATATTTATTTCAATATTGCTTGCTTCTGGTCTGCCTCTGACCCTTTTAAGACCTTTATTTTCCCGAAAATTAAACAGTTGCTGATCAAATTGTATATTCCTTTTATCACAATATTTCTTAACATCATTGTGTGACCTCAGCCTTTTATTATCTCCTTGAGCGTAATAATACACATCGGTTCTACTCCCATCGGGTCTTGGAACCGTCTTTCGCTGCCAAGCAATATCCGAGCAAGGAGTCATACTGGAGTCAGCAGGAGAGTCCGTTTCCTCACTGGATTCAGACGGATCGTCACCAGTGTCTTCACTCTCTCCTGCCCCCCCATCAGACTGCTCTCTCGGATATTCCCCGTCGGAGTATTCTGAAAGGTTATCTCTTGATATCCCTAAGGAGATATTTCTGGGACAAATTGGGTCCAGGATGCCTTCCACTACATCACCCTCATCAAACCTCACATTGCAGGTCTCAATTGTTCGTTTCTCTCCTGACAAAAATATCCTATAGCCCTTAGTTTTAGTAGCATAGCCTACCATCACCCCTTCTGTAGCTTTCATGTCTAACTTCTTTCTGAGCTGACTGGGTTTGCCTACATATGCTCTACAACCAAAGGTTCTAAGATGTTTGACTGAAGGTTTTCTACCACTGTAGAGTTCATGTGGAGTTTTTGTCTTAAATTTGTGACATATTCGATTTTTAGTGTATGTAAAACACAATATTGCTTCCGCCCAGAATCTGTCATGCAATTTGCAGTCGTTCAACATGGCTCTAACACAGTCAAATGCGGTTAAGTTGAATCGCTCTGATACTCCATTTTGCTGTGGGGTATATGTGTTAGTCCTCTCAGCCTTAATACCGATATCCTTCAGGTAATTTTTGAACTTATCATGGCAGAATTCCATCCCATTATCCGTCCGGATACATAGAATTTTAGTACCTAACTGCCTTTCTTCTCTGGCCTGAAACTCTTTAAAATGTGAAAATACTTCTGACTTCTGTTTCATGAGGTAAACAAAAACTTTTCTACTATAATCATCTGTTATAGTTAAGACATACTTGTTCCCACCATATGAGGCTGTGGGTAAGGGACCACACACATCCATGTGTAACAATTGCAATGGTTTAGTGGACCTTATCCTACCGGTGGGTTTATACGATACTCTCCTAGACTTAGCCAATTTACACGATTTACAATTTAACTTTTTGTATTTAAGCCTAGGAAGTCCGTTTACGGCAGAAACTTTGCTGGTTTGGAGAAGATATTCAGCGTTTATGTGGCAATATCGTTTATGCCAAAGACAGTTTGTACTATTAAGTTCAGTTACTGAACTGCTAGGCTTAGATATTGAACTATTCACATTTTTATTCTGCTTAGTTTTTGTTTTGTCAGATTTAAATTTAGTTTCTTTAAGATTAGGTGCTATTTTTACTTTGTCTATTTTTCTGGAAGCACTAGGATCCCTATCCTTGGATTTCTTATCCTTTTTGTGTTTCTTGTCTCCATCTCGATCCCTATCTTTAGATTGACGGTTTTCTACGTTATGTTGTTCCTGGGTACTATACTTAGGTTTTAAAAAATACAACCCATCCTTTCTTTTTGCATAAAAGAATTTCTCCCCTTTAGGTGTAAAAAACCATAGAACCCCATTAGCTCCATTAAAACTAAAATTTTGTTCCTCAAGAACAGATGCAGCTAATAAATTTCTCCTAAGTTTAGGAGAATACATAACATTTTCCAATTTGATAATACTTTGCTTATCCTTAAATTGGACATACATTTCCACCGTCCCGATAGCCTCAACTGGACTTTCGACATCCCCTACTGCTAGCGACATTGAAGTGCCTTTGCACTCATTAAATTTTGAAAATAACTTAATGTTATTACAGAAATGTCGCGTAGCAGCAGTGTCTACTACCCAGCTGAGTCTATCGCTAGGATCGATTACAGTATTAGCCTCAATCTGTGGAGACCCAAGAAATTCCACAATACTAGATCCATTATTTCTACTGCAATTAGATTTAGTATGACCTAGTTTGTTACATTTAAAACACTTAATTTTACTTTTAGAAATATTTACATTATGACTAGAAGTATTTACATTAGACACATTATGAGATACATTTGGAAGTTTAGACACTTTTACTCTATTTACAAATTTCTTAGAAGTAAAATATGCAGAATTTGAACTCACAGTTTTGGAAAAGTCACTTGCTTGCTGCCTCAGCCGGCTCTCCTCCGCTGCTAGCTCTGCTTGTATTTTGCTGAGCTTGAAGTCCGAGTCATTCCATCGATATATAATTTGAACGATACCTCGGAATTCTTCCGGAAGGTACCGAATCGACTGGAATGCTACATACAGGTCTTCAATGGGGTGTTTCGCGTCTTTAAGCCTCGTCACGGCCTTCCGCAGTCTTGAGCAAAAAATGTCAACAGGCTCGTCTGGCTCCGGCCGAACGTCGAAGAACTCATCTAGTAATCTAACCAGGTTGGCTCTGGAAGGCGCTTGAAAATGTTCTTTCAAGGTATTCCATACTTGACTAGGTTCGCCGGTGACGTTTATCAACTCCTTGTATTCCGAGGATAAACTTTGATAAATGATGGCTAATGCTCGGTCTTTCCGGCGATAAAAATCATCGTAGTCGCGGCGACTTGCATCTTCCTCGATAGGCTTAGCACTTCCATCTACGTGTCCGAAACATCCTTCTCCCTTGAGGACGAATGAGATGTCGGTACGCCAGGTGACGTAGTTGTCCCGCGTCAGCAACTCCGTTCTACTTGCCTCCATGGCCACTCGTAGTTTTGAAGAAGCAGAAGTAAAAGTTCTTGTACACTGTTTACGTTTACACTTGCGTTTCGTTGTTCACACGAACTTCAAAATGGTGCCATGTGCGGCCCCCATCTGAACACTGGAACGATTTCTTTAAAGATACTTGCACTTATGACTCTATTGGGCGTTGAACTGGCCCCGTAACCGTTTCTCTTGGAAAATTTAAAATTTGAAGATAGCAAAGCACGCACTGTCAGAGTCAATAAGTGTTGGCTGGGTTATGAAAGTACACAAGTCCAGTTTTAAAGAAAAACTTCGTTCACTTTATTTGGTGAAAAACACAACTCGGCATATTACACGTACCTGGTAATTTTCCATGCCGTAAAACATCAAAAATATACTATGTACAAAAGATTTTTAGTTGTAAATGACTAGACAGAGATTCCTTGAAGCATTTGGTAGTAAGTTACTATACTACCTCTATCACTTGCGTGTATTTCAGCCACCATCACTTGGCAAAGGGAAACCAAAGGATAGAACATCAGGAAAATATTTAAAGCGGCTTCCGAACGTTTGTAAGTAAATTTAACGTTCAATACATGCTGGTCCAAACTGACCACATCTGCATCCGTTTCGACTATTCACCGTCGTCAAACGATATTCCGCAGTACTTCAGTCAAAAACATTTCTGTCTGCCTGCATCAGACCATCAGTGTCTATCTCGTCTGACTTCTTCAGACGTCGGATCTGATCTCATCGATCTGTCTGATCTCGATCGACTCTTTCGACCTTCTCATTTGCTTCAAGAAACCTCTGCCCTATATATCCGAGAATGGACAGTTCCGGAAACGCCCCCAGATATGCAAATCAGATGCGTACGCATTGAGAACTGATTTGCATGAAACCTCATGTTGAAAAACGTCACGGTTCACGCCGGTGAACGGGAAGAGTCGTTCATATTAAATTTGCATAAACGCCCGTTCACAGGAACGTGAATCGCGATGTATTGATTATTTCCAACAGATGCCTCCCCCACTGGTTTCCCGTCTAAATTGGGTGAATATATAGAAAGTTATGGAGATTGTCGCGGAGGGCGCGGCAGCCCAGTGGTTAGCGCGCGGGAATTGCACTCAGTAGGCACGGGTTCGATTCCCGCCACTGCCAAAACTTACGCCACGTTCACGCGGAGTACGATCACGTTAAACATGTGGGTTCGTGAGTCATTCCGAGAGGTTGGTGGTAGGGGAAGGAGGGTACGGTCTAAATTGGGTGAATAAAAAGAAAGTTATGGAGATTGTCACGGAGGGCGAAGTAGCCCAGTGGTTAGCGCGCGGGAATTGCACGCAGTAGGCCCGGGTTCGATTTCCGCCACTGACACGGAGTCCGATCACGTTAAACATATGGGTCCGTATATTTTTCCGAGAGGTTGGTGGTAGGGGAAGAAGGGTACGTTCCCTGTGGATGCCTCCCCCACTGGGTTCCTGTCTAAATTGGGTGGCACATCCTGGCCGTCCAACCAGTTACCTTACACCTTTCTGGTCGGTCGCGCCAACGAGTTTGCCACGGTTGGAATTTGCCACGATCAGCATTTTCAAGGGTTGCGAACAGGCTGGTCGCCAAAGGCGGCTAGTTAATCTATAAAAGGAAGAATCTGTGTATTTGCCAGTGATGGAGTGCAATTGCAATATCTACTGAACATACAGGTTTGAGGTTCTTCACATAGTAGCATCTATATCTGAACTAATGTGCATAAAAAAAAAGGCCTTTTTCCAAATTAATGAATTTAATCTTTTGGCCACTATGTTTTCACGGGGAAAACTTCTTCCCAGCATTGGCTATTTCATGGCATGAGTATTGTTGTTTACGGTCAAAGGGTTAATCAGTTTTAATGAATTTGAACAGCTAATTGAGAGAGCCAAAATTACCACAAAATTATTATAGTTGATGAATTAAAAATAATTATAGCTAATGCATTAAAATTATTATAGCTAATGAATTTAATCAGTCTATTTGTACAGTCTATTGATACTTAGGGCTGTGACACCAGGAAATATTTTTTCAATCTCTGAATTTCAATATTAAGAATTTTACAATACTGAATTTGGAATTTTAATTTATTTGAATTCTTATTTCACAATTTTACTTTTAAACTGTATTAAAATTTAAGTATATTTAGATACCATGGTTTCATTACTAAGATTTTGCTTGTATTGCACAAAGGATACTTTTCCTCCAACTGTCCATTTAATTTTCCCCATGTTAACTTATGGAAAATAGACCCTAATTTCTAGTTTGTTTGTTATAAGAATTTTTTTCTGAGCATAGATACTGAGACTTTTAATAAAAGCACATTTGTGCTTTTATTAAAAATCGAAAAAGTATTTTTAATATTTTTGTAAAATTCATTACTTTTTAATACTTCTAACTATTTTACAAAAATACTTCTGTTTTAAAGCATAAACCTTTCATTTTTCAGTATCAGTGCTTGGTAATCAACTCAGTGGGAAAATCAAGTAATCAATGCAGTGGGGAAAATCTTAAAAGCTAAATGAGCTAGAGGTTAGCAGGGATATAAATTAGAAAAATTCAGTTAGTGGTCCAAAGGACCACTAATGTATGGCCCCTAAAATCATTGATGATGAATATTTAAACATAGCAAAAGAACTACAGGAAGGAAACATCTGAAATTTTACATGCTCATATAAAAAAGTTTTTGCGAATCGATTTTCATCTAAATATGTCTAGGTTCCTATTCCTATTTGTTTTGAATAATTATTTCACAATTCATATTTTATACAAAAAAGTATTGAAAAAATAAACATCACTTAATTGTGTTTGGGTTGCTTAATAGTAATATAATACAAAACATCAGTAGGAGCAGATAATTATTATATATATGAATAAAAGTTTGGGAGGCTAATTTCACATTAGGAGCTCAAAACTTTATAATCATAACTCTGAAATCCTTCATTCAAATTACTTTAAATTTGGTATGGGTACAGCTAAATTTTGCTTTGGGTGTTGCAATTGGATAGTTCAAATATGTTGTCAAATTTGGGTATTGCAATTGGATTGTGTGCAAAGTTTATGCACACTTTAATATGAAGGTGGCCCCTTATGCAAATTTTATGCACAAGAATTTTCATAGGATGTTATTCCACATTGAATGGTATCTCTAAATTTGCTTTACAATGAACAAGGCTCGAATAACGAGGTGGGGCATTTTTTTCCTCGGCTATACAATACTTCTAAATATTTTTAATTTCTTTTTCACAAGTTCTGTTGCATATTCCATTATAAAGCTCTATTTTATACATATTAAATTTTCTTAACACTTTCCGCTTTGTAGTGTAATGTTATATACAGGGTGTCCAGTGCTATCGGTGCCCAATGGCTATTTCCTCAACCGTTAGTCACAGAGATACACTTCCAATTGCAAAAATGTTTTAAATTTTAAAATCTATTATCTTAGAAACAGTTTAAATCAATAAATGCATTTCTGAAAGAAATATGAAATATAAATTTTTATACAGTTCCCTGGTCCTACCAGTTATATTTAGGAAAATCATCCTCATACAATTTTATGCAAAATAAAAAAAAGTCATCCTTTTACGACCAAAATTGACCGACTTATAGCTGTTTAAAGTTGGAGAACTTTTTGTGCTGAGAAATGGTCAATATGGTCCGTGATTGGTTGGTTGCCTGAAGAAATAACAATACGGTCCCTGATTGGTTGATTGCCTGAAACGGGACATTTTTATGCTTGGAAAAGCGACTTAAGTCATAAAGTTTAATGCTTCATAACTCTGTGAATTTTGGTCGTAAAAGGAAGATTTTTTTTAATTTTTTTTATTTTGCATGAAATTGAATGAGGATGATTTTCCTAAATATAATTGGTAGGACCGGGGGACCGTATAAAAATTTATGTTTCGTATTTCTTTCAGAAAAGTATTTATTGAAACATTTTTGCAATTGGAAGAATATCTTTGTGACTAATGGTTGAGGAAACAGCCATTGGGCACCGATAGCACTGGACACCCTGTATATTGATTGTGTAAGCAAATATAGCACAGTTATTATTTTTTTACAGCTTGTATATGTTATCTTGTATAGTAAAAAGATAGAAATTCATATTTATAGCTTAAATAATCTGGCAGCAGCTAGTCAGCTGCCTAATAACTTAAAAACATGACTAGTAAATTTTAGGATTGTGCTAGCCAGAGTTGACCAAGGCAGTGTCTTTAAACGATCTTATACTGAGTATTTTTTTTTTTTCAATATTAGGCACATTTTTTTAAACCTGTAAGCATTGTTGACGAGTTCAACTCGTCATGCATTGCATTACTGATAAACATGGTTGACAAGGTAGACTTGCCATTCACTTTGAAAGCCGAGACTCGTGTGGGTTTGATGAAAATAACTTGTCATGTGATTGTGTATGAGATATTAATTGTGTTTACAATCTTCTCCATTAGATGGCAGTAGTAGTCCTACAAACTAGATTTTATCGGAGACAGTATTTCGTATAAATTCTAGTTAGCTTTGTATTTTGTATTATGATACAGTACGAAATTTATCGTATTATGATACAGTACAAAAAAAGATGAAGGTTTATTATAAAAAAATATCCAGGCACTTGCTTGATCAAATTACCTTCAATGCTTTTATTCTATAGAGAAAGGTAACATCCAGAAATATAACACTTATTGACTTTAGAATTGAAATCATTGAAGAAACAATAGAAAAATCCTATGATTCTACCAACATGGGTGTAAAATCAGAAAGGCAAAGTTATGAAAATATCCTCTTCATTTTACAGAGGCATTTTAATAAATATATGCTTCCCACACCCTGCAAAATAGAGCCAACTAGGCGATGTGTTGTATGTCATGCTTCTAATAAAACTGGCAAGGTGCTTGAGAAAGAAACCAGGATATGGTGTCCAGATTGTTGAAGACCCAGACCATCAGACTCGTCCGGAGACAGGTGTTCAGATTGTGAAGTTGCTTTTTGTTATACCATGTTTTAAAATTTATTATACCAAGAGGAACTATTAAAAATTGGAATTGTATGTTTTTTACGTACTTATCTGTTATTATGCATGTTTATTTACTTAATACTTATTTCAGTAAAACACCTTCTTATTCAATGCGCAAGCAGTGGGGAAAATGGCATGGGAGAAAAAACTCCCCACTGCAGTGCGCTCGAAGGGAAATAAATGACACGCTTAAAGGGTTAATATCTATAATAATTATCAAACAGATTATACACATTTAATAATTTACGCACAACATTTTAACACATTTAATAATTTAAATGACCATGCATTTTTTTTTTCTTTTTGAGAAATTTACTGATGAAGACAGGGTCGTGTTAATCCCAGACAACCATAATGTATGTATAAAACTGGGGTGGAATCTGGAACCCAAGAATTAGGAGGTCCTTGCTCAGTATACTCAGGGTGCATGATTGCTTGAAAATCAGGAACGTACTTGAATTTTTGATGATTTTCAAGGCCATTTTTAAGGCTTTGAAAATATTTGAAAATTCTCATTTTATTGGTTAAGGATGAAAATGCTTTTTATGTCCGTGGCATTGTGTTTTATCCAAAGAGTTCTAATATTCCTTTAAAGTTCTCTAGAGATTCTTCTGTCATATGCTGTTCTTAAAAAATTACTAAACATCATTTTTCCCTAAAATTTTCTCAACGACATCAACAATAAACAATAATGTTAGTTTGCTATGATTTTTCCTCCCCAAAACACATAAAACTTCATAGTGAGGGGTTGATTGATGTCCTTGAAAGAAAATGCACAATATGTAAAAGTGCTTGGAACTATTTTAAGTGAAAGTGTACTCATCCTGTATACTGACCTTTGTTAGTTCACTTTTAAAATTTCTCCCACTTTGACATCCCTTTATCCTAATCAGTTGTATATTGCATGAGAGATAAACCTCTTCAATTCAGGATAAATTAAGGTGCACTTAACTTGTATGTTGTTAGAAGAAGGATAAGCTCATCATGAGATAAATTTGCAAAATATTATTTCAGATCCTTTATTCTTCAAGTTGAAAAAGATTTCCTCACATCCACTCAGTGCTTACGCATATACAAGTAGAGATGTGGATTTTCCAGAAAATTTTGATCTTATTCTTAAAACTTAAATATTACATTTAAGCTGAAATAATCTGCCCAGTGACTTTTAAAAGTATTTATTCTACATTAGAGCTAGAATCATATATATATACTAAATAATATGATTAAAAAAGGTTTAGAAATTTTTATTTATTTTTAATTTATTATATTGTTTTAAATTTATGATTTACAAAAATATTTAGAAATATATAAAAATATTATATGCACAAAAATTTCTAATACATATTGAAGTCAGTAGCTGCAATTTATTATTTTCATTGAGTACCTGTGCTTCTGAAAAGTTTTAAAATAATTATATTTTATCAACAATAGAAAACTATTTTTGTAAATAATATAATAAATTAAAAATAAATAAAAATTGCTAAATCCTTTCTGAATCCTAAATAATTTACTGTTTATTATAGGTGTAAGAAATAAATTATTAAATATATAACTTTCATATGCTTATTTTATTTATAGTAATATAAAATATTATATAATCAATGTTTAAAAGATGTCTGCTGACCAGGGTTAGACAAAAAAAAAAAAAAAATGGGTGTTTTTTTAAAAACTGAAATACTTAACATAAATAAACAACAACAAAAAAAAAACCATTGTTTAGATCAATGGGATTTTAATCAGACAATTCTAATTGAAAAAGATACCTGAAGGACTCCTGTTAGTTATGCCTTATTATAGTACGTAAATTAGCCCTGAATTTACCACTTTCTTGAATGACTACTGCTCTCTACTATTTAGTAATTAGTAATAATAAGAAAAATGAATTTAGTTTATTAAAAGTATAAGAAATATATAAAATTAAATATATAAAAATATTAAATAAATACTTATAATTAAACCTTTTTTTAAATAATTCGTACATATTAATTAACATTTAAAAATTGTTCAAAAATACCTGTTTATCATTGAATGGGTGAGTATCATAAGATAAGACAATTTGGTGGACATTGAGTTAAGTATATATTTAGTGCTGTTAAAGTATTCTCCTTTGGCCAAATTGCTTGCAAAAATATTCTATATTTATTATATTTTCATAAATTTTACAGAATTTATTGTTGAAAGAATAGTCTTCTAAAATATTACCTGCTGTTTTATCAGAATAAACAAAATGCCACGTGTACCCTTCTAGTTCTTTTCTATCCTTTTTCTTCAAAATAAAGCATTATTCCCTTTCCTTCAAAATAAAACATTATTCCCTTTCCTTCTCAAAATTATGTAATTGAATTCAAAATTAAGAAATTAAATGATCTTCTTGTAATGTTAGCTACTTTTCAAAAAACAGTACAGAAAGAGTATTACATTTTGTTTTCAAATGAATTAGGAAGAGAAAAAAAAGTGGAAAATTTTCCATTTCCGAGAAAATTTTTTGACCTACATCTCTACATAACGAGCCATACACCTCTCCCATTCAATATATTATTTATTATGCTACTCCCTACAAAAACACACATACTATTAATATCATCTGCTAAGATAACACAATTAATCTTTTACACTCCCTTAGAATGCCTAAGAACGAAATTTATCAAGTTTAATGTTTCAAAGTTTTTATTTCAAATTTTCAATGACTTGTCATACCATGGAGGTAAAAGGGGCTCTCTCTAACTTCATGGGTCATACAATTCAGTTTAAACTAATCTATCTATAAATCAATGCATTAATTTTATTGTTTGAAACATGAATTTTGGGATAAAGGAAGAAAAAAAGTCAAATTCCATAGTTTAAATATTAAAATTCTTAACTTTTTAAGTTGGGAAGACCCCTGTATATTAACTTTTCTATTCAGTTGAATTATGGAGGTAAAGGGATGGTCTCATCTCGAACTCCATGAACTCAATACAATTTTTCTTTTAGTTTTTTCAGGCTTTAAAATCTCATGACCATGCAATTGCATCATAACGCCTTCGACTTGAGACATAAACACTTTATTTCAACTGGGTGAGCTGCACAGACACAGATTAAGTATTGTGTTTTATTATATAGGATGTGGATAACATTCAATATATGTTTCATTAATTGCCACCAGTTTTATATCTATTTAAATTAGTGTTTAAATCTAATGAGATTTTATATTATAATTTTGTGTAGAAATTAATAACTTACTTGTGAATATGCTGAACATGTTAACAGAAAAATCTATGAATGTATTGTAGCATACTTTACTTTTTTTTATTCTTATTTTGGTATTGCATATAAACATGTGAAATGCATTAAAGCATGTGTAAACAGAGTCATCTCTATCAAATACCTTATGGGCCTCTGAATTTAAGGAGTGTCTCAAAGTGACATTTTTAATCATGATTATATTAATGATGGAAGCATAATGATCTGAACAGTAAATTAGGCCCTACTAAAATATGTTGCAAGTACCCAGTGCCCCAAAATCATAAACATGTCTTATTGAGTCCTTGGAAAAGTACAAAGTATATTTGGGCCTACATAGAAGTAAAATAGTGCTTAACTGATTAACTCCTCACCCCTCATGGAGTATAGATAGTCTTCCACATACTTACAAGCGGTAATGACCAATTTAGCCCTTTTTTTATCCTTAAAAAGGTTTTATTTATTATTATTGTTTGTAAAGCTTAGGAACAAACCTTCAAGGAAGTACTGGATTGTGTCCGTGTGATTACCTTTTAATGTGTGGGGGGTGGGGGGTCTATTCATTCACACATTTTACTTTTGTTGGTTGGCAACATTTTACTCAAAATTAACTCACTGTGCATCGCTTGGAACATTACCATTAAACAATATCTAACTATTCCAAATTTATTTTGGTAAAAATGTGGTAAATTATTTTGGTAAATTAGCTGTTCAAAATATTTTAAATTGGCTTAAATATGTATTCTTATTTTTAATTCAATACCCACAGTGACATGTAAATAGACATCATTATTATTTATTACACTAAAAGTGGCTAATAATGGATTTTGATTAGCTAGTAACAAATTATTGTGTGGTAGTTAGTGACTATTATGCCAAAGAATCAAAATTTAAGCTGTATCTATATTCTTGTCCTCTTTTTTAAACTGAATGCACCATGAAAAAATATAACCATTATAGAAATATAATAGTTGAGAACCTAGATCGTCCAACTCATCCTAGGATATAGAGCAGCTTTTTGGATGGCCAGAGAATATAATAGTTGTAAAACTTTACTGTATTTAATTATTTATCTTAAGTTGTATGCCCCTTTTAATATAATATTGCATTTACATATTAACTTTTCGTTGCAATTTGAATTTATTTGTAAATTTTATTACAGGTTACAAAAGGAGAAACATTGACGTAGATCACATTTTTATGCTTGTTCATCAAACTTTTGTACTGTTCTAACATTTAGAAACTTTTCTTTCCATTTACATGTTTTGTACATTTTTGTAAATTTTTATATAGCTAAAGTATGTAGCATTTCAAGATTAGTTGCTTTGTATACAATTTTTAAATACATCATTCTCACATAAAAGAAAATCCAAAACATGGATTGCTATAAATGATATGTAGATATTATGTATATGCTGTAAGATCAGGCCAAGAATATCTTGCGCAAATTTTGTCACAATATTAAAATGTTTTTCTAAGTATGTCTCATGTTCTGTTATTTTTTTTTTCTTCTTCTAAATTTCACACGTTTTAGAGCTATTGTATAGGTAGGGTTTGCACTGGCTTTTCATTTAGTTTAGCAATTTGGCTGATCAGCAGAAACAATAAATATAATATATGGCTAACCACATCTGCATCTAATAAATCACAAATTAAAATTTATTATTAAAATTGACTCTGAAAATAATAATTGTAATAAAAAGTAATTGTAACAAATAATAAATCCATGTTATAAAAAAATCATAATGCGTTAAAATGCACAAGGTTGTTGTTGTTGAGGCCCAGACCGTCCGACCTATCAGAAAGGTGTAAGGTAACTGTTTGGATGGCCGGGAAGCGCCACCCAATTTAGACCGGAACCCAGTGGGGGAGGCATCCACAGGGACCGTACCCTCCTTCCCCTACCACCAACCTCTCGGAAGGACTTACGGACCCACATGTTTAATGTGATCATACTCCGCATGAACACGGCGGCAGTTGTGACAGCATGCAAACCACCGGGCTACTGTGCCCGAAATGTGCCAACAGCATGCGGTGTTCACAGGTGGTCACCCACCCAAATACTAACCGTGCTCGATGCTGCCTGACTTCGGTGGTCTAACGAGAACTGGTGTATTCAGCAAGATATGGCTGTTGGCTCAAAATGCACACTGTGTATATACATTTTAATTTTACAGTATATTATATTGTGGAACACTTTTTAATTGAAGGTTTGGGCACAAGAACCATATAAGTCCATATGTGGTGAGTTTTACTTTTTAATGTTACTCCAAGAAAAAAAATCTGCCTTTTATTGATTCAAGAACAATTATCCATTTTGTCTAAATTAAGATATATGTATGGAAAGTAATTACCTTAGACAGCAGTTACGACAGACAAATCATGATTAAAGAAAAAACAAAGATGTGATGAAATTTGCCATGTATTATGTACCTCCAAGTGACATTTGGTTTTGCAATCAGCTTGGGTCAAAAGCACAGAATGATGAATATCAGGCATCTGAAGCTGATGACCAGTAACCAATGGACTTTGTTCTTTAAATTCACATGTATACTGTTATCTAATCAATTACAAATGGGAAGAGTAATTTAATAGCTGCTTTTATTAAAACTACTGTACTTCAATAAAGGTACATTTTGCTCTAATACACAGTTATTAGTTTTATTTGGTGCAATAACTAGGTAAATCCATTCCAGTTCTTTGCTTTTTCTGGAACCAAAACAAACAAAAACTTTTTTTTTTTGCCTACAAGCAATAGACATCTTTCATTTATTTTGAATAACATTGGTAATGACAATTAAGTATGATACAAAATTTTCTATTTATATATTTTACTTTCCTGAACTTATCATTTTTGGCTTGCATGGTTCTTACTCCTATATCTTTAATTCAAAACCAGTGTACTTATGGTAAATATTTTGTAAAATCTCTATCCTTAGCTTCCCAGTGTGATTTGACTTTATTTCAGCTTTACCTGCTCTACTATATTCTATACCTAGCATGTATTACTGCTTTGTACGGTTCATTTGTTTGTTTTTATAATGTCAAAAATGTATTGATGGTTGAAATACAGTTGAGCATGAAATACAGTGGCTGCTGCATATTATGTTTATATTAATTGACTCAAAACTGCAAATCCAAAATAGCTGAATTTCATTATAAAATTGCTATTTAATTCAAAATCCCCTTGCCCGATTTAATCAAATTAAGCAGTAGTCCCCCCACACAGGGGCAGTTATTCAGAGGGGCCGTGCGGATCCCCTTGATCAAGCACCTCAAATTATTTTAGTTATTATAGATTAATTACAGTTTTTAAGGAAATTATCTGAATTTTATTTCAATCGAAAGTCGAATTATTGGAAATAAGTGATGAAATTGTCACTAGATGGCAGTACTAAAGCTTTGACTCTCAAAAAAGTCTCCTGTGCTCTTTTCATACCATGTTAAATCTATAGGGAAAAATACTGCATTACAGGGAAAGATGAGGGATTTTTAATGAGGGTCGCTTCCCTTCATTGCCTCTGGCTGATAGAACAAATGGTATGTTAATATAACAGCAATAGAAATTCAAGTTAAAAAGCAGACATTGCAGTATTGCAATCCAATGTGAGCTGCATCAGTTTCCGCTCTTTTCGCCAAAGAAGAAACGAATACTGTGAACGACTCACTCGAATTGGCTAAGTTTCGTTAATTTGGCCTCGAATTTTTCTTGATAAATGTGTGTTCTCTCTCTTGCTTCTTTTTAAAAAATTAAATTTGGATGTTTAAATAAATATTTGAAAATATATTGCTGTATTTATGTAATTCTGATTTATTTTATTGATTCTATTGACCTAGTTTTTTCAGTTTTGGTTCATGGCGAAATAGTTTAGCATTAGATACAGAAAATAGAAATTCAAAAAAGTTTCGATACATATTTTATGCTTCTTACTTAATTGAATAAGTGGGGGGTTATTTATAGTATTTTGGGGGGTTTCTGTTCTTCGTCTGCGGTAGAAAAATGAATCGCGAGAATTGTATTTGTGGCATACCCATGGATATTTTTAATGACACTTTTAGAAATGTGTTATTTGGAAGGGTGGGTCTCTTGGCTTACTCAGCTGTCTTACTTTTTCAGCTATTTAACATTAAAAATTGAAAAAATTATAAATATTTGTTAAAGAATGTTAAAAATTAATTTTCAACCTGATACTTGATTCTTTGATCTGACGTTGTTTTCCTTAAAATCTCCCCCCCCCCCATTCACTGGTGACTACTCAACCCCCCTGGTTTTGCTTCTAATTTCATTGAAGACCAATATTGCTCCGATACTCCCTGGGCATAAATTTTACTTGAGTTAATCCTAAAATTTCTCATCTCACTTCCTAATTAAGCGATTTTGAATCTACTGGTGGCTATAGCCTCTGCACTATCTAGACGTGTATCATCTGGACATGCATATTTTTTTATTCAAACCCCACTGAGCATGACTTTTAGTTTAATTAGCCGGTGCGGTTTTACATCTCGGTTCCTAAATTGAGCGATTTTGAATCTTCTGGTAGCTACAGTCTTTGTACCATCTGAATATACATCTCTTTCATATCAATCTCCTGGGCACAACTTTTACTTTAAGTAGCCCCCCTCTAATTTCACATCTCTGCTCCTAATTGAGCGATTTTGATTCCGCTGGTGGTTATAGTCCCGGCACCATTTGTACATGTGAACTGGATATACATATTTATTGTGTCAGCTCCCTGGGCGTAACTTTCAGTTCGGTTAGCCTCCCCAAATTTCTTATTTCACCTTCTAATTGAGCGATTTAGATTTTGCTGGTTGCAATCACTTAGATATACAACCTTATTGTATCAACCCCCTGGGCATAACTTTTACTTTAAGTAGCCTCAATTTCATATTTCGGTTTTACAAAAAATGCATCGCCTTGGTTCCTGAAATATCCATGTACAACATTTCAAGGCCGTACGATGTTTACATTTTCCGCTACAGACCTTACACACACAAGTCGACACACAAACATAGTCTGTTATTATGTAATATGAAACAACCGTGGTGGAAGAGGGGAGACCCCCTCTTTTTCATATTTACATTTTCATCTATCTTAGTGACTCTTGCTCCGATTTTGATGCAATATTCACACTGTATTTTCTACTCTACAATGTACCCACTCGATCTGCTCATTTTAAACTTTGATCCACTTTTGTTGCACCTGTGCCAACGAGCTAACTACTTATTGCTATAAAAACCGGTTGCTATATGTAGTGACTGCTAGCAAGCAGAACTCGCTAGTATCATTTTAAAGACGAATAGAGGTAAGCATAAAGCATAAGAATTTTCTGTAAATTCCAAATTAATTTTAAACTTGTATTAAAAATAGTTCTTTTGTCTTTACATATAAACGGCCATAGATTTAGTTGGTTTTCGCTCTCTAATTATGTTACTGTTTGGGTTACAAGAACAATCAGGTACAAAACTATGCGAATCTATATGGAAGACAAATGACACAATTGTGTGTGCATTCTCTTTTAGTTCCATTCCCAATGCAATGTCACCTGATAGGGTAGACATTTTGAGATATATCTCCTGAAAGTATGTTAGCATTTGAGAGTCTGGTTCCAGTTGGAGCAAAAATATATTTGCATCTCCCTTTGTTTATTTACAGAGAAAATTTTTACATATTTATTACAAAATATATATATATTAAAATAAAAGTTATTTGGTCGTAAATTATTTGGGTATACCCCATGTCTTCTCTCATGCTTCCCATGGGCACCTAAAGGGTGGGCAAGGGGTGGCACCTTTACCCTCCTAGACAATCAAAGTTACAAATGAGCATCAAGCTAGTCAATGTTGTACATCTTATCAGAGTTTGTCCCATTGGCATCAGTGGTTTGCCCTCCACTGGAAAAAGTTTTATTAGTGCCCTTGACTTTCACCACTGATTAGAGAAAAGAAACTTCTACAATGGGTTGAGATATTCACATTTTTAAAAACTTAAAAGAGTATTCATCACAAACATTTGTTAAAAGAAATCAGTGAATGATTAGTTTCAAATGTTCTAGTGACATGCATTCTTATGCAAATGATAAAAGTCTGGACATCGAAGGAAACTGAATTCTTCAAAATAGAATAAGAAACTCTTTTAGTTTTAGTTACATTTTAAAAAGTCATTCCATAAATTTTTTAATCTAAGACATAAAAAATTATAAATGTGATAATTAAAGCTTAACCAATCAAAAGGTAATTGTAGTTAATGTGCATGATTGGATTCAATAAAGACACAAATTTGTATTCTGTCAATTACAAAAATTTGAAATATATAATTAAAAATATCTCATTAAAAATAGTTAAAATCGGCTTGTGGAATTAGTATGAAACCATACTATGCTCAACTGGTACCTATCCCACTTTTTGGTTCAGAAAAAATGATCGCATTAGATAGATGCAGTTTACGAAAGGGCTACTGTGTATGTATAACTAACAAATATACCTGGTGTTGCTTGTGATTAAAAATGTTTAAATTTTATCAATATACTACATGATATTGTTCTTAAAAGATTTGTATTAAAATATCTAATTTAATCCCCCTCAAAAAAAAGTTAATAAAAGTCGTCTTAATTTGCTGTATAAAATTATCTGCACTGGCAAATCTGAAGAATAAGACATTTGGGTTTAGTTTGTGAACCAATTTACCAAAAATTGAAAGCTTTGTCAACATACATCTGAATAAAAAATACTAAAATTGCAATAAAAGTTATTCCCATGCCCTTTTTACCCTGTAGCAACAATCGGTTAAACACTATTCGAAAATATATGAATTTGAAAAATCTTTGCCTAGGTTAAAAGGATGACTTAAAAAATTCAAAATATCAATTATTCCCAAAATCATAACTGATATAATGCACAATCAAAAATATAACATTCATTTATAAAATTTATTATATCCATTTATTTTTTATATCAATTGGATAGATTCAATAGAAGTTGTCTATCCTATAAATGCATTTGAATTAATTCTACTACCAAGCAACATATCAGTTTCTTCAAATAAAAGTTTAGAATATAATCATCTGCATTTTGCTATTTCTTTGTAAAGATGTGGACTTTCTGAAATATCTTGAAACTGAGCATTTTCTTGAAAATTTTGGAATTATTCTCAATATTACATTTCAGCTGGAATAATATATTCAGTGACTTTTAAAAGTATTTAATCTTATGTTGCAGCTACAGTGTCAAAAACTCAGACCACTCGACTCGCCCTAAGGCATGAGCAACAAATTGAGTGGCTGGGAACAAGTTCAGTGTAACATATGTTACATAACAAGGCTAAAAAAAGGTTTAAATTTAGTAATATATAAAAAATTACTTATATCTCTGTACACTGCAGTCAACAATTATAATTTAATATTTTCCTTAAATACATGTACTTCGAAAAGTTATAAAAAAAAATCTATTTTATTTATAAAAAAACTTTTTTTTTTAATATCATGAACAATTTAAAATTGTTTAACTTATTCAAAATCATAAATAATATACTGTTTATTATAGGTAAAGAAAGTAAATTATTAAATATAATATTAAAAATTGATTGATTATAATTAAATACCTACTAATAATTGAAAAGAAAACCTTTCTACCACTCTCTTATAAGAGTAATAAAAATAAAAAATTATTCGGTTTATTATGTATATGTATAAAAAATACATTATCAAATATATAAAACTATTATCAAGATAAAATAAATCTAAAAAAAGCTTTATAATTACATGCTTTTTAAAAATAAATTATTATATATAATATTAAAAATTGTTTTAAAAATATCTGCTTTTACCTTGCGAATGGGTGAGTATCAGGAGAAAGAAGAAACAATTTGCTGCAAAGTAATTTAAGCTTATAGTTTTAAAACTATTAAAGCATTTGCCTTCAGCAGAAGAGTTTGCCAAAACATTCTATATTTTTGATATTTTTATAAATTTAGATAACACTGAATGAAAAGGCTTATTCATACTTTACATACTTTTTTCTGAAAATGAGTGAAATGTCATTTGTACCTTTCTGGTTCTCATCCATTCTCTTTTTTTTTCAAAATAAAGTACACACACGAACATTAATCTCCTCTTCCTCCTCCCCACCTCCCTTTCAAAATTCTAAAACTCAATGATCAAAGAACTCTTGTAAAGTTGTTTGCTTTTCAAGAAAAACAAGAAAGATCAATCATGCATAAAGCATTGATTATGAAACGCTTTCCAACTTTATTGCAATTTCATTTAAATATCTCTAACATGCAATACATTCCTATCACAATACTACATTAATTTATTATATTTGAAAACTTCATCGAAAAAAATGAACTTCATTCAAATGACGGCATTGAAATATAAATTGCCTGGTTTAAACATCTCTAAAATGCGATACATTCCTCGGTAATATTTTTAAAATTATCATAATACTACAATAATTTATTATATTTGAAAACTTCATCAAAAACAAATGAAATTTATTCAAATAACGTCATCGAAATATAACACGCCTGGCTCTCTCTATAAAAGCAGCATTTCATGCATAACATTTTTCCATTCATTTCATTCATCACAATACTATAATAATTTATTTTATTTAAAAACTTAAGACCGTAGAGGTACAAGTAATTAAACTCTATGCTTAAAACTTCATCGAAAAAATCGTCCTTCTCTCTGTAAAATCAATGAATATTTCATTCATATCAGCTATATTGCAGACTCCATGAGCTAAATAAATTTGCGTTAAAGAAATGCAGCAATTCTTATACAACTCATTCTACATATTTTGCTGTTTACATTTTCCGTAAGTGAAAAGTAGGCTTCGTTGCAGAAATAATCAAATTTGGATGATCATTTAAACTCAAATATATTGTAATTGCATTGTTTCAGTATGTAGATGCACAGGATTTAAGAAAAAATAAGCGATTTTAGGACGGATACAACACTAAATATGAATTAAAAACAACTTTAAAAATCACGACTTTGACACAAGATGGATCACACCTTTCTGGTAGGTCGGACGGTCTGGGTTTCAACAACAAGATGGATGCCATATTTTATTTTGAAGTGGGTCACGTGATCTCTTCATATAATGGTCACTTCATGTAAAAGGTGTAATTATTATTTTAATTTTTATTTAAAAAACTACTGAATATATTTCGCTGATTTTTTTTTATATATTTTATGGAACAATTTGAATATTACATAAAATTTTCGAAACAATTTGTGAATTTTAATTTCGTTTAAAAAATGCTTGAAAAATTAGGTCCCATAGGGCTCAATGTATTTCATTTTTTCAACCCGGGTTCAATCCAAAACTAATTGAGTGATATTATTCATTTATATTCCCATAGGTCCTACAGACCGTCTGAACACCATACTAAAATTTCATGTTGATTACGTCAATTTCACGGCAGTTATCGTGCTGACAGACAGACAGAATGAACAAAGTCATAAACACTTTTCAACTTTGTTGTAAAGTGTTAAAAAACAGTCTGGAAAAGGTATATTTTATTTTCAAATTAATTAAAAAGAAGGGGGAAATTTTCTGGAAGAACATAGCAGAAAATTTTCTTACCTGCATCACTCTTTCTATGGTAGCATTTTTAACACTTTACAACAAAGTTGAAAAGTGTTTATGACTTTGTTTATTAATATCGTAACAACCCTTAAGTTTACAAACTCGAAATATAATTATCCACAGTGCAGTTGAGAATAACCGTACCAAATTTGAAAAAAAAATCTGTTAAAAATTGTGAATTTTTATACACAACTGACAGTAGGGCGCGGTAGCCCATTGGTTAGCGCGCTGGAGTTGCACTCGGTAGGCCCGGGTTCGATTCCAGCCACTGCCATAACTGCCGCCGTGTTCACGCGGAGTACGATCACGTTAAACATGTGGGTCCGTAAGTCCTTCCGAGAGGTTGGTGGTAGGGGAAGGAGGGTACGGTCCCTGTGGATGCCTCCCCCACTGGGTTCCGGTCTAAATTGGGTGGCACTTCCCGGCTGTCCAAACAGTTACCTTACACCTTTCTGGTAGGTCGGACGGTCTGGGTCTCAACAACAACAACACAACTGACAGTTTTTTTAAGCACAAGACCATTTTAAAAATTAACAGGATGTCTATTGAGTTCATTGTTTGATGCATACATCTTCAGCAGAGCATAGGGCAAAGCACCCTAAAAGCTGAAGCCAGTACTTGTGCACCAGTACTTGAACTGAAGGCAGTATTTGTGAACCAGTTGTTAAAATTTTTCAAAATTTTAATACCTGTTGTTAAATTGTGAGAAATATTTGAAAAGAATTACTAAAAAAATTTAAGAATATATGTCAAAAATTTGATTCAAACACCAAATAAACTTATCTATATTATGTTTATGTATTAAAAGTCGTTCAAACTGATACTTAAAAATAATATGGAATCTAAATTCTTCGTAAATAACAACATATAGTTGATTAAAAGTACCAGCCGGTTTCAGAGGTAAAAATATCCTTCTGGATAAAAAGGTGCTTGTTGACTTCGTGGAATTAGAAGCCGCCTTGCGTTTGTTGGTGTGGTTGCTTTTATTGGAGCGTTGTAGCTCCTTTCTTGAATCACTTTAGTAGCAACATGTTTGAAAGAGCATCACTTTTGAACAAACAGCCTATTTTGATGAAATTGGATTCCCAATCAGTTGTCAATGTGTAGAGTGATTAAAAAAAAATTCTAAATCGAACAATTTTTACTAGCTTCAGACGTTATTCGGTGAAGTTCAAAGGTCTTTGTGCAGAATTTAATCGGGTGATGTGAGATGAAGCATAAATCGAATCTCTCCCCTTCTGGACTAGTTGTATGGTCGGAAAGGAGAGGTAAATAATCCTTTAATCTTCTTAGTGTGGCCGGGCGCATATGTAAACAAATCTTATGTCAGTTGGGGGCATAAAGAGTCAGTCTAACTAATTGAGTAATGTGTTTTTAACTTCTTAAACGAATTCTTTGTCGAACTCTCTTTTGCTAATAAATTTAATTAACCTAATAAACTTGAAATTCAGCTTGTAATTGTATATATGCTACATCAAAGATAAGACTGAATAAAATTGGATGCCTTTGACTGTTACACTAATCGTGTGAGGTACAGCGCCGGGTTTGTACTTAATTAAAAAAAAAAAAACACGTGTCTGCAGAGTTTGAGTTAAAATGTTTATTTGCATCAGGTGTACTGTCTTGGGGGCTCTAAGGGACCGTTTAGTTCAACTGCCGTAATTCCATACTTGAGGTTTCTGGCCGGGTCGAGATCGTACTTAGTTTCATAAAAATCGTGTCTCTACATTTCTCTTGAGAACTTTCAAAGCAATGAATTAATTGCCTATCTTAAATCCTCATATAAAGCGGCCCGTTCCTACTTTGTTTTCCTTTCCGTTCACGCCGCGATATGCCGGTTAGCTTTTGAGCTCCTACTAAATACCTCAGTTCTAAATGCTCACATTTTATTTAAAAATATAACCCAAAAGAATACGAGTATCTTAGAACTTTGAAAGAAATGAGCGTCTATCTTTCAAATTGTCCAAATGAAGAAATTCCAAGTAGAAATATTGTAAATACACCTCAAATATCTCGTCACAAATTACAACAACAAAAAAAAACAGGAAGAGCATCGAGAGTTCGAAGATATTGTAAAAAAATGCTACGACTATAATGCAGCACGATTCGAAAGAGATATTGCCCAACCATTTACGTGTATCCAGTATTTCAACAATACCCATTAAAAAAATCTGATGTGAGCAGCACATGACTTTCCTTATATAATGCAATGCATTTACTACTTTTATAGCAAAAAAAAAAAATAGGTTATTCTTATAGTAGATACTTATATTCTTTCCAAGATATTGAATTTTCGTCAATGAGTCGTCATATTTATCCATTTGGCGAGATTTTCGTTAATTTGGCAACATTTAAAAAAGTCGCCAAGTTGGCGACATTCCGCCGAAATCTCGCCAAGCGTTATGGACGGAGAAATAAGTTATTCTTAAAGCAGATTGCCGTTCAAATACAAAACTATTACTCAAAGTATCTTTTCTCGTGAATGGAACGAACTAGATCCACGAGTATGATGTCACCAAATTTATCGCATTATATTACATATGAAAAGTGAACATGCTTCTCAACAGTTAATATATTTTTTTAATTTATGGGATTCTTCGATAAATTTATTTGAAAAATGTGCAATATCTCGAGAACGGTTCATGCTAGCGTACTAAAGTTTATGTCAATCGTTTTCTAAAGAAAAATTACATAAGAAATGTCTATTTGCGTAACTTTATTAAAGGTTTTGATTTTTTGATGAATTTTTCAAAATTTCACTCGAACGTTTAGGGGGGGTTCTGAACATTCGATTGCGTCTAAAAACAATAGGCTTCCAGTATTCACGGATTGTGATTTTTGTACCAAATTTCATTCGAATCCCTCCATTCGTTCGTGAGATATCGTCTCCACAGATTCACTGACACACACACAACACACAGAGACATCACCTCAAAAATGTTTGATTCGTGATCAGGGATGCTTGAAACGTGCTCTCCGGTCGAAAACTCGAATTCATTCGAATTTTCGAGCCCGTCACAATACTTTCCTTATACATTATGTATAGAGGGAAAGTAATAATTTTTCTGGAAAGAAGTCATATTTAAATATATGTTTTTATAATCTTCAAACTCTTTAATTTTTAACATAATGTCATTTTTACTTTCCTTAATGTATAAGGAAAGTATTGTCGAAGAACCTGACCACACGACCAACCCTAAGACTTATGGTAGCAATTTGTGTGGCTGGAAAGAAAGTATTGTGGCCGGATCGAAAATTCAAATTCAAGTTTTCGACGAGAGAGCACGTTTCAAGCATCCCTGATCACGAATCAAACATTTTTGAGGTGATGCCTATATGTGTGTGTCAGTGAGTCTGTGGAGACGATATCTCACGAACGAATGGAGCGATTCGAATGAAATTTGGTACAAAAATCACAATCCGTGAATCCTGAAAGCCTATTGTTTTTAAACGCAATCGAATGTTCAGAACCCCCTAAATTTTCGAGTAAAATTTTGAAAAAAATCGAAACCTCTAATAAAGTTGCGCAAATAGACATTTCTTATGTAATTTTTCCATAGAAAACGATTGACATAAACTTTAGAACGCTAGCACGAACCGTTCTCGAGATATTGCCCATTTTTTAAATAAATTTATCAAAAAATCCCATAAATTAAAAAAATATATATTAACTGTTGAGAAACATGTTCACTTTTCATATATAATGTCAAGCGCTAAATTTGGTGATCTCATTCTCGTAGATCTAGCTCGTTCCATTCATGAGAAAAAATACTTTGAGTAATACTTTTGTATTTGAACACCAATAGTCATTTATCTACTATAAGAATAACTTATTTCTCCGTCCATACCGCTTGGCGAGATTTTAACGACTAATTTGGCGGAATGTCGCCAACTTGGCGACTTTTTAAAATGTTGCCAAATTAACGAAAATCTCACTAAATGGATAAAAATGACGCTAAATCAATGAAAATGGCGACTCATTGACGAAAATTCAATCTCTGGGAAAGAATATAAGTATCTACTATAAGAATAACCTACTTTTTTTAGGTTAAAGGAGTAGATTCATTGCATTATATAAGGAAAATCATGTGCTGCCCACATCGGATTTTTTTTTTTTTTAAATTGTGTCCACGAATTTCTGTTAAATGGTTTCTTAGCATCGGGTCGCTTAGGGTTGCCTCCTGTAAATCTGCATTTGAGATTTCGGGTCAAGTCGGGTTCTTGCAAAGTTTTAAAAAATTCGTGTCCTCTGGATTACTGTTGAAACATTTTACAGCATCGGATCCACTGTCTGGGGGAGGCATCAACAAGCCAGGTTTAGGGGTCAAGCTGGATTCGTACGAAGTTTTTAAACATTCTGGTTCGCTTCAATTTGCAAACCGGAGGGGCTGCGTCCATGACCAGGTATCACTTGATAGAATAAAGAATATTATCGTCTCTTCAATTCAACAAAAGGTAATTTGCTGATAGGCTCCAATTTGAAAACCGGAGGGAATTTGCGAAGGAGCTATTTTGCCTCTGAAATCAATTGTTATTTTCAATCAAATGTTTATGCTGTATGTTAACTTCAGATTTTTATTATCTGCAGTATGTTCCCTGAGGTTCCACGAAGAGATATTTACGTGTAAAATTTTAATGCGTAATTGTGACCAGAATGAACTTTTTTTCATTTTGGTGGTCCGCCTTCAAAGTACATTTCAAAAGGGTTCCGCGAACAAAAAAGTTTGAAAAACACCGTATTAAATCGTAACGTTTAGTGAACTGGGAATAATTGCTATGAGATTTTTAAAAGTTTAACGGTTAAACTTTTGGCAACTCACCTCTACATGTTATAACAAATTTCTAAAAAAAGCTTTGAGAATTTGTATCCTAATTATATTAAAACGCTTTCCCAGTTTTCCGTTACTTAAGGGTGAGCGTCAGTAAATCTTCTGCCCTATCCGCGCTTTGTTAACTTTCGCGGCACACATATTTCGCCGAAATTCTGCTCAAACTGTTGCGAAGTATTTTCTGATAGATAAAATGCTATGCTTAGATTATATTAAAACTAAATTTAATACCCAATAAAACATAGAATATATGTTTTACTTTAATTTAAAATATTTTTGGTGCTGCCATCTGTTGTCGTAATTTAATTCATACCGACTATTTTTATTTTTTAATGAACATTTTTAAATGTCTATTCCTTCTAATACGCTATTAAATACAACAGCAGATCATATACTGTCCTACCGCCACGAGAAAGTCCCCAGACAGCAGACGTTATGGTGGCGGTCGCTATGGAAACAGGTTATTCCACTGCATTTTAGGTGTGACGGAAAGCGCTTTTTTGGATTTGCGCAGATAGAACCGACGAAAGTCGCATTTCGCTTTGTACTAGGGTCAATGCTAGACGCTCGCATTCTGTGATTTTTAAAGCTGCGAAGTAACTTGTATTGTGTTGCACACTTTGTGGATTTTGTCTAGTTGAAAAATGACTACATTTAAAAGTGGAAAGACTTTGCATTCGCAAGCATGTGCAATAGTCCACAATGTTACGGCATTTTTTGAAGAGGAAAAACCGCAAATTCTCTAAAAATACCAATTTCAAATGCAATGAAGAGAACTGTGGAAGCGACAGAGGTTTCAGCGTCATTAGTTAAAAAGATAAAACGTGAGGGGGAAATCGCTTAATGACACTGAGATGAGTATTTTATCTTTTTGAACAATTTACAATTATTACTTAAGAAGCTATTTTAAAAGTAACACAAAATGAATGGTAAAAACACCGTGAACACATTGAAAAAATAGAGAATATTTATTGAAAGAAAGATGGACTTATAGAAGATATTGTGAAGAAATTAGTGATAAATCTGTGGGATAGCGATTCAGACTCTTCTTCATGTAAAAACATTTCAAGTTATTCGGACATAGTAGATAATAGTTATTCCAATGAATGTGAATGAATATTTTATAATTGATTGAAAAATATGAAAAGAATGAATATTTTAAAGTCATAATTTTGCTTATTTATCATTTATTTTTTCCTTTTTGCTGGCTAATAATTGTGTAACTTGCTGATTGAAATCTGCAATAATTTTCATTTAATTTGAAATTTAGTTTTAAATAAAATGATATAAATTCTAGTTTTAAATTGTAAGCTTTTCTCTCCCAAAATCGCCCGAACCTAAAGGAAAATATCTAAAACTACTTTGCTCTAATAGATTGACGGCTTTCCGTAACCGCTGTCGCCTATAATAACAAATTATTTTCTGACTTTAAATGACGAGAAATTTTTAAGTTAATTTATAATTTAATGTCATTTAATACGAAAATTTTGTTTAACTGTCGGATAAAAAACATCTACTATTTTCTTTTAGTACATTATGATAAACGAAACGGATTCTTCGCTTAACGAAGTGCGCTTGATTTGCCAAATGTTGCAGTCGATTTTAAACCTTTCTCCCTCCTTTCTTCGACTCGTCTACTTGCGGCAACCCTGTTCAGAGACTTTCTCGTGGCGGTAGGACAGTATAATGCCATAATCACGGAAACGTAATTGAACTTGGACTTGAAGACAAAGGAACTTGATGACAAAACTGCAGTCCTCAGTGATGTACATTCAGATCCTTTATCAAATTTATAGAATGATAAATCACCTTTCCGTGATTGTGGCATTATTATATATGACCTGTTGTTGTATTTAACACTGTATTAGAAGGAGTAGATATTTAAAAATGTTCATTAAAAAATAAAAATAATCGGTATGAATTAAATTTCGACAACAGATGGCAGCACCAAAAATATTTTGGATTAAAATAAAAAATATATTCTATGTTTTTTGGGGCATTAAATTTAGTTTTAATATAATCTAAGCATTGCATTTTATCTTTCAGAAAATATTTCGCAACTGTTTGAGCAGAATTTCGGCGAAATATGTGTGCCGCGAAAGTTAACAAAGCGCGGATAGGGCAGAAAATTTACTGACGCTCACCCTTAAAGATCGAGAACATGCAATTTAGGCAGTGAATTTATTTGAATTTCTAAACCTCAGTTGTATTCAATTTCACTTAAATGCTTCGCTTAATGAAATACAGATGGCAGCACCAAACGTATGATTTAAGGGCTATAAAATTTAAAATATTTTGTATGTTTGTATAAGATCTTATAAAGAACTGAACTAGTAAAGATTCTGTGCACAATGACTATCTGTATATCATTCATCCGTCTTGGTGTACCCCATCTAGTTGTTGGCATAGACATTGGAGTCCAGCCCCGGCGTTCATTGAAATAGGGTTGAAATGGAAACTAATTCATCCAACCCGGGTGGTGTCACCAAGTAGATGGGATCCATAACTCCCCCCCCCCCCCCCTTTCCAGGAACCCATTGAATATTGAAAAAATGATATATGGAAAATAAAATATTTGGTTAGCCCCCTCCCCTTAGAATTTTTTTCTGACAATGCTATTGCCCAACTTCAAGCATGACACTAAAAGTCAGATAATTATATTCTGCGTCTTTAGCTTAAATGCTTTATTTAATTAAATACAGATGGCAGCACCACACTTAAGATTCAAAGCGTTTGCTTCAGTGTACAATTACGAACTTCGTTTAGCGTTCATTAAAATTCGAGTAATCGGATTTAATTCACTCACGGACGACACTATTCATTCTGGTAAACATACTAAAATTTTTGAGACAACTATCTCCCTCCTTTTACATTGTTGTCCCTGAACTTTTAGTATTGCCAACGTTAGACGGAGTTCACGTAATACCCAGTGTTTCTTTAGGTCTTTTCTCCTTTTAAAAATCTCTATTGCTATTCCTTTTTAATTTTCGCGGAGGTGAAAGCTTGAATTCTTCTTCTTCCCTTCTCAGAAACTCCAGAATGCCTTCCTTGATTCTTGATTTAGCTAGATGAGAGGAGAGGAGCTATTTCAAATCATTGTGAATTGGAGCGAAATATCATTCGGGAAATAGCCAATCGCGAATGAAAAATATAAAATGATCTAAATACTGCAACATAAGTGGAAACTAGGTTAAAATATGAAGTTTAACTTGCAAATTGTTTATAAAAATTATTTTATATTCACCAATAAAATTTTCCGAATAGAGCAGTATAGTATCACATCTTGTATACAGACAGGCTCAGGCACCCTTGTTCAGTGTTTCTTTTAGGCATACCTCCAGGAGGAGGGAGGGGGAGAAGCCCCCCCGGAGACAGTTTATATTAACCTAGTTTCTATTTATGTGACATAGCATTTAGATATATTTATATAGGGCAAACAGCAAACTCTCCCCCCCCCCCCAAAAAAAAACAATTATTTACCCCCCTCCCCGGCCCAAAAGTCCAGAAATAAATACTGGCCTTGTTTAAACATGTAGTTAGATACCCTTTTTCGTTTTAGTTTTGGAACGCGAGAATCCGCATAATTTATTAAAATTTAATTTCTTAACATTTTGCGTGTAGCGCGTATTTGACATTAGCAGACATTGGCGTCCATGGACGCCAATGTCTTCAGGGAGACCGAACTGTTTGGGATAGGGTATGTCTATGTCAAATACATGTCGTTTTGAGAGGTTCTTTGTTACATGGACTCCAATGTCCGCAGAGGGGGGATCGAACTCTTTAGGATAGGGTATGTCAAATACCTGTCGTTTTGAGAGGTTCTTCGTTAGGGATTGAAGCTGTCCTACTCGTAAGCAAAACGTTAATAATTGAGAATTTTTTTTTTTTTTTCATAAAAATAGTAAAAAAACTCAAAATATTGAATCCAAAATATTAATAAATTACATACAAAATCATGTGAAAAAGAAGAATGAAGATGAAAAGAAGATGATGAAAAAGGATTTATATTTTTTCTTGAATATGTAAGATTTCGAATGCTCGGAGGAACACGGACAGAAAATAAAAATCTGATGTGGACAGCACATGACTTTCCCTGCAGACTTATATACACGTTATCTTTATTTTAATTAAATTTAATTCACTTTTAATTCAATTTTCGTTCTCTTTTGGTAACTGGACTTATTTTCAAAGGTGGCGTGGAGAAAATACGAAAAAATTAAAATATCTCGAGAATGGCTAGTCCTAGTGCAATGGGGTTGGTCTTATGGATATATTTGAGCATACGTAGTTTTTTATTTTAGATTTTGACGATTTTTGAGGGCTATTTTGCAAAAAAAGGCAGGTTATTTTTTTCCGAATCGCACCAAAATATAATCAGCACCAGGGTAAGCCACAAAAGACTTATCTACCGAATTTTATGAAATTCGGTCCATTAGTTTTTCAGCTAGAGTGGATGCAGGCTTTTGCGGGCTATTTCGCAAAAAAAGGCGGGTTCTTTTATCCCGAATCGTACCCAAAACTCATCAGCACCAGATTCGGTCACATGTGATTTACCTACCAAATTTTATGAAATTCGGTCAATTAGTTTTTTAGTTAGACTGGATACAAAATCTGCACAGACAGACACATACACAGACGTCACGCTAAAAATAGTTTTTTCATATTCTAGAGGTCTCGAAACGCGTAGATCCGTCGAAAACTCGAGTTGCGATTTTCGGCATGATTCCAATACTTTCCTTATACATTACCATGTATTGCAGGGAAAGTAAAAAATCATATTTACTGTAGATATAATGCACTTGAAAATGTCCATAGTTGTAAAGATCATACGCCATAAAATAAATTTTAATGTAAAATACACCCACAAATCGTGGGCAGCACTGCATTTTTATGTGAATAACATCGATGTTTTTGGCATCTGTAGCTGAATTGGAGTGTTACGAAAAATGTATAAACCCTTTAGACGATAACTTTGAACCTAATAGACAAACAATGTAAATAATTTTTCTTGTTTTATCGAAAATATGGTACAGATTATGAATAAATATGTAAAAATAATTTCAATATTTTAATATTTTCAACATCTTTTCACATCTTAAAAAGTATTTGTCCAAACGAATTTTCTTTTCTTTTTTTTTAATTTTTTTATCTTCGAACTTATAAAAGATAGATATAAATAGTAAACGAGAAAAATATGTATTAGAAATCTAGTTTTCTAGATCTATATATTTTTCTTAAAGAAAGCTCTTGTATTTTTCGAGTAACTGTCTTGTCAAGTTGAAAAAGATTGAAAATTTTCCTTTTAAATTTGTGATAATTATATTTCAAAAACTGAAAGTGCTAGCTATGAGCAATAAGCAGGACAACAAGCTCTTGAGCAATAAGATGAACAATGAGATGAACAATATGAACAATAAGATGAACAATAAGCTCTTTGAAAGCCCTATAAGTGTATATAATAAGATTTTGGATCGAACCCTTAGTTTTCGAAGTAGAGTTGTTATAATTTTGATATTTCAGTATTTTAACCCGAGTTTTCCAAGGGATGTAAAAGCTGAAATACTTAAAATGTTTCCAATGTTACAGCTCAGTGTGTTTACTTACTCCTTGGTGAAATATTAATGCACAAGCACGACCTAAATTTCATAAGAATCTCATCAAATTTAGAAGTGTCACCAGTGGACTTAATACTTATTCTACTTCAGCTCAATTGCTTGAAAGAACTAAATAACAGCTTTCGGTATTCTCACTCTAATTATATTATTCTAGATAACAGTCATGAATTAATCGATAGATTGAATTTAATTGACAGAATCGTAGGCGTCCAAACCTTTGATTTTAAAGATTTTTTTAATAACATCAATATTCAAGATCTTTATAATATCATTTTATCTCTGTATAATGCAAATGTTACCAAATATGCTGATCATATAAAAATCAAAAACTTGCTTAAACTTCTTCACTTTGTATTATTTAATAACTATATATTTTTCAGGGAAATCAATTATATTTGCAAGTCACAGGTGTCCCTCAAGATGGTTGTAGTAGTAGGTAGTATTTTGGGGGATTTATACCTTTATCAATATGAATGTACATTTACATCAACTTGTTTAAAAATTTATCGTTACATAGGCGATCTAATTTGCATAGTTTAAACGGATCTAAATAATATCAAAATCGATTTCTATCCGGATAATCTGGAATTGCTGAATAATGAACCGTCTATTACGGGCTAAGGTTAATTTCCTGAATTTAAATCTATGAATCGTCTAATGGAATTATTTATAATTTATATGATAAAAAAAGTCATTTTAATTTTAATATCAATAAATGACTACCTTTTACTTCTTGTAATTCAGTTCAAATTTTTCGTAACATCATTAAAAATCAATTGTATCGAATCTATAGATTATTTAATAAATGTTTCATTAATTACATATAAAAAACTTTATTCAAACTACTAAATCTTACTTTTATCCATTTTATTTAGTAAATAGTATAGCAAAAAAGTTTAGGGTAACTCAGCGATGTTAAACCATATTATTAAGGCTAATTCACTACAGTATTATTATCACCCCCCATTTAACCTTACCCCTTGCTTACTATTAACTTACTGTTACTTATGGTTATAGATTATACATAGGCGGCGCCAGGATTTCACAATTGGGGGTGCTTTGCACTGGGGGGGGGGGGGGGCTCACAATTGGGGGTGCTTATTCGAAACATGTACAGTTTAAAAATAACAAAAAGTTTACTTGTGGAACTTTAATTCATTATATTTTGCCCACCGATTTCTGCATGATATAGCCATGGTCTTAATTCGTAAAAAATACTAAATATAAAGATATTTGAAAACTATCAACACGCTATCATAAACGCCAATAGAATATATGCAATGTTCTGTCAAACTTTATACTGAACTAACCGTCTCTGTATTCAACATTTGGAACACTGAGTCTAGTCATAAACCCTAAAAATATCTGATCTCAGATTTATAAATCCGTAAAAAAAAAGAAAAATAAATAACGACTTTAAAGAGACTACGACGACGACAGACAGAGAGATACTAAAAATTGTAGGAATAAGGGGCTGTTGTTAAGTAAAAAGGAGTGTTTGCGCAATTTGTAATGGGGGTGCTGAAGCACCCCTAGCACTATTCTGGCGCCGCCTATGAGATTATATGCTTAAGCATTTTGATACACTTGCATCGTCTAACAGTGCATTTTTCAGGAGATGAATGCAAAGTGTTTATGGCATGGAGTTAGAAAAAAGGAGATAAAACTCCTATGCGGATGAAACGCTTGAAAATGCCATAATGCTTTGAGAATTATATCTAGGTGTCGCTAGTGTTAGTAAAGTAGTTGCTATTGTTAGTTGACACTATAGAAAGGCGTAGTATTTAGTGTATGTATTTTTGATTATTTTTAAATTAAAGGTTGCCTTATTATGAGTATAATTAACCAGTATTTTTGCATAGTTGTAGGAAAGAGTATATGGGGAGATAAAAATTAATTGAAAGGTAAAATTATTTTGAATGCTTGGGAATATTCTTTATTGCTTCGGTTCTACCTTTCATTGCACTAATAATTTACTTTTACAAAATTGACAGTTTAAATAAATATTTTAGGTCTTTCACCATAGAAATGCATACAATACAGGACTACTTATCTTATCCCAGCGCCACCTGAATGATTGTCTCAAACGATATTGGCATTTTCTTAATATGAAGATTTAACACCTTACTTTAACCTCCATGATTTATGGTATGTCTGAAATAGTTTCTATAATCGATTAATACATTCGATTGTCTATTCGATTATTTATTATTCAGTATTTATTATTTATTAACTCTATATTATTTCAAAGGGTTAAAAATCATCCTATTATATATATATGCAATATTAAGTACTTGCTCTATTTTGATTGCAGTATATTTGATAGTTATCGCTTCATTATTAGTACTTGGGTGGGTGACCACCTGGGAACACCGCGTGCTGTTGACACATTTTGGACGCGGTAGCCCGGTAGTTTGCGCGCTGGATTTGCACGCTGCCACAATTGTCGCCGTGTTCATACGAAGTACGATCACGTTAAACATGTGGGTCCGTAAGTTCTTCCGAGATGTTGGTGGTAGGGGAAGGAGGGTACGGTCCCTGTGGATGCCTCTCCCACTGGGTTCCGGTCTTATTATTTTTCTAATCATTATTTTCTTTCAATTTTCTCAATCTGTTTCAATTTTTGCACATAAAGGTATCAAAATGGTCTTTTGATCATAGTAACTGGCCATTAATTGAAATGTGCTACTATGAGGCTGAAGTAGGGTAGATATCCCCTGGAAATTTCCCTATTACATCAGCTTCATTCCATTAATTATCATGCCAATTTTTATTTTTTTTATTGTCATTTTATATTATGTGTGGTTTCCTGATTTTTCTTGTAGATGAATAGCTTTTTCTTGAGTTTTTTCTGGTTAGCAATTATATTCAACTGTTTGTAATGGATGCATCACTATTTCTCTTCAAATATTCCAAATTATATCATCTTTATTATATATATATATATATATATATATATATATATATATATATATATATATATTTGTTATATAATATATGTATTTATTATTTATATTTGTAAAACAATTAGGAATTTAAATGAACTTAAGGATTCTAAAGATGTCTGAGGATTTTTTTTTTTTTTTTTTTTTTTTTTTTTTACGTTTGTACAGAATGGATGGAAACCAATACATATTCAAGTAAGTATTTATATGCCGCCAGGAAAGTTTATAGTTTAACTTCACAATAAATCTCGTCAGATATATTGTAAAAGTTTAATTTATATACCGCCAAGCAAGTTAATAAAATAGAGACAAAAATGTGTTCAGTATTTTTCGATTATTCGAAAACTATTCCTGGAATTGGAAGAAAATTAGTAATAGAGGTAGTGATCAGTATTGGAGGACGGTTGCCAAGGTGGTTGTAAAAGAAATTACAGCCTCCTTATCCCCCCCCCCTCCCCCCCAAGTACCTTCTAATGGCTATTGTATAAAACTATTTTCGCTTTCAAAGGACGCTTTTACTGCTGGTTATAACTAGACCATATTTTCTTCACACCTATTTTATTACACTGACAACCCTATCTATGCAAGCGTTTAACTCCTTTTTGTCACGGAATATGTCTATACATAATGTCTAACGGTTGTTAAAATTTGGTTCTCGATGAGGTCTCAGGAGAGCAGTCGGTC
This sequence comes from Amaurobius ferox, assembly GCA_951213105.1. Taxonomy (NCBI): domain Eukaryota; kingdom Metazoa; phylum Arthropoda; class Arachnida; order Araneae; family Amaurobiidae; genus Amaurobius; species Amaurobius ferox. Next base: position 15,969,641 of record OX578138.1, on the reverse strand, counting down.
AAATTCTGAACACGACTCCCCGCGTATAGTTTTCGGACCTCGACCACCCTGCTGGAAGGGATTTATCTTATTCCTTCCTGACTTTCAGTAGATAATTCGAAGGAAACAGAGTAAAAGAGAAATTGTTGCATGCTTTCACTGTCGAAAAACTAGACTACGGGCATGTTATGCATTTGCCCGTCAGTTCCCCTACTGTCAGTGACGGAGCTTTGTCTGGTTGAGCCTCCCTCTGCTAAAATACTGCATCCTCTTAACCTGCCCCCCCTTTCCACTTTGTCTTTTACTCTTAAATTACCATGCCATTTTAATGTTAAGCAACTTCTATTTTTATTTAATGTAGAGGGTTTTATTATTTATTTTATACATAAATTTGTTTTAATATAAAAGGTTAAATACGCAGTTAACGTTTTAATTCCAAAGGAGTTTTTGCGATCTCCCCACTTAGGTGTTGAAGGAGTGTTGAAGACCCAGGCCGTCCGACTGGGGGCATCGGACAGCATGCGCAGGATTTCAGAAATAAAATGCTATAGCTGAAAACGTAGGTTACGTATTCCACCTTCAGCAATATAGTTTTGGGAAAAACATAATCTGCGTATTTCGCCTTCAATGTGGTAAAATTAAATTCTCCTTTTCCTCTTTTTCTTGTTTCTTCTATAGCCAATTTTATTATGCAACTAATGTATTTCTATTGATTCGTGTGTTATTATTGTAAACATTTTTCGTCACGTTATTCTGGCAGCCATGTACCTTCAAATCGAGCGAAACCTTGTTTTGAAATGGCGGCATTTTTTTTTTTTTCCCCCTGCCAACGGGGATCGGTGAATTACACAAGTACAAAGTATTGTTTATCTGAAAATATTCAATTCGAAATTTTGACGTATAAACACATTGTAAGACATCCTTATCTCATTTTGAACACTTTTCAAAATGTTCGAGCCCGTGCGCATGTGTGTAGTGTGTGTGTGTGGTGCACACACGGGAACTTACGAACAAATGCACCGATTTCAAATTTTACGTGCATAATGTGTAACATTAGATACATGATGTGTAACATAAGAACAAGATAGAATTTTTTTTATAATTCTTATAATTAGAAGCGAATATATTCGAATTTTAAAATGTTCATGTTAAAATTTTCAATTATTTCCTATTGAAAATATTTATAATTTTGTAAACAATGATGATATTAGACCGATTTCTGTTCTTTAAGAAATATGTAATGTAGTATACAATGGGGAAATTGATCATTTGAATTACGCTATGAATGTTAATGGTTTCAAAACAGGACAGATAAGCGAAATGTTTATCGGCGTCTCCAAGCTGTTGCCAACTTGAAAAAGAAACTTTTAAAGGATTTTTTCAAAACATTCTTAAAAAGAAAAATAATAATAATAAAATAACTTCGATGAAATATTTGACAATATATATATTTTATCATTCTGATATAATGAATAATGATTGTGATACACGTGGAATTAATTCTATGGTGCCCAGGCCCTGATTATGGCCTAGGCCCACATGGCCCGGCTTTAGCGCTCCCCCCTCCCCCCCCCCCCCAAATCATCCTATGATTCTATCTTTAAAAACATAGTTAGACATCCTTTGTTTTCATCCAAAGTTAAACAAACTACTTCGAAAATTTCATTTTGAAGATGTTGTTAAGATCTTTGTAGGTAGGAAAAGTATAAGAACAAGCCCTTCTGAATTAATTTGCGGAAATAATCATTGTTTATTGCATCATTTGCTGAATTAATCATTTTATTGCATTTCGTCACTCATATTTAGTGTTTTAAATGCGACTTTTATATACATGTTATCCTTTTATAGGAAATGAGGGGAAAATATTCCATTCAAATTTTTAGTTTTTGAAAAATCGGTAAAAATTTAATGTCGTTTAAGATAGATATTTTTTTAAGTTGAAATTAGGTAGCTATTACTTTCTTTTAGATTGTTTTGGCAGTATATCCGCTCTTCGTAAAGAATATACGTTATAACAGAAATTTAAAATTGATAATCATGCGCAAATTTCGGTAGTATTCTAAATGACATTGTTATTTAAAACGATTTTATTAAAATATTTAAATTGGCGCTCATGAAAAGAAGTTTAATTATCTCTGTTCTCGCTATACAAACTTATCTTCACAGGCAGATTTTAAGAATAAAACACCTTGGTCCCGTTTATAAACAAATTTACAGAAAATAAAATTGCATCAATATACAATATCAAAATGAAAGCGCTAAAATTATATTGGAAGGTATTCCCGTACTACTTATATTCTCGTGGATTAGAAGTATATCTATGTATCAGTAAAATATTACCCGTATCACAATATATGAATTTCGGAAATCTTTGCCAAAATAAAACAGACGACGTAATACATTTAAAATATTGTTATAAAACGTATCCTCTAGAATCGTGAGTGTATACACGGGATACAAGAACGAGTCCAAGTTTCTGGATAACTAACGTTTATTCAGAAGCACAACGTATACAGGAACAGTACACAGAAAAACAACACTTAAATGCTCCACTAATTACACAAAATAAGCAATAATATTCTCAAAATACTGGTGAAAGTAATTTCTATTCCCAAAACATTGACAAAAGTCACGGTTCACTTTAGCTGGCATATTGTGAACTCGTCAATTGAACTCCAACGGATTCGAGTCCTTTTTATAGTCTTTCTACAGAAACTTCTGAAAATCTCTCTGTAAAAATTGCCAGAATTATCTAATATCTCATAAAATAATCGTTATTTGGCGATGTTTCTCGAAGTTTCGGGAAGTCGTCAAATTGGCGATAAATCGCCAAATCTGGCAACCCTTCTTCGTACTCGAAATTCTGAAAACCATAGAGTGATGTCAGGGAAATAATGTTCGTACGACAGACTAATAGTAGTAGACTAATAGTAGCAGACTAATAGTAGACTAATATAGTATTCTGTGGTTCGTACCGCTGTCTTCTGGAGAAAACACTCCGATTGCACCGTTTGGGCTGCGATAGAGAAGACAAGACGGGATATTCCACGCCAGTGAGAGAATATTACACGTTCACAACAATATCAATAATCCTTGTCATCTTTAAACCTGAAGGCCGTAATTGATATAATCTAATAAAAAATGCAATTTCGATAAAGTTTATTTTATATATACATATCTGTATAGGGAGTATTCACGTGACGTTACGATGTAAACGCGTGGTTTACCGGCGAGCAAACATGTTCTTCAGTACCATAAGTTTATACAGTCGTGTAAGCGTAATAGACAAAATAATTAATAATTATGGTTATGTATGTAATTTTTGGTTGGTAAACGCACTGGTCGAGATGCTGGCATACTGATCAATTTACCGATTTCCAAGAATTGTGAGCAGTAAATGTAGCAACATTGAAAAACTGACCACAGAACGGAGTGAATGGTTGTTTCGCGTTCGTCGATTGGACGTAACAGATGAGAACATCAAGTCAAGTCTGCAGTTTGCACTTTACCAAAGGTAAGTAAAGCATAGAATATCCATTTACCGAAAAGAAATATATGAATTCATTTCTTCTATTATAGTTAGCCGTAATTAAATAGATCTCTTTGAACTGATTTGTGTTCTTAAATTTTGTACTGTTTAAATTTATACCATATGCTGTGTCAATTGGCTAAATTCTTAGCACATGCTATCAAAAATAGATACAGCATTGAAAAATTGTGTCCTCATTTGTAAATATGTGTTTGTTTGTTTTTTGAACGAAATAACTTAAATTTCACATTTGTGCTACAGATCAAGTCAAGTTTTGCAGTCACACTAGCCATGCCAAGGTTCTGAACTAATTTTCGGCCATAAATATCGCACGATCGCTAACTTTTGCTGCAACGTTTGCGATCTATAGTGAAAAAAAAGATCCTCAGCAACGCAAAATATAAGTATTTGTTTGTCTGTACGTCGGAACGAAACTGCTCTCTTGCTGCTAAGAGCAACGTGACGTCAATGAATACTCCCCATTATTTAAATCGGAAAAGATTTAATAAAAATCGTCTGCTGCATAAACATATTGGATTTAAATCCGTTGCTAAGCGACATATCATTTTCTTCAAATAAATTGGCGGAAAAAATATCGTCTGAATAATGCTATCTCTATGGAAGGTTTAATTGTGCGGTTTTTTTTATTAATATCTGGACAACCTTGAGTCTTAGAAAGTAGAAACGTGGACTCAATTATAAGTGGGGCTATTTCACAGCTACCCACAAAATTTTATGAAATTCGGTGCAGCCGATATACATATTTTCAAACATATTTTCAATTTTATTAACACTTTACAACGTAGTTGAAAAGTGTTTATGACTTTGGCCATTCTGTCTGTCTATACGTTCGAACGATATAACTATCGTAAGAATGACTTTATCAAGATGAAATCTCAGTATGTTGTTGAGACGGTATGTAGGACATATGGGAATGTAAATGAATAATACCACCCCATTTTTATTGGATTGAACCCTATGGGATCTAATTTTTCAAACATTTTTTAAGCAAAGTTAAAATTCACAAATTGCTTCGAAAATTTTAGGAAATATTCAAATTTTCCTATAAAATATTAAAAAAAAATTCAGCAAAATATGTTCTGTAGGTTTTTAAGTAAAAATTAAAATTATAATTACACCCATATAATATGAAGTGATCACATGACCCACTTCAAAATAAAATATGACATCCATCTTTTCTTCCTAGAGTAAAAATCGGGATTTTTAAAGTTCTTGTAAATTTATATTTATTGTTGCATCCATCCTAAAACAGCTTTATTTTTGCATATTTTTTGTGCATCTATATTCTGCGCCAACGCAATTACAATATTTTTGAGTTTATATGAACATCAGATATTTCTACAACGAAACCCAATTTTAATGGATGCAAAATGTAAACAAGTGATTGTAATATGAGTTGTATAAGAATTGCTGAATTTTTTTCATGCAAAATTATTTAACTCTGGAGTCCGGAATAAAAGTGTATGAATGAAATATTCACTGCTTTTACATAAAGAGTCATACGATTTATATTTCGATGACGTCATTCGAAAAAAGTTCATTTTTTCCCCATGAAGTTAAGTTTTCAAGTAAAATAAAGTATTGTAGTTCGGGGTATATTAAAACAAGAAAGATCAATCATGCATAAAGCATTGATTACGAAACACTTTCTAACGGCAATGCAATTTTATTTAAACTTCTCTAAAATGCGATACATTAAGCGGTGATATTTTTAAAATTATCACAATATTGCAATAATTTGTTATATTTGAAAACTTAAGACTTCATCGAAAAAAAAACATTATTCAAATGACGTCATCGAAATATAAATCATCTGGCTTCCTATGTAAAGCAGTGAACATTTCATTCATATACTTATTCCATTCCTTTCATTCAGTGGCAATATTTTTAAAATTATCATAATACTACAATAATTTATTTTACTTAAAAACTTAAAACCATGGAGGTAAAAGTAATTTTCAACTCTATGCTTAAAACTTCATTGAAAAAGGCAATGCTATAAAATTGTCTGCTTCTCTATGTAAAATCAATGAATATTTCATTCATACCAGCTATATTCCAGAATCCAGAGTTAAATAATTCTGCGTTAAAAAAATTCAGCAATTCTTATACAACTCATCTTAGAGTTTGGTGTGTTTACATTCTACGTACGTTAAAGTTAGGCTTCGTTGTAGAAATAATCAAAGTTTGATGAACATTTAAACTCAAAAATATTGTAATTGCGTTGGCGCAAAATATAGATGCACAGAAATTACGCAAAAATAAAGCGGTTTTAGGACGGATGCAACACTAAATATAAATTAAAAAGAACTTTAAAAATCACGGTTTTGACGCTGTGAAAAAAGATGGATGCCTTATTTTATTTTGAAGTGGATCACGGTGGTGATCTATCTCTTCATATAATATGGGTCTAATTATTTAAATTTTTATTTAAAAAACTACCGAACATATTTTGCTGAATTGTTTTTTATATATTTTTATGAGATAATTTGAATATTTCCCAAAACTTTCGAAACAATTTATGATTTTTAAATTTGCTTAAAAAATGTTTGAAAAATTAGGTCCCGTAGGGTTCAATGTATTTCATTCTTTCAACCCGGGTTCAAACCAAAACTAGTTGGGTGATATTATTCATTAACATTTTCATATGTCCCACAGACCGTCTCAACAACGTACTAAAATTTCATTTTGATAAAGTCATTTTTACGGCAGTTGTCATGCGAAAGGGCAGACAGACAGACAGAATGAACAAAATCATAAACACTTTTCAACTATGTTCTATAAAGTGTTAAAAATATCACCGCTGAATGCATCGCATTTTACTGTTGCTATACATTCAGGGGATTGCATTTCAGTTGAAAAGTGTTTCATAATCAAAGCTTTATGTAAGCTTTCTTGTTTATATGGATTGTACTTTTATACGTAACACTAATACTCCAAAAAACTTTCTATTTCTTGTCTGTTAAAAAATAAATATTAATATGGAGATAAGTACAATATTTTCTCCGTTGTGAAAACTGAAAAAGTGGGCATCTCGGGCCCTGCCTTCGAAGTGTCATTTAAGATTTCTCTTTGGGCCATGCCTATGCCTCAGCCTCAGCGGGGATTAGTGTTGACTGGAGACGTCATTTCCACAGGAATCCTACCTGTAATTATTTTCTCATTTATCATCGTTACCAAAACGGTGACTTCTCAACTTCGAGTTCATACCCCCAGTTTATTTACTTTCCAACCCCCTATTATTCGTTAAACCGCTCCTAAAATCTTCTACAAAGCTTCCATCTTCTTCTTTCGCACCTCTTTGAAATCTGGCAATAAATTAAATCCCATTCAGGACTGGGTTCCCTCTTCGTTCGCCCTGTCAACGAGTCACTCCCGGGAGTCCCGTAAGTCAATGGGAAGGAATTCTCATCTTCCTCTATGGGATGAGAGAGGGGTGTTGCCACCTTTCAGGATTAAATCCCGTGTGAATATTATGTGGTGGTGGATATGTGCGAAGGGGGAGGGGGGGGAGGTGCAAACGAAGATTTCTTGTAAGTTAATTTAGGAGTTAGTCTTGATTTTGATGACGTAAAGATGTAAAAGTACCCTCGAAAATAGGATGCGTCTGAATTTTAAACTTACAAATTAACAAATTCTAATATTGTGAGAAAACAATAAAGAAAAAAATCGGAACTTGGCTTCAGTTCGATGAAGCTTAATAGTTTTGTGTGAATAACATTTTATGACATTAACCCCAACTTTTGTAATATCGGAAAAAAAAAAGAACTGTATCTAAAATCTGATTATATGCACTTATAGGGCTTGAAAGAATCGAGTTACAAATGTTTACTTATTGTTTATAGCTATCACTTTCAGTTTTCAAGATAAAAGCATTACAAACTTGAAAAACGTAAAATTTTCATACTGCTTCAACTTGACAAAACAATGACTCAAAAACCATAAAAGCTTTTTTCTTTTTTTAATAAATATAGATTTAGATACTAAATTTCCTCGTGCATGTTTTTCTCGCTTACTCTTTATATCTATATTTTATATCTACTTTGAAAGATGTCCCGAATGAAAGTACGAAAAGAAAAAAAAAAGAATTACATTCTTCAGACAGATACTTTTTTAAGTTTAAAAAGAAAAATATAGCTCGATCCAAAATTCAATTATAGACTCTTATAGGGCTTTCAAGGAGCTACAACTTCTTACTTATTGATCAAAGCACAATTTCTTTTTAGTTGATATATATATTAATAAAGCTATTAATATTATAGCCAAAAAACTTCAAAATCAAAATTACAAAATGCCCTCTATCGACGCAATAACTTCTGCTTTGAACATTGATAAAGACGGAGACCAATTATTTTGGTTTCCGCGACCCTATTTACTTAGAAAACTTCCGGTGCTCCTATGGGTAGCCCTTTATCTGGCATTTTTGCTGAAGCAATTTTACAGGAGCTCGAGAAGGAGATTTTGCCTTTTTTAACGCTTAAACGTATTCTTTGGTGTCGCTATGTTGACGATGTGTTTATTATTTGGGATCGTGATTTAAATGATTTCCTTAACCTTTTGGATAAAGTTAATGATTTTTACTCCTCGATTAATTTTGCCGTTGAGCATCCCCCCGGGGACCAGTGAAGATATTATTGTAAAGCGTTTGAAATTGTGATTACTTCTCTGGTGAATTGCGAATTGTGCTATCAAGCAAATTTTATTGCATTGCAGGATATTACGTAAGACTGGTTCGGAGTCGGCGCCTTGTCGTGGTCGGGGAAGGGGGGGGGGGGGCTTCCCCTTTTTGGGGTCTAAAGTCGACTCCTATTGGATGGAGGCCAGAGTTGAAATTGCAGAAATGGTTTCTAAATATGATAATAATGGAATGAGGAGTTGTATATAAATAGTTATATTGTGGAGATTGAGGAACAACTTGATCTGTCAGAAATACAACAGAAAATGTAGAGGCGGTGTAATGGGAAAAAAGAATGTAAATGCGATCTGGTGGAATTGGAGACTTCAGATTTTTAGAAGCAAAGTGAGAGCCCTGAGGAGGCTATACTAATCTACGAGAGAGGAGGAGTTAAGGGGAAAGAGGAAGATGGAGTTTAGGAAGCAAAGGGCTATTTATATGAAGACTATAGCAGCTACCAAGGCAGAGTGCTTTAAGAAGCACTTAGATGGAATAGTGATTAATAATTCCTTTGGCACCCACTATCAAATCGCTAGGAATCGTAACAAAATGGGGAAAATCCATAGCTTGGTGGAAAAAGAGAATGGAGAATTGACTACTAGTTATGCTGAGTCAATAGGTGAAATTTTAAAATATCATTTTACCAGGACCATGGACCTGAAGTATCCGTGTCCTAGCACGGAAAGTCAAGATAACGTTTTCACGGTCCAAGAAGTGGGGGCAGTTTTAAAAGAAATGAAGGCAAATAAGGCCCCGGGCCTAAATGGATAAACGATTAGTTTAATCAAAGAGTTGTATAACACAAACCAGGAATGGTTTGTCAGGATTCTAAACTTTCGTGTTTTTCATGGCATATTTCCGGATCCCTGGAAAATAGCACGAATCATCTTTATTCCGAAGGAAGGGAAGGATTTGAGCAAAAGGGAAGCTTATCGGCCCATTTGCTTCCTGTCAACGTGGGGCAAAGTTTTGGACAGACTTATAACTAAAAGGTTAACATACTTTTTAGAAAGCAGATATATATTGTTGGATAGTCAGTATGGCTTTAGGAGGGGAATTAGCACTTTGGATGCTATTTTGGTGATGATGGATTTCATCGACAAGCAGAAAATGGAGAATAGAGTCAGTTGTGCAATATCCTTGGATATACACAACGCTTTTAACAGTGTACCTCGGAACAATGTCATAAAGCTTATGACTGAGTATGGTGTTCCTATTCAGTTGAAAAAAATTTTTCGTAGCTTCCTCAGGAATAGGAAGGTACATGATGAAAGTAGTGGGATGAACTGGGAATACAATAAGGGTATCCCGCAAGGTTCCTGTTGTGGTCCTATTTTAGGGTCGTTGGTAGCCAATGAGGTCTTAAAGATCAATATCGTGGAGGATAATGTCCATATACAGGCTTTTGCGGATGACTTCATTGTGCTGATGGGGTCGTCTGCCGTTACCCACTTTGAGAGAAAGGGTACACAGATTTTAGAGGAATTGGTAAAATGGGCTGGCGCATTTGAGTTAACGTTTAGTGCCCATAAATCGTATTATATTTTGTTTCCGACAAAAAAGAAGATCACTCATTGTCCGGTGATCAAGCTTTATGATAGAAGGATCAAGTGGGTAAAAGAGCTCACATATTTAGGTGTTTTGATGGACATTAGGAGGACGTTTATTCCTCATTTGACACAATTGAAAAATCAAGTGGGAAATTTCCATCATAAATTGATGAGAGTGGCTAAAGCCACATGGGGCCTTAGACCAAATATAATTAAGGAAATTTACCTTAGATCAACTGACAAGTTAATAAGTTATGGGGCTCCTATATGGTATAAGAACCACGAAAGGCAAAAAGTGAAATTATAGCAAATAGAGAGAATTGCTTTACTTAGTATCACCAGATGCTATAGAACGGTTTCCAACGAAGCCCTGTATATATTATCAGGATGTATTCCTATGGAAATAAAGATCAACGAGGAAGTCAAGGTATATAAAATTCTACATTGGAACAGGAATGAAAGATTTGGTGATAAGCACATAGATGCTTTGACGGTCGAAAACATCAAAGTCCCGTATATGGAGCCCTGGGTTAACATCACCCAAAATTGGGACAAGAAAAGTATAAGCAGGAAGGAATTATCCATATACACGGATGGATCTAAAATCAATGAAAAAGTAGGTTGTGCAATTGTGGTGTACCTGTTGAACACCAAGATCTACTGCAAAAAGCACCGGCTAAATGATGAGTACTTCTTATGCTTACCGTTGAGCATGAGTCCAATTTTTCTTTGTCTTTTTTGGGTGTTCTTGTTTCCCGTACCTCCCTTGGTTTTCATACCTCTATTTTCCGTAAACCCACTTTTACTAACTCTTGTATCCCTGCTAATTCATCTCGTCCTATATCCTCTAAAAAAGCTTCCTTTAACACTTATTTTAATGGTGCTTTTAACGTTTTCTCGTCTATTTCGGCTTTAATTAATGAAATTAACTTTATCTTTAATCATGAAGCCGCTTATTCCTTTGAGTTTATTTATAAAATTTCCGCTCACATTCACCGTAAATTTATACAACCAGATACTAAACTTGTTGCTGTTGTTGACCTTACGCCGTATAAATCCAGTTTTCCATATCATCCGAAGATTTTCCGTCCCTTCATTTAATTTTGCCATGAATTTAGATTTAAATCTGCTCACTCAAATGTTACTACTTTATTCAATCGCATTCGTACGGATAAGTTTAGGGATAGGGATAATTTTAAAAGCCATGCTGGGGTGTATGTTTTACACCTTTTAACTTCTGGTAATGACTACAAGTTTTGTATTGGTATTGGTAGTACTAAACGTACTATTGGTATCCGATTAGCAGAACATGCTCGTGACGTTAAGAATGGTAAACTTTCTACGGCTCTTGCTCAATGTGTTGTTAATAATAACTTTCGGCCCTTTTTTGAAAAAAACTTTCCTTTTAATTCGTTGCAATAACCCTCGTAATATTCTTCTTTATAAATCCCTGTTTATTTATATCTAACCGTGATTCCATTGGTAATTTTGATCTTGTTCAAATTTTAAGTTACGCTTGGCGACTCGTTCTCGACTCTATACGTTGTTGTTGTTGAGACCCAGACCGTCCGACCTACCAGAAAGGTGTAAGGTAACTGTTTGGACGGCCGGGAAGTGCCACCCAATTTAGACACATTGAACACATTGGACATTTAGACACATTGGACATTTTTCATTGTCTTTTCTTTGTATTTGTATTTAATACTTGTTTAAATTTTAAATCTCCCGTTTAATGACACCCACTATTGTAATTTTGTAATTGATTAATCTTCAATAGCCTGTTTATATTATCATTATTCAGTAGCTTATTTATGCAAATTTGTCTGGCGATCATATGAGCTTGTTTCCACTGTAATTTTTCATATAGCCACTGATGAAGGGTATAGTTATACCCGAAATCGCTCTGGTCTTTTAGCATTTGTACGTCTTATAGGATGGTTTTATTTGATTAAATGACCTCTTTATCTATGATAGGTGTCTTTAATTTTATTGCTGATATATAAGCATTACAAACTTGAACAAGAAAGATCAATAAGCAGTGATTATGAAACACTTTCTAACTGAAATGCAATTTCATTTAAAAATTTCTAAAATGTGATACATTCAGTGGTGATATCTTTTACATTATCATAGTACTACAGTAATTTATTATACTTAAATATTTAAAACTGTATCGAAATGTAAATCATCTGATTCTCTATGCAAAATCAATGAATATTTCATTCATATAACTTGTATTCCAGACTCCAGAGCTAAATAATTTTGTGTGAAAAAATTCAGCAATTCTTATGTAACTCACCTTACAATCGCTTGAGATATTTGCATTCTGCATAAGTTAAAATTAGGCTTCGTTGAAGAAATAATAAAAGTTTATAGATCATTTAAAATCACAACTATTGTAAATGCATAGGCACGGAATTTAGATAAACAGATAATACACAGATACACAGATAATATATGTGTGTGTGTTCAAAGTATTGGAATCGTGCCGAAGATCGGAACTCGAATTTTCGAAGGATCTACACGTTTTGGGACTTCTAGAACACGAAAAAGCTATTTTTAGGAAGACGTCTATGTGTGTAAGGGTGTATCTGTGTATGCTTCTGTGTGTCTGTGAGGATATTACATCCACTCTAATTGAAAAACTAATGGACCGAATTTCATAAAATTTGGTAGGTATGTTTTTTGTGGGAAAACCTGATGTTCATTAGATTATAGTATGATTCGTAATAAAAGAATCTGCCTTCTTTGCGAAATGGCCGGCAGAAATTGCCTTTATCCACTCTAGCTAAAAATTAATGGAACAAATTTAACAAAATTTGGTGTATAATATTTCAATAACCTACAAGTGATTTATATACCAAATTTAACAAAATTTGGTATATAAATCATTTGTAGGTTATTCTAGTACGATTCGGGAAAAAGGAACGGGCTATTTTTGCGAAATGGCCCGTAAAAATCGTTAAATATAAAAATAAAAGACTACGTGTGCTCAATTATATCAATTAAATTCCTATTTTATATGTGATTTTTGACAACAAAAAGAATAAGACTAACCCCATTACTCTAGGACTAGTCGTTCTTGCGATATTCTAGTTTTTTCGCGCTTTCGCTACGCCACCTTTGACAATAAGTCCAGCTATCAAATGAGAACCAAATTTAAGTTTAACGTGCAAATTCAATGTCATTTAAAACACTTATGGCTGTTATTTTGTGCAGATAAGCTTAAATTATTATTGAAGAAATAAAGAGAACGTGAATATGAGTCTGCAGGGAAAGACATGTGCTGTCCACATCAGAATTTTTAACAATATTACAGCAATGATTTATAGAAGTGAACGGGGATTATTTTCAGGCCATTTCGAAAAAAATGTATGATCTATATTTAAAGATCCACCAAATTTTTGTAGAATAAAATGTTCAACAAATTTAAGCTGTGTACCAAATTTTAACTCTCTAGGACGTAGGAAAGTGCATTAAAAATGCCATCAAATAAGTATATCATGAAGAGTTATATAAAATTTAAAAAAAATTTGAAAAAAAGTTATCTACCAAATTTATTTTAAAATGTGAAGCCCCTCTCATATGCAAAATGATAAAACTCTTGGAAAGATATTTATTATATAATATATCTCTTTTTTCTTTCTGGAGGATATCCCAAAAATCAGAATTTAATTGAATTTGTTTTTTTCCCTATATTAAATAATTTTTAATTAAAAACTACTTAATATATTTTACTGAAATTTTTTTTATATATTTTATGGGATAATGTTAATATTTCCTAAAAATTCCGAAGCAATTTGTGAATTTTAAATTTGCTTAAAAAATGTTTGAAAAATTAGGTCCCATAGGGTTCAATGTATTTCATTTTTTTAACCCGGGTTCAATAAAAAACTAATTGAGTGATATTATTTATTTATATTCCCATAAGTCCCACAAACCGTCTGAACAACATACTAAAATTTCATTTTGATAAAGTCATTTTTACGGCAGTTATCGTGCTAACGGACAGACATACAGACAGACAGACAGACAGAATGAACAAAGTCATAAACACTTTCAACTATGCTGTAAAGTGTTAAAAACGAAAATTTTTCAATCTTCTTTAACTTGACAAAACAATTATTTGAAAACTATAAGAGCTTTTCTTAATAATAATTATAGATTCAAATACTAAATTCTCAAGTGCACTTTTTGGTCGTTTACTATTTATATCTATTTTTGATGGTTTACTATTTATATCTATTTTTGATGGTTTACTATATATTTCGAGTGAAAGTTTAAAAAAAAAAAAAAAAAAAAAAATTCGTTCGGAAAGTTATTTTTTATTAACACTTTACAACAAAGTTGAAAAGTATTTATGACTTTGTTCATTCTGTCTGTCTGTCCGTTAGCACGATAACTGCCGTAAAAATGACTTAATCAAAATGAAATTTTAGTATGGTGTTCAGACGGTCTGTAGGACCTATGGGAATATAAATGAATAATATCACCCTATTAGTTTTGGATTGAACCCGGGTTGAAAAAATGAAATACATTGAACCCTATGGGACCTAATTTTTCAAACATTTTTTAAGCGGATTTTAAATTCACAAATTGCTTCGAAAATTTTAGGTAACATTCAAATTGTTCCATAAAATGTATAAAAAAAATTCAGCGAAATATATTCAGTAGTTTTTTAAATAAAAATTAAAATAATAATTTCACCTCTTATATGAAACGATCACGTGACCACGATATGAAACGATCACATGACCCACTTCAAAATGATATGTGGTATCCATCTTGTTTCAAAATCGTGATTTTTTAAGTTCTTTTTAATTCATATTGAGTGTTGTATCCGTCCTAAAACTACTTTATTTTTGCTTAAATTCTGTGCATCTACATACTGAAACAACACAAATACAATAAATTTGAGTTTAAATGCTCATCCAAATTTGATTATTTCTACAACGAAGCCTATTTTTCACCTATGTAAAATGTAAACAGCAAAATATGTAGAATGAGTTGTATTAGAATTGCTGTATTTCTTTAACACAAAATAATTTAGCCCATGGAGTCTGCATGGCTGATATGAATGAAATATTCATTGATTTTACAAAGAGAAGGACGATTTTTTTCGATGAAGTTTTAAGCATAGAGTTTAATTACTTGTAGCTCCATGGTCTTAATTTTTAAATAAAATAAATTATTATAGTATTGTGATGAATGAAATGTATGGGAGAAAGTTATGAATGAAATGCTGTTTTTATAGAGAGATCCAGGCGTGTTATTTTTTCTATGACGTCATTTGAATGATTTTCAGTTGTTTTCGATGAAGTTTTCAAATATAATAAATTATCGTAGTATTTGATAGTTTTAAAAATATTATTTTATAAGAATATCATTATATAGGAATATCATTATAAAATATCATTATATAGGAATGTATCGCATTTTAGAGATATTTAAACCAGGTAATTTATATGTCAATGCCGTCATTTGAATGAAGTGCATTTTTTTCAATGAAGGTTTAAGTTTTCAAATATAATAAATTAATGTAGTATTGTGATAAGTTTTAAAATATTACCGAGGAATGTATTGCATTTTAGACTTTTTTAAATAAAATTGCATTGAAGTTGGAAAGTGTTTCATAATCAATGCATTAAGCATGATTGATTTTTCTTGTTAAAGTTTCTTTTTCTTTTTCGAAAAAAAAAAGTTCAAAATATTAATTACAAAATTATTTTTATACATTCATAATCTGGATCCAATTTCCGAGAAATTAAGAATGGTGATTGACATTTTGGGGTATTAGGTTTGGGCTATAAATAAGCGTGCTAATTGTTTACATGTTTCGTAACGTCAGAGAAACCTCAATCATGGTTGCTATTCACATGAAAACTAAGAACCTTTACTTGAAATTATAATATCCTTGTAGAACATGTAACGGGTTGCAAAATATTGCTTTAATTCGTTTAATTTTTGAGATATAAGCTTTACTAACCTTTAAAACAAACATAATCTTCAACTTGAGAAGACCATTCTTCAAGGGGTTGGACAGCCGAGTGGTTTCAGCGCGCGGCGATTGTACTCGGATGACCTGAGTTCGATTCCCTACTCTACCCAAACTATCCCCGTGTTCTCTCGGAGAACGGGCACTTTAAATATGTGGATCTGCAAGTCCTTCCGAGAGGTTAGTGTTAGAGGAAGGAGATTACGGTTCCTGTGGATGCCGCCCCACTAGGTTCGGGTCTAAATTGGGTGGAACTTCCCGGCCGTCCCAAGTGAAACCTTAACTTTCTGAGTCGAAGAAGACGATTTTTCAAAAACTATATGAATTTTGCAAAAAAAAAAAAAAAAAAGAAAATATTAATCTAGAAACTGGATTTCTTACTGACCCATTTTGTCACTGTTTATATCTACCTTTTATAGTTTAGAAAGATATTTCAAGCAAAAAGAAGCAAAAACTCGCTCGGACTAAAACTGTTTAGTTTTTTGGGTAAAAAAAAAAAAAAGAAAAAATAGAATATTAAAATATTGAAATTAATTTTGTATATTCACGAATGATACTCAATTTCCGGTAAAACAAGTAAAAATTGCTTACATTTTCATCTATAAAGTTCGGGAAAATAAGCGTCCAAGGTGTTTACGTTTTTCGTAATACTCCGGTTCCAGCTTGAGATATGCCCCACCCATATCGATTTTATTCGCATTAAAAGCAAACAGAATGCGATTAAACATTTTAAGAGTTTTGTTTTCCATGTCTTGAACAGTTTAAAATACTAGTATGGAATACTCTGTTCCTTGTAAATTAACTGGGGTGCAGCTGAACTCGACTTTCTCATATTAGAATTTTTTTTTCTTTTTTCAAATTTTACAAGAAAAAATTTGAAAAATCAGTATAGTGGGTCTAAATGATTACAACTATAGCGTGTTACCCTTTACTTTAAAGGATTTAAAAAATATTTTGATTGATACCATGCTTGACAATGTATACCCAGGGGGGGGGGGGTAACTTGCCCGTCAAAGGGACTAGTTACGTCATGAACAAAAACAATTGTATCGCGTCTATTTTTCACAACAATGAGTTAAACTATAAACTCCTTATGGTCATTGAACCATAAATAAACTCTTTTTATTCAAGATTATGTTCGATTTTGTCCTAGACTTCCATGTTAAAATAATATAAAATTTCAAATAAAATTCAAAGTTTTCGCTCAAATTCATTTTTTCTTTTTTTTTAATCTAGTTCTAAATTTTTTGATATCAGAGCCAGATATAAAGTTTTGTGAAAATTCATTAATATGTGTGGCTGATATCGTTTACACAAGGAATCGACCACAGACATCAGACAGACATCCCTCCAAAAATAGTCGAAACGTGCTCCGGAGGTCTTTAAGCATATATTGGCCTCGAAATCGAAAATTTTCACGAAAACAATACTTTCTAAAATACTGCGTATGAGAAAGTGAAAATCAATCCAGACACTTACCGACACAGTGTAAACAATTATACATTTCATCACTCTGAGATATAACTTTCCAATGAAGTGCGGTTTTAAAAGCGAAAAGCGAACCTATTACAACTCATTACGCTGAATGAGTTCATATTCTTGGAAAATAATAATAATAAAAAAAAAAAATCTGATGTGAGCAGCATATGACTTTTTCTACATAATACAATTACTTTACTCCTGACAATAGACAAGACCCATACGTTGAAAAGTATACACTGCTATTTTCAGGATGGCAACATGTAAAATTGTTTTGAAGTACCGCATTTTCTTCAATTCGACACTCCATCCAAAATGTCGGCAATATTTCGCCAAATGAGTCGTCAAATGTATCGCAAAGTGTTATATATTTGGTGATTCTTTCTACTGTTCATTTTAATGTAATTTTTAGAAACATTTTTTTGAAAATCGTGCAATATTTCGGGAAGGATTTCCGGCGTTCTACTGTTTGTGTCATTCGTTTTATAGAGTAAAATATTACGTATAAAATGATTATTTATATAACATTATTGAAAGTTCTGATTTTGTTTTAAAAAATTCATTCGAAATTTTAGGAGTCTTCCTTTCGATTGCGTTCAAAATCAACAGGGTCCCATAATTCACTGATTGTAATAATCGCATCGAATTTCGTTTGAAAAGCTGCATTCGTTTGTGAGATATCGCATTCACAAATACACACCCACCCACACACACATCATTTCAGAAACTTTCTAATCGAGTTCAGAGATGCTTTGAAACGTGTTCTTTCATCGAAAACTCAAATTTGAATTTTCGACCCTATCACTACTTTCCCTATACACTATACATATTATATATTATGTATGTAAGGAAAGTAAATAAGAAAATTCTGATCCATTTACACAATGAGAGTGTTCATAGTCTGATAAGTATTTAGACATTCGTGAAATTTCTATATCTAATAAGAAAACCTTACTTGACTTTCTTACACAGTAGCGGACAAAGAAACTGCATCACTTGTGATGCAGTTAAAATGTGTAGATTGTAAATGTGTGGTGCTACGAACTTAGACTGCCGTATACCCAGAAGTTGATTCATTTTATGCCAGACCGTAGCGAAGTGACATAAAGACAATTAGAGCCTCAAAAATTTGAAATTTGACAAATGTGGTGTAATGAAAACCCGTCGTCCAGGGGCCTATCAGAACTCATTAAAGTTCGTAAAATGATATTTGGAAAAATAGAAAACAAGATATTTTGCTATCAACCTAGGCAACATTTTCCCCCGGTGACGCTACTGCATCAAATAGACGCATTTAGAATGTGACCCATATAATGCGGTGGAAAGCGCACCTTCCTTGCAAAATCCACATGTAATGCAAGGGTTTTTTTCTGCCACTGTATATATATAATGTATCCTGTTAAACTATCGTACACCAACAAAATACGAGATTATTCATTCGAAAGCATCATACAAATGATTACAAGGTTAACTGAATATTTTATGCCAGTCGCAAACCTTGATAACCTCTGTATATGTCACAACGATTTCTAACCTTTTATCAAATGAGTACCCTAACTGTATAGTTTTTTTTATAAGTCTACGGGGCCTATTAAATAGGTGCCTCACGAAATATCTTTTTTTTTTGTTATAACACTCTCTCCCCCTTGGCGAAGATAAATTCGCCATAGGATTGGAAATCGAAATCCTGTATATCGAGATCCTCCATCTTCTGTCAGAAATCAACTACCTTTCCGAGATCTGAGACACATAAGACACATAAGATATGGTATTCTCTTTTAGAATGATAAATTACAAATTAGAAGAATAATTTGTTAGATGATGTAAACAGATGAGAGATTATGTATTTATAGTTGTTCCAAATATCGCAGACTATAAGAAATAAAGCATGATTTCAAGCTTACCACATATAAAATCAATTCATTATTCTATGATGCCATTTTGGTTATTGTTTTTCGAAATCTGTAATCAGAAATAACGTGATTTATCGTCTGCTGACAGGAATTTAGTTAATATACCCGAGGGATATATACTTTGCCACACACACCCATATGACGTTATATTTTTACTGGAAATAAAGTCCGAATAATGAAGTGCTGAAAATAAATTCTATAGTTAAAAAATAATACAATATTTACTTTATGAGAGTTTTTTTTTATTGATTTGGCTGTCAAATTTTTATTCACAGTCACTAATGCTGTTTTGTAAACTAACAGAGCAATAAAATTTCTGTGAAAAAAAAAATAGTAATATATTTTTAACGAACAGGAGAGCTTTACCCCCTAACTCACAATTCTCTTTCTCTCGCACTAGCTATATGTATATATGTATAAAAAATAATCATCGCTTCCCCCCCCCCTTTCCCATATACCATACATGCTGCATCCGTTCTGGGATTTATCATTGTTTTCCATACGAAACAATGCTATGAAAATTTTAAAATTAGAATTATTTGAGTTCTAATCATGAGAATGACTAAAAATTATTTACAGTTCTAGTTTTTCATATTATTTATATTGGCTGTTAACATGAGCGTCCATGGGGGAGGATAAGAGGGGCACTTCCCCCCATGGATGTTTAAAGTCACAAAGGCGTATATGTTTCAGGTCTTATTCTTGAGTTTGCTCCCCGTGTAAAAAGTTCTATGGACGCTCAAGGCACACATCACAGGGGCGAATGCTGGAGTATACAATTTGGTATAGTGCCGTCGTACCAAATTGGCGACAGAAACCCTACCTTAGCTGTATAATATACAAGGTGGTTATAAGACAGTAGTTACAAGACAGAGCACCAGGCGCGAAGCGCCTTTAATCTCCAGTTTCAATATGTGGTTCTTATCGTCAAACTGTGACATTAATTCAGTGACCCTAATTGGAGGTTCGAGGTTTTTATTTACTACTTTTTATTATTTGTCCTAGCTCCTAGTGTGGCAGTTTGTTGCACATTTAGAGTTTAAGCAGTTTGGGAGGTTGATGCAGATCTAAGGATTACCTAGCGTTTTGGCAGTTTAGAGTTTAGAATATTTTTTTTTTTTTTTTTTTTTTTTTTTTTTTTTTTTTTTTTTATAAAATAATAGTCGCGAGTTTTATTTAAAAATCAGATGTTTGAGGTGGGATCTTTTAATTCCGATTATCGATGTTTAGAACAGCGCGGGGTCTCTTACGAGATTTGGCCTTGCGATGATCATAGTCATGCAGATTGAATAACAGTTCGTTTGGAACGGATGGCAAATTTCTGTAAAATTTAAGCGCTAGCTTTTTAATTTGGGCTCTAACAGTTTTTATTTTGAAGTCATTCCTAATTACCGAGTTTCTTAAGTACCTGGGAGCTTTCCTGATAATCCGTAGGATTTTGTTTTGTTTTGTCTCTAGGAGGTCTATTGTAGTTTTACAGGCATATCCCCATACGGGTGCTGCATACAGCATTCCCTGGCGGATGACCGATTTATAAATTAGGAGTTTATTTTGATAACTTAGATTTCCGTTTCCTATCATTGGGTATAAGGCTCCTGTGGCCATATACGCTTTTTTGATTAAGTTCGTTACGTGCTGTTTCCAGGTTAGGTGGGAATCTATCGTTACACCTAGGTATTTAGTAGATTTTTCCACTTTTAGGGCATGGTTGTTTATGTACAGAGGCGGCGGAGGTTTACGTTTTCTAGAGAAATAAATCCAATGACATTTATTGGGGTTTAATTTTATTCGCCATTTTTCCAGCCAAGTTTGGAGTATGTCTAAGTGTTGTTGTAGCTGTCTGTGCATTATTGAGACATAGGGGTGTTTTGCAAGTATCGCACTGTCGTCTGCATAGAGTGCCAGCTCTGTGTTTGGAGTCCTAGGGATGTCGTTCAGGTATATGTTAAAGAGTGTCGGGCCCAGGATAGAACCTTGCGGTACACTACTTTTAATGAGCTTGGGTGTAGATAAGTGTCCTAAGGTAACTTCCTTTTTAGGACACGCCCGGTAAGAGCGCGAAAAAGAATGAGGCCGTGAGTATAACAAACATTAATTTATTTACACTATATAAATATTTACAACATTATTGATTCAAAGTATTTAAAAGACCACTTCTCATATTCAAAAATGGAAGGAATACCAATTTTAGATAAGCAATTAAACAAATACAAAAGTATATGTAGTCTCATAGACTAAAATGTGAAAGATGGTAATTAAAAATTAAATGCAACAAAATCCTTATGAAATATTTAAATATCCTTAACCCGGAGAGAGAAGTAAAAGATACAAATCATGCACAGGCCCTTAAATGAGTAACTCACCGAGCATTCGCTGAATGAACAGCCTCTCATGGTTGAGGACAATGCTGGGGAGTATGACTTTTCTCACTCACAACACAAAACCTTCTCTCTCGCTCCCTTTTTTAAATTCTGAAAAACTCTTTCTCTCCAAGATTTTAAAACACGCCCCTGAGGCGCATACAAACATCCCATTGGATTCAGGGTCTTAACCCCTTGACCCCAAAGCATCGCCATTGGCTTTAGGCCTTCCAGAAACAAAAAGCCCCTTCTCCAGCCCCTGCGAAACTGATCTTCTTTCGGGCACTAATTCAAAGCAGGCCGCAATCCCTATGACCCATCCGAAAAGAACGCACATTACACCCTTTCTGTTCGAATACGAGATCTAAAGAAACTTCGACATCCTGGTTTTCTATTTCGAGTGCAGATGGCCGAACGAAAAGGCTGACCCCCAAAAATAAATAAGAAGACTCTAGGTCGCATTCCCTAAAATATTGGCTCATGGGTTTACCATGCGACAATAAGTTACCTCCTACTCTGACTTGAAAGTGTCTGTTATTTAAGTATGAGATTAAAAGTTTGACAAGTGCGTCAGGGACTTTTAAAGTGATCAATTTGTACGCTAATCCACAGTGCCATACTTTATCAAAGGCTTTTTGTATGTCCAGAAAAATCGCAGCTGTGGGTGTCTTGTTATTGAGACCAGAAGATATGTACTCTACCACTCTCAGCAATAGGTGGTTATAAAAAAAAATTCCCCGATATATGAACGTCTAGCGGCCTATCTGCTCAATCAATCGAAAGGAAATTTCAGATATTGTTATTTGAAGGTATGCGCTCGAGATTGTGATGATTTCAAACAATAAAGCTCTCACGCTTACGGTTACAGTGAAAAAATTTCAAAATTTTCGAATGGCCGCACCCACTTTTTCATGCGCAAAAGGATCAGCGCATTGAAAAACCATAAATGGCGTTGGAACAATACACGTATGACGAAAATTGGCGGCGTAAACCATTTGCAAAGAAGAGTATTGTAAAGGACCAATGACAACACAAGAGAGAAGAGGGAAAAAGCTTTTGGAATTACAAGTTTTCAATGTCCCCACCTTCGTAGACGATAACTGCATGCGGGAGATTGTTGACAATAATGACGAACGTAACATCGCAGGAGGAATCTGTATAACTTCACGTTTTATGGCATTTTTCAATTCTGACAAATCTCATGGATTTGATGTGTACACCTTAGATTTCAGATAACCCCAGAACCAGAAATCCATCGGAGTGAGTTCGGGAGATCGCGGTGGCCACGAAACTGCAAAGTTACGGGAGATGACTCTATCACCAAAGTTCTGTTGCAGCACTTGTCGAACATATATAGCGACGTGTGGAGGAGTACCATCTTGCATCCATACAATGTCATTAACGACATTTCGCTGCTGCAATTCTGGAATGACGTAATTCTGCAGCATTGTTTTATACCGAGAACCTGTGATGGAGCACGTCTGCATACCATTAGAAGTGACCTCTTTGAAGAAGTACGGACCGAGAACGAATGTGCTTGCGATGCCGCACCACCCAGTCACTTTAGCTTCGTATAAAGGCACTGGTGCCACATCGTGAGGATTTTCGTCAGCCCAGTGAACGCAGTTCTTGGAGTTTAGGTTCCCAGTTAAATGTTCCTAGTTTACGTTCCCAGTTAAATGTTTCTAGTTCACGTTCCCAGAAATGTGCCTCATCCCTCTATAATATCCACAGCGGCCACCTGCTATCTTCATCATATCTGATGAGGAAAAAATTCGCAAAGTCGACACGCTGTTGCTCGTCTCCAAGTTGCAATATCTGGGCGCCCTGGAATCGATAAGGAAACATCCGCAGAACAGAGCGCAGAAGCTTGAGGACTGTGGTTTTTGGGACATCCAAATTGCGGGCAACACTTCTTGCAGTACGCAATGGACCTGCAGTAATCGTATTATGCACATCCGCAACAACTTTAACAGGAACAGATGGTCGTCCGGATCGCAGTCTATCACGCATGTACATCTAATTTCTTCAAATTTTTTGACCAAATCACGTACAGTTCGTACGGAACATGGGCCTCGTCTTAGCTTATGATTTCGCCCATAAATTCGCACTGCTTCGGCAGCATTTTCCCCGTTCAGATAAAACAGCTTTATCAATTCACCTCGTTAGTTTCCCTGTAAGTGTCATCTTGTTGGCACGTTCGAACACCTGATTGAAGAAACAATCTTCCCACACAGTTTATTAAAGGTTTTCCACAAGCAATGCTTTGCACATGGTGTCCTGTGATTTGTGCTTCTACTGTCTATCTCTGTGAATTATGCAAAGTGCGTCAATGCACCTCCTCTCTGTGTTTTCATTGGTCCTTTATACAATGCTCTTCTTTGCAAATGTTTTACGCCGCCAATTTTCGTCATACGTGTATCATTCCAACGCCATTTATAGTTTTTCAATGCGCTGATCAATTTGGCCAGGAAAAAAGTGTGTGTTGCCATTCGAAAATTTCGAAATTTTTTCACTGTAACCATGAGAACTCTATTGTTTGAAATCATCACAATCTCGAGCGCATACCTTCAAATAACAATATCTGAAATTTCCTTTCGATTGATTGAGCGGATAGGACGCTAGGGCTTCAAACCTTGAGGGCTTCATATATCGGGGAAGTTTTTATATGACCACCCTGTATAACACAATAGCAGTAATATTATATTATCATTACTGGATCGCCATTAAATCCCTAGAGTATTGTGGTGTGATTGGTAATGCAGGGGGTAGGATGTAAAATGCATGACCTGCTTTGAGACCAGAATTCGTCATTGTCATAGATACATACACATGACACGGATATATATTTTACAACTGTTGGAAATTTATTCAGGGGTTTTAAAACTTAATTATCCATCAAAATATTGAATTCAAACATTTGTGAAAAAATACCTTCTTTATGCAATAGCCCATTTCGCAGAAAATACATGTTCTTCTCCGAATCGTATCGTACAATCAGCACCAGGGTTGCCCACAGGTGACTTATCTGCCAATTTTTTTGAAATTCGGTTAATTAGCTTTTGAACTAGAGTGGATACATTCACTCAGACAGACACACAGATGTCACGCTAAAAATAAATTTTTTCGGGTTCTAAAGTGCTTGAAACGTATAGATCCGTCGAAAACTCGATTCGCAATTTTCGACACGATTACTATATTTTTTCTATACATTTACCATGTATTGTAGGGAAGTAAAATTAAAAAAAAAAATGCTTCTTGAGCACCTTTCTACTTTCCTTAAGGAAAATGGGCTTAAATGAATGCATTACGGAATATATGAAGAAAATGAACGAGGCTGTCGGGAAAGTCACATGATGTCCACATCATATTAAAAAAAAAAAATTGTTAAACATAAAATAATTTAAAACATTTTATTTCACTCGGATACCGAGTGGTGATAGAGGTATAGAATTGAAAGTCTGTTTGCCTGTTCCGTATACAAATCCGCAACTTTTTTCCAGATTATTTTTTTCAAATTTTATATGGCTACTTTCTACTTCACCTCGGGTAACCCGATTCATGTTTCAACAAGAGTTTGTCGAGAAATTAATATAAACGCAAAATTAAACCTTCTATAAAAATAGCATTATGCAGACGATAATTTTCCGAGACTTGAAAAAAATTATTTGTTGCTTTGCAACGGAATAAAAAATAACGTGCTTATTCGGCAGACGATTTTTATTTAATTTATACAATTTAAATAATAATAAAAAAGAGATATTATAAAAATTAATTTCATGAGCGGTAATATATTTTTATATTGGGTTTTATTCGCTATTTTATTTGTTTATTTGTTTTGAGATATAAGATTAAGGGAAAGATTGATACTTTTAATTTTAAGTCATCTCTTTTATTATAGGAAAGACTTTTCAAACTCCAATACATTTCGAACTTTAATATCTATCGTGTTTAACCGATTTTTGAATAGTACAAGTATATGTATCTTTTACCATTTTAATGTCTTCGTTTCCCCGTATATTGATGAAAATTATATATATATATATATATATATATATATATATATATATATATACACTATAGCTTACTAAAATATGAAGGATACTATGCAAATATGATTAAATAAAGAATTTAAAGTTATTAAGTAAATGGATTGAAAATGCAAAATACATTTAATTTAACATTTCGCTTAACTGTTTTTCAATTCTCATGAATGGCAACAGTAGATTGTTTTTTATTTTTTCTTTACGAATGGCAACACTGGTCTCTTTTATCAGAGTTCCCGGTTTCGACTCGTTTGTACATACGCTGTGCATTTTCCAGGTATTTGTTTTTTCTTTTTTATTCCTTCTTTATGTATGTCGTCCAAGTAGAAATAGTTTATAGATATAATCTATCTATTTCTTCAGAAACATACATGTTTTGTGTCTGCTTCGTAAAATACTTGGACTTGAGAACGAATTTTACGAAGTGAACATTTCCATTTGTTTAGGCTTAGCCCTTTTCCACGTGTATAACGATATAGCTTGTTTTATTAAGTTTTTCTTTTTTCGTTTCCATACCTTTGAATTTTGTTGATTTTCTGTAACTTGATAGCTTGTGTTTTGTATTTTTTTCCATTTGATTGATGATTTGCTGTATTATATTTTATTCTGTGGGTGTTTTAGAAAGTTAGGTTTATCGTGTTGCATCTTCTTACTTTTCGTTCATTGGATTTTCAAACTACTATTATATATATATATATATATATATATATATATATATATATATATATATATATATATATATTACTTCGGTTTGTGCAAAACAGAATACAAAAAATGTGGAAAAAAAGCTTTGCTATGTTAAATGTTTTCGATCGTAGTGGTAACTTCACGGTTAGATTTTAAACTCTTGGGTTTAACTTCTCACCGATCACCATCTATACTTCTAC
Organism: Amaurobius ferox; assembly: GCA_951213105.1. Classification (NCBI taxonomy): domain Eukaryota; kingdom Metazoa; phylum Arthropoda; class Arachnida; order Araneae; family Amaurobiidae; genus Amaurobius; species Amaurobius ferox. The sequence goes on along the minus strand of OX578138.1, from coordinate 15,943,207 downwards.
TTCAGTTCAACTGGTCCATTCCATCGTGCTTTTAGTCTCGCGTGGTGAGAATTCAAGCTGGCGATCATTCCAAGATGTGTGAGTTGCCTCTTTTGTATGTTTCTGCATTTGTGTGTTATATTTTTCATGATTGTGTTATTTTATGGTATTTAAGTTGAATATTGTCTTGTGTCGTTTCTCTGTGGATCTCGTTTATTCCATTGTTGGGCAGAGATTGCATAAATTTTTAACCACGTGTTTTTATGCAATCATAGAAATAACGGATTTTAGTATGCGTCTAGAATATGCCCCTGAAGACGTTTCTGGCAGATATACTAACTCTTGTATCCCTGCTAATTCCTCTCATCTTATATCCTCTAAAAAAACTTCCTTTAATGCTTATTTTAATCGAGCTTTTAACGTTTGCTCTTCTATTTAGGCTTTAACTAATGAAATTAACTTTATCTTTAATCTTGGCCATGAAGCAAGCAGCTTATTCCTTTGAGTTTATTTGTAAAATATTCGCTCATATTCTCCGTAAATTTATTCAACCTGACACTAAACTAGTTGCTGTAATTGACCTTATGCCGTATAAATCTACAGTCTTCAGTATCAGCCGACAATTTTCCGTCCCCTCATTCAATTTTGCCATGAATTTAAATATAAATTTACTCACTCGAATATTACTACCTTATTCAATCGCATTCGTACCGATAAGTTTAGGGATAGAGATAAATTTAAAAGGTATGCTGGGGTGTACGTTCTACTCCTTTTAACTCCTGATTAATGACTACAAGTTTTATATTGGTAGTACTAAACGTACTGTTGGTATCCGTTTAGTTGAACATGCTCGTGACGTCAAGGATGGTAAACTTTCTACGGCTCTTGCCCAATGTGTTGTTAATGATAACTTTCAACCCTTTTTTGAAAAAACTTTCTTTTTAATTCGTTACAATAACCCTCGTAATATTCTTCTTTATGAATCCCTGTTTATTTATATCTACCGTGATTCCATTGGTAATTTTGTTCCTGTACAAATTTTAAGTTACGCTTGGCGACTCGTCCTCAACTCTATACGTGAAAGACCCGGGCCACCAGACTCACCCTAGGGTATGAGCAGCTGGCTAAGTGGCCGGGGTCCACTCTATGCGTCGAACGTCGAAAGCCCAGACCATCCGTCCCGTCCGAGGACTTAGAGAAACCATTTGGATGGCCGGGCCACTCTATGCGTGTCAAACTTCTGCACAGTTATCTGTGACGTTTCATTTTAATGTAATTTATGCTTGGCTGAAATATGGGCTTGTTTCATTGTCTTTTCTTTTGTATTTGTATTTAATACTTGTTTAAATTTCAAATCTCCCGTTTATAACACTTTTTATTGTAATTTTGTAACTGTTTAATCTTTAATAGCTTGTTTATAATACTATCTAATTATCATTATTCCGTAGCTGATTTATGCAAACTTTGTCTGCCGATTTGGCCTATATATAAGCTTATTTCCAAGGTAATTTTTCATATAGCCACTGATGCTGATGCCCGAAAGCGCTCTGGCCTATTAATATTTGGACGTCGTATAGGATGGTTTTTATTTGATTAAATGATCCTTTTATCCATGATTTGTGACTTTAATTTTATGCTTAGATATATACTATTCATTGATTTATTTTCTTTTTCCTGGTCATTCAATGGTCTACTTTTCCAGCCCTTTCTCGTTACTTTTTGCTTTTAATGTAAATCAAATATGCGTTATTTTACGACCCGACTAGATATATGCATTTAATTCTCCTCTTGATTGATGAATCTCTATTTTTTACATCTTTATGTTGTTAGCATTTTTTAAGTTAAAGTTTTTTTTAGTTACAACTTCTTTCTATTTTATCATTGGAATTTCATATTATAATTTTATTATATATATAATTTGTTTAATAATATACTCGTATATATATATTATTTGTTAAATTGTATTATTTGCCCGATACTTGTAAAGACATCATTGTATAGAGAAAACATACATTTTTATATTCATTTTTAAGGGAATTAAGTTAATTATTTAAAGAGAATTTTTTAAAGAACTGCATCATTTAGAATATTACTAGATTTTGCACACATATATTGCACTCACGAGCAACACCGGTTGTATCTGCTAGTGAATTTAATAAATATAGAATAATTCCCCAAATTTCAGTCCCTCAAAATAAAAATATTTTTTTAAATGCTCTTATTTTGGGGTCAAATCTAAAATTTTGGGGGCCCTTTTACATACTTAAAAGACTAATAGCTACGCTGCTGATAGAACATTTCAGTTTTTTTTCAATTTATTTTTTAAAAAACACGAATTAAGTTCCAATTTATTAATTTTTACTAATACAGATATATATAGATATTTTAAATTTATCCCTATATGGGGCAGTATATAATGCAAAATCTATCTAAGACAGCAAAACAAAAACTTCTCCAAACTTTTTCTGGTTCAGATTTGAATAAGGCGTATCCCTTTCCTCCGAGACCCAATCAGAAAGCCGTGCTCTTCCCTCATTGGTTAAACTGTTTGATTGGCGGACCTCCCGCAGTGTCAGGGGCGGGGGAACAGTCAGCTGGCATTTTATGAATGTACATTTATTCTCCGATAATCGTACGCGTGTGTCGGGTCATAGGATTTGTGCAAGAGGTTGCAGAACGTAATGGAATCATGCCAGGTTTATAATCGGAATATAACAAATTATTATGGACAACACCATTCACCCTGGTAAGTCCGAAGTTTTCTTTGTAATGAAAAAAAAAAAACTGTTATTATATTATTGTTAAAAGCAAGAACTTTTCTCGAGATGCAAAATGTTCATAAATAGCATTATTAAGACCGCCCCTATTCTCCTGAGACACTGGCTGCGTAAATGGGGGTCCCCTGTCAATTACAGATTTAGCTTTGCCACTTGTCGATTACAGAACTAACCTTGTCAATTGGAGAGCTAATTTTCAGGCTATGCTAGCCGGTAAGTCATAGACGTCCAAGTCGGAATTGGAGTTGGATCCTCGGGTCCCGACCTGCTTATAGCGGTCCGAGTTATGTACATAACACCAAGTATTACATATTTGATGATATATACTACTTTTTATTTTTTATACAATTTTTAATATAAATTTATTTTGAAAAGGACAATATCTCGAGAACGGTTTGAGCTAGCGTTCTAAATTCTGTGCCATTTGTTTTAGAATAATAGGGTGCATTGAATATTTTTCAAAAATACCACCTTATTAAATAAAGTTATTCTTATAAATAACAAGTCTTGTATTCAAATCAAATTTAACATCAGTAAAACGCCAAGAGTTAAAATAAATGTGTATATATACGACACTTGTAGTTATTCATTTATTTTGTTGTAAAAAAAAAAAAAAATAGTTCAGTTTAAAGGACGTATCGGTAACATTTCATTTTCTTGAAATGCCATATTGACACACATTATTTATTTAATTAATTAACTATGAATCGTAAGAATTAAGTTAATTTCCTAATTTTCTTTTGTCGAAATACATATATGTAGTTTGTGTATTAAAACGTGAAGATTAATCGGAGAATTTAAACATTTATAAAAATGAAAAGTCGTAGTTATTTAAATGGATATTTTAATAACTAATTTAAAGAGTAAGTAACAATGAAAATTTTAGAACTATTTTATTGATATATATAAAAATAAATTATTACATTTAGTGTGAAATTTTTTTATTAAAAAGCACCCAACGGTATTTAAAAAATGTCTTTTATTTTTCCTACATACATAGTATACTGTATAGAGAAAATAAATGATTATTACATATATATATATAAATATGTATGTAAAAATTTAGAGCTTAGATAATTTTTCCCCTTGTGATTCGTAAGATGAAAATGAATTTTTCGAATTTCATAACATTAATTCTCATAAAGATAATATATAATTTTTGATAATAAATACGGTTTTTGTGAAAGAATCATAACTTTTCGTATATTGTTTTTCTACCCAATCAAAAAATATTCTTTTTTTATTACAGTGAAAATATTATAGGAAAAATAAATTATTATTACATTTAGTGCGAAATTTTTTTATTAAAAAGCACCCAATGGGAGCAAAAAATGCCTATTTTATTTTTCCGACATACATAGTATAATGTATAGGGAAAATAAATGGTTATTATATTATATTGTGAATTTTTTTTATTTAAAGGCACCCAATGGGAGCAAAAAATGCCTATTTTATTTTTCCTACATACATAGTATAATATATAGGGAAAATAAATGATTATTACATTATACTGTGAAATTTTAATAATCTGAACATTCGATCGCGTTTAAAATCTATAGGGTTTCCGTATTCATTGATTGTGCATATTTTCGAAACGCCTCATTCACTGTGTAAATAATTGGTTCCAGCGGTATTCGAACAGTCGATCAGAAACACGAGTCGATGCTTTATATCCATTTAGCTACTTGAACGATAGTCTTTCCCGCTTACATTTGCGGAGAACATCTGTTATGAAAATAAATAAATGGATGCTACTAGCTAAGCATTATTACATTATTTGGGTAAACAACCGCTAACTAGCTGGCTAAGAAACTTTCAAATTAGGCTAGTAAACTTTTATCTACTATAGTAGTCTAGTAGTCACTGCTGCCATAACTTTTAGCTTCAACCTAGTGATGTCAAAGAGCAGTCGATAAAATTGTATTATGTGGCTAAATGAAGAGAAAATGGAACAAAAGTTTTATCCAAATGTGTCTTTTTGTATAATAGTGTTTATAAAATCTTACTATTAATAGACGTAATTTCAAAACACATATATTTTTCGTGTTTTGAAGACATCCCCGATTTAAAAATTGTGATATAAAATAGACTAACAAACCGATATTTGTAATTTAATAGCAACTCATTTTCTGAAGCCCTCCGTTCACTAATTATAATTTCTTTTGAAGTTATTGGTTTCGACAAAGTTCAGGAGTGGAACAGGATGGAAAAGAAAAGGTCACAAATTTTGACTGCTTTCTAGAGTTCCTTTATAGATAAGGGACTCTATTGCTACAGAATCTACTGCTATCTGGATGGTACCGCCATCTATTGCACGTTCCTAAACGTAAAACTATTCAGACTCGCGATTTTCTCATATCAGTTTCTTGACGGCTGAAAATATTATTACAAAATTTTCATCATAACGCTATCGGAAAGATCTAAAAATTGTCTTTGAAAGAAACTTTAAATGGGATCCATACGATTAATAGACGAATTTTCGTGAATTTTTAAAGTATATGCTTTTCGTGCTTTGAAAACATCCCCGATTTAAAACTATGGAGATAATATTTTGATTAACGTGATTTTTAAATAAATATATATATATATATGTGTGTGTGTGTGTATATATATGTGTATATATATATATATATATATATCTTATTTTTAAGACGTAATTCATTATAAAATTCAGATATAGAAAAAATTGCTTCTGAGATTAATTAATTAGCTATTCCTAATTAATAATTAAATTAATTAACTATTCCTAATTAATTACTTTAAAACTAAATAATTATTATTTAGATAGAATATGAAAATTAGAAAGCGTTACAACGTGGCCTCCTATTTTTATTTATTTATTATTTTTAAGGCATCTTTTCAATTTTATTCCATTAAACTACTGCGGGGGTCACACTAAAAATAGTGTTTTCGTGTTCTAGAAGTCCCAAAACGTGTGAATCCGTCGAAAACTTCATTTGCGATTTTCGACACGATTTCGATACTTTCTCTATACACTACCAAGTATTGCAGGGAGAGCAATATGCTTCATTTAACAGTCGGTTAATTGCAAATCTAATTTCTCAAAATCTCAAGTTTTCACAATTTCAGTCTGCACAAACTATTCTGACTGCACTACTCATGATATACTGCTTGAAAATCTTCTCTCTTCTGATACTGGCACCACAAAAAAGCTATATCTCCTGCATATCTGTCAAATATTCTCCTGAAAAATGTCCCCCTCTTTGCGGCATAAGCAAGCATTTGAAACAAAACAAAACAAAACTTAGCCCATTATAAGCAACCCATTAGCAAATTACATTCTTGAGTAAGACGGAAAAGCTTTTGAGTGAAATAAAAATTAAATTTGCCAAATAAACCCATATTTACTATGAATGGTAGTGGCTTATTCTGTCAACAATGCAATTTGCTTGTCATAAGAGAATTTCTTTTTCTAATATAATTGTTTTTTTTTTTATAATTCATTAATGCAATTAAATGATCCTATTTAAACATTTTTAATTAGTTAACAGGTTTCCACATCCTTATGGTTTGAGATCCTGACAAATTAGCGTGTTACAATGTCACAATGTCTAATATAGAAGCGTTTTATGTCGACCACATAAAAGGATTGAAATTTCCAGTTCCCATAGCAGTTCGCAAAAAATGTTTCTTATAGCAAGTTTCTTGCTGCCATTGCAGATATTGGTTATTTTTTCTATGCTCACGAGTGCAAATAATTAACGCGAAACCAGCCCATGGATACTCATCTGCAAGAGAAGTGTCTTCCGAATTTTGGGATTGCCCTTTATAACCGGATTTTTTGTTTATGATCCACAAATATTCTTTTAAAATATATCTTTTATTGATACAATTACATGAAAACAAATTTTCCGTGACTTTTCACGGCTACTCATGCCAGACAAATCTCTCATTGCTGAGACTACTTTCCGACAAATGGACTGCAATCTTTTTTTTTAGAGAAGTTGAAAACATTCATTCATTTTTAGGGGTAGGGAAATAAAAATCAAAAAAATAAAGTAGAGAGAGAAATCTTGTTTTAAAAGGTCTGTGGTCTGTTCAAAATTTAATTCGATTTCTAAATTTATACACGTGACTGAAATTTAATGACTTTTATATTTTAGTGGAGGGGAGGGGGCAGTGGTTGGAAAAACTACTTTATTATTGCAGTGATCTACAACTACATTATGACAAATGTAGTTAACTACAACTATTTTTTTTAAAAATCAGTGACTACAAACTACTTTTAAAATGTAGTCACTACATTTATAAGACGAATTTACTTTTATAAGACGAATTTTGCCACAGCTTCAACTTTCACAAAAATTTGAGGATATGGGTATACTGTGGTCATTTAACATACTTATTCTGAATAATTAAAATTCACTGATCAACTTGCCAATCTTTACGCTTTTACCCATTTCTGAAAACAGCAAAATAAAATATAAGTATAACCTTTAAAATCAAAGACAACTAAAAAAAATCTGATGTGGGCAACACATGACTTTCCTTATATAATGCAATGAATTTACTATTTTTACAATAAAAAAATAGGTTTTTCTTATAGTAGCTATTTATGTTCTTCCCAAGAAATTTAATTTTCGTCAATTAGTCGTCATTTTCACTGATTTAGTGTCATTTTTATCCATTTGGCGAGATTTCCGTTAATTTGGCAACATTTTAAAAAGTCACCAAGTTGGCAACATTCCGTCAAATTCGGCGTCAAAATCTCGCCAAGTGTTATGGACGGAGAAATAAGTTATTCTAATAGCAGATAAATAACTATTGGCGTTCAAATACAAAAGTATTACTCAGAGTATCTTTTCTCATGAATGGAACGAGTTAGATCCACGAGAATGATGTCACCCAATTTATCGCATGATATTACATATGAAAAGTGAACATGTTTCTCAACAGTTAATATACTTATTTTAATTTATGGGAATTTTTGATAAATTTATTTTAAAAATGTGCAATATCTCGGGAACAGTTCATGCTAGCGTTCTAAAGTTTATGTCAATCGTTTCCTAAGGAAAAATTACATTAGAAATGTCTATTTGAGTAACTTTATTAAAGGTTTTGATTTTTTGATGATTTTTTCAAAATTTAACTCGACAATTTAGGGGGATTCTGAACATTTGATTACGTTTAAAAACAATAGGCTTCCAGTATTCATGGATTGTGATTTTTGTACCAAATTTCGTTCGAATCAGTCCATTTGTTCGTCAGTTATCGTCTCCACAGACTCACTGACACACACACACACGGATATCACTTCAAAAATGTTTGATTCGTGATCAGGGATGCTTGAAACGTGCTTTCCCGTCGAAAACTTGAATTCGAATTTTCGACCCCGTCACAATATTTTCCTTAAATATTATGTATATAAGGAAAGTAATAGGTTTTAAAGTCCTTTAATAAAATCTCCTTTCCTCGACGTACAAGGACATTGTGATGCCCGAAAGCGCTTTGTCCGTGTCATTTTTGTACGTCGAGGAAAGGAGATTTAAAGACTTTAAAACCCATTTTTGGTTGTCTTTGATTTTAAAGTTTAATTAATGTTGACATGTATCCATTTTATTTATTAAAAGTGTAAAATAAAATAAAAGTAAAAACTATTTATTTAAAAACATGTTTGTTCATTTTTTGTAGAATTTGGATCTCAAAATTGCAATCACATAAGCAGGATCTTTTGGGAAATAACACATCTGAATATATCCATATAAAAAATCAACTTCATGAGGCAATGGCCGTCCTAACCCTGTAGCATCCCTGCAGCCATTCATCGCACATCGTTGCGCAGAACATTGAATTTCATATAAATGAAGAAAGGGTGATCACATGATATGTAGAATATAGCACCTTGTTTGTTTACTCAAGTAACGTTAAAAGTAGAATCAAAACGCGTTACAAACTAGTGATTTATTGTATGGCACTACTCGCTACACTACTTATTTTTAAAAGTAGCGCGTTACACTACAAACTACGAGAAAAAGTAGCGACTACTGTAGTTTCGCTACTTTTAGCGCGCTACTTCCGACCACTGGGTGAGACCGCCAACTTCTCCTGCTACCAGTACCGTCAAACTAGACATCTTGATTAACTCGTAAGTGTGTCGCTCATAGGCGCCGACTTTAAAAAATTTCGGGGGGGTGCTCAAAAATTAAAATGTCTTTACATGTTTTTAATCGTTCGGGAAAATGGTAGCTTATCATGAATATAATGAAGTCCTACAAGGTTTGCAAAATTGGTCAGGATAAAACATAAACCCATGCAGAACTTATATCCCCATCAGGGACGTCTCCAGACCGAATTTCAGGATGGGGGCAAATAACTTTAAAACACGTAATAACATAAATGAGAAAAGTATTTGCACTCTCAAATTTCTATAATTACTTACACAAAATGTATTTAATCGGAGTTGTGCTCTTTGTGAACTCGTCTGCGATTAAATTCATGTTCAATTTGGCAGCTATCTCCTTGTAAATATGCAGAAAAACCACGCTATTTTGTCTCTGCTGCTTCATTGTATATCTCAAGTAAGTCGTGAGTCGTCGGAAAGTAGAAAAATATCTTTCAGGTGTACAGGATGTAACCAGAACTGTTAATATTCGGTTTATTAATTTCCAGAACTCTTGTATGAGCGAGTGGAAATGTTTTCTTTTCTATTAAAAAAATCAACTATATCGGATATACTGTTAATTTCTGCAGAATTCGACACCGTTAATGTGTCCCAAAACATATCCCGGTGAAGCAACAACCTTTTGCCATCAAAATCCGAACCGTAAAAAGATACTATTTGTTCTTAACTTTTAATTTCATTGAGGCCAAAGTTTTCAATCATGAAAAGATGCTCCATCGTATTTTTCTCAAATCTTGTTTTTAGGGAACTTATATGACATTGTCCACTAATTGAAAGTAAATTTGACGATATCTTTCTTTAGGTGACTGAAATTGATGAGGATCACTTACTTCCCTTGTCAAATCTTCTTGAAATTTTTCTAATCCGTGGAAGGACTGGATCTTCTAAATCCAATTCTACACCCTTTTTTACTACTTAAATCCTCAAAATTATTTTCTTCTCGCTGAGTCTGAATATACTCTACTACACTTTTGATGTAATTATTTGCATCTTGAAAGTTCAAGGATGTTTTCTGGAGAGCAATATTTAATGTCGCCACTCTTTGAAAGACAAAAATAACAATTTTTGTTATAAAGAAAAATTCGAATTCTTGATTTTTTTTTTTTTTTTTTTTTTTTTTTTTTTTTTTTTTTTAAGAAAGCCGTTAGCTTTTACTCCTGCTTCACTAACTTCCTTACACATACCTTCGAGGAACTTAATGACCATTTCTTAATTTTTTTCCAATGATGAAAGGGAGCTAACTCTCAAACACCATCTAGTTAGACAGAATGGCCTTAAAGAAACTGCATTGTCTGAACCCAATTGAAACGTTTGGAAAATTTTTAATCTCTTTGGAGATCCTCTTATAAACGATATTAAATCGAGCACCAAAGTTAAGTAATCACGAATTATTTGTAATTTACACATACTGTCTTGCACTACCGAATTTAATGTGCAAAACAATGAATATAAATCGCCCTTGGCTCAATAAAAAAAATCCTTGATTGCAGTCTTGAATGATGGCCGCTGATATTAGCAGCGCCATCGTAGCACTAACCACGGCAATTTTTGATATCCAGACCAAAGCGAGCTAGAACATCTGTTACTGCACATCCGCTAAGGACGAAACCTTAAAACATAAAATAAAATTTAAATTAAAAAATGCACTGGTTTCGCGTCTTATAAATTGAGAATTAATAAATATTAGTAATAGAGATGGCAAATACTCAAATAGAAAGTATTCGAAATCTGGAATATTACGTCACTAGAAAAAAATTCAAATATCGGCACCGTGATTAAAACATTTACAAGTATTTACAGGAGATTAAAACCCAAACTATAAAACATATTAAAGTTATAGAAAACAATATACCAAAATGTAAATTAGCAAGTTTAAAAACAATAAATTAGCATAAATTAATATATACGGGTAATTCATACGGGATGGATTTGACAAACACCCATCTCCCTTTCAGGGTGCTGGAGCACCTGAGCACCTCCGCAGTCGGCGCCTATGGTGCCACTGGTCTCGGCTTACCACTTTCTCACCAGACTTAACCATTTTCCAAAGGATGCGACTGTGGGATGAACCGTGAGACTTCTTCAAAAAAATGTCTAGATTTTTCCAAATTAATTGTGTCTTCCGATTAGCGGCATATTCTGTATGGATTGTAAAGTAAAGGAGGTGTGTCTGAAGGGTAGGTCGTTGTTGGGACATTGGTCTCACTGACTGAACAGGTTTCAGAGATACCCAGTAAGAATTGAGACGGTTCCTTTTCGAGGTAGGGAACTTGTGGGTGCAACATCCATGGAACGCTAATCCTACTTCTGAGGATTAAAACGATATGTAGGCGCCACAGTAGGTGCCAAGTTGACTACATGGGGGTTTCCTTTGATAATTGTTTCCGGCGTAGGCGTAACGAGGAACTTAAATAACTAAACATTTATGGGACTTTAATAATGATTTTAATTTTTAAGATGAAGGTCAATTTCTAATTTAATTTCAGTTCTCAATTGGAATTTTTTTCTTGATGGTTTGTATATTTTTTTTTCTCATTCGAACTCTGTCAGCAACGACCAATCTCTTTTCCTCTCTTCCTCTTTGAAAGCTATTGCTTAATTTTTATTTATTCCCTTTTTACTTTCCTTGCAGTACATGGTAATGTATAGGGAAAGTATTGGAATCATGTCGAAAATCGCAACACGAGTTTTCGACAGATCTACACGTTTTAGGACCTCTAGAACACGAAATAACTGTTTTTAGCGTGACGTCCGTACCTGTGTCTGTCTGTGCAAAGAATGTATCCACTCTATCTGAAAAACTAATTGACCGAATTTCATAAAATTTGGCAGGTAATGGAATCTGGTACTGATTAGATTTTGGTGCGATCCAGGATAAAAAAAAACCCTGCTTTTTTTTTGTTTTTGCAAAATGATCTGCAAAAATTGCTCTATCCACTCTAGCTGAAAAACTAATTTAGCAAATTTCACAAAATTTGGTAGATAAGTCACTTGTGGGATACTCTGGTGCTGATTAGATTTTAGTACGATTCGGAAAAACAGAACGTGTCCTTTTCTGCGAAATGGCCTGCAAAAGTAATCAAAATATAAAATAAACGACTACGTAGGCTCAAATATATGAATTAAATGTTTGTTTTATACGTAATTTTTGACGATGAAAAGAATAAAGCCAACCCTACTATTGACTAGTCATTCTCTAGATATTTTAGTTCTTTCCGCATTTTCGCTATGTTACCAGTCCAGTTACCAAATGAAAACGAAAATTGAATTAAAAGTGTATCATTGAAAATAATTATGGGTGGTATTTTGTGCAATGAAATGCAATTTAATGAATTATTGAAGAAATAAAGAAAACGTGAAAAATGAGTCTGCGAGTAAAGTAATGTGCTGCCCACATCAGTTTTTTACTTTCCCTGCAATACATGGTAATGTATAGGGAAAGTATTGGATTCGTGCTGAAAATCGTAACTCGAGTTTTCGACGAATCTACATGTTTTAGGACCTCTAGAATACGAAAACATTATTTTTTAGCATGACGTCTGTGTGTCCATGTAATATATATATAATTACTCTAACTCACAAATGAATAGACTCAATTTCATAAAATTTGGTAGCTAAGTCACTTGTGTATGGCCCTGGTACTGATTAGGTTTTGGTACGATTCGGAATAAAAGAACTTGACAATTTTAGAAATGGTCCGCAAAAATTGCCTGTATTCACTCTGACTGAAAAACTATTTGACCCAATTTCACAAAATTTGGTAGATAAGTCACTTGTGGGATACCTTGATGCTGATTAGATTTTGGTACGATTCGGAAAAGAAGATTTTTACTAAATGGCCCGAGAAAATCGTCAAAATCTAAAATAAAAAACAACATATGCTCAAATGTATCCATTAAATGCTAGTTTTATACTTAATTTTTACGACGAAAAGAATAAGACCAACCCTATTACTCTAGGCTTGGCCGTTCTCGAGATATTTTAGTTTTTTCGCATTTTTTTCTACCCCGGTTTTGATAATAAGTCCAGTTACCCGATGAAAATGAAAGCTGAATGAAAAGTGTCTTTTCAATTAATGATGCGCGTTATTGAGTGCCATTAAACTCCATTTAATGAATTTAATGAATAGCGAAATAAAGGGAAAATGAATTCGAGTTTGCAGAGAAAACCATGTGCTGCTCATATCAGATTTGTGTGTGTGTGTGTGTGTGTGTTGTACTAGTTTAAATGTCTAAAATGTTACACTGCATGACATCACCGGCCGTCCAAATAGCTGCTCTTAGTCCTCTGGACGAGTCGGACGGTCTGGGTCTTCAACACTGCATGACATCTGTAACATTTGACCCGGGCCTAAGGCTATGGTAAACTTTGAACAAATCCGAACTGTTGTTCTTGCCTACAACCGAGAAGAATATCGTACAGGACAGAGCACCAGGCGCCTTTAATCTCCAATCTCATTATGTGGTTCTCATCATCAAACTGTGACATTAATTCATTGACCCGAAATTGTTCTTGCCTCAACAATTCCTACTCCTTTATTTATGTCGAGTGAAGTGTGAAAAAAAACCTCCCCACCCCCAATGCAACAGGCGAGATAGGTCTTTTCTTGTCCGGACGTGTCTTTTAAATGTGTCATGCGCTCTATATGCACACGATTACTCACTTCATTGAATTTAACCTGCTGTTACGAAGAGGTATGCAGACAACTTGGCGTCATCCACGATTTCCTTCTATTTAACCTAAAGTGTTAAATTTAAATTCAAAGTTTAGGCATCATATGATGACTGATTTCTTTGCTCTGCCGAGCGGAGAAATGGGATATTCTTATAGTCTACTCTTATGTTCTTTCCAAGATACTTAATCTTTATCAATCAGTCGTCATTTTCAGTGATTTAGCGTTATTTTTTGCAATTTGGCGACATTTACGTTAATTAGACAACATTGTCGCCGATTTGGCGACATTCCACCAAAATATCGCCAAGCGGACGGATAAATAAGTTATTCTTATAGCAGATAAATGACTATTTATGGGCGCCCAAATACAAAAGTATTACCCAAATTATCTTTTCTCAGGAATGGAACGAACTAAATCCACGAGAATGATGTCATTTAATGTATCGCATGATATTACTTATTAAAAGTGAACTTATTTCACAATAGTTAATATTTTTTTTTCATTTTATGTGATTTTTGATATATTTTTAAATGTGCAATATCTCGAGAATGGTTCGTTCTAGCGTTCTAAACGTTATGTCAATCGGTTTTTAATGAAAAATTACATAAGAAATGACTATTTACGTAACTTTATTAGAGATTTTGAATTTTTGATGATTTTTTCAAAATATCATTCGAAAATTTAGGAGGGGGGGGGGGGGGGTCTGAACATTCGATTGTATAAAAAAGAAAAAGGCTTCTAGTATTGACAGATTTTTTCCTTCCTCGAAATGAACCAACGCGGTATTATAATAATACAGTTAAACCTGTTTGAAACGGAATACTGTCATAAGCGGAAAATATTTGAAGTCCCGTCCGAAGATATAGTAAATTTGTTATTTCCACTGTTCAAGACGGGAAATTCTTCCGGTCCCCTGAAATTCCGTTTAAAGTAGCTTTGACTATACCTGGATGAAATGAACAACCTCATCTTTGAGAGTAGACTCCATATAGTATTCTGTGAGTAGACCAGTGGTCTCCTCTCCACATTACAATCTGTGGGCCATATGATTCATACATCTGGCTCGCAGTTGATGTCTGACCAGAAAAAAAAATAATAAAATAAAATTATGGAAATGCAACATCAGTTTTAAAAGTAGCATAATTTAAAAGTCGCGCATTTCACACGTACTACGCTACGCAAATTCAATTTTTAAGGGAGAAAAGTTGGTAGGTTATTGATTTAATGATGGAAATATGATTCGGCAAGAAAAATTATATAAGAAACATAATAACTTGGAAATTATTGGGGCGGAGAGCCTACCCCAGCTCCGCCGCCTAAATGGCGCCTCGCACTTAATCAGACATTTGCCCCTAGAACACTTGCCTCTAGAACACTTGACAGAATACTTGCCTTTAAAACAGTTGATAGGACACGTGCCCCTAAAACACTTGATATAAATCTTGACCCTAGAACATTTGTAATTCGAAGCCTGTTTGGTTATTTGGATTGAGAGATGTGCTATGGAGGGTCAATTTGGTTAATTAGATTTTTGTTGGACAGTTGTCACTCAAGGACAACCTCGAGAACACTTTACACTTGAGGAAGATCGGCCAGGGTAATGGTAATTGGTAAGAAAAGAGGGAATCGCCTATGTGGTGGACTATCGTCAATATGGACAACTCATTTAATTGGTTAGGCAATGGTGGAAGGGATACATAATCCCCGTGTTTACGCCCTTGCTCTAACGGACTGTTCATTTTAGGAGCGAAAAGTAGGAAGGGTTATGAAGCAGGTAGGGTTTGGCGACAAGAAAATCCAATTTTCGTGGAAGGGTTACTGACCTTTGACAAGATTTGATCAAAATCATATCTCAAATATCAAAAAGTGTCTGGCAAAGTGCATCTATGTCAATACGACACAAACTCGAAATGATTACTTGACAGATCCTGCATGAAACTGACAAGAGTTGATGGAATGATCAACGACTTTGTTTATTGGGGAATTTCTTGGGGTTTTAGATGATGTGTATTCTGAATCGTTTTCACGAGCGATTTCGCAATCGGCTATATAATTTATGACATCTTGATATTTTTGTTTGCCTGTCTTTGGAGGTAGCAGACAGAGCAGAGACAAATTCAAATGCTCAAAAGATTCCCAGGCTTTCAAACAGAATTATCAACTCTATAATTGGTATGTTTTCTGAAATTTCTATTCAATGTAGGAGTTGCTTTTCACGGAATTGCAACTAGGTGCTGCCCCTATAATTTAGGTTAGTTTGTAGAAATATATTGTTCTGAGTCGTAGATAGGACTCGTGGTGTAGCAAGGGTGTAGGACGCCCGGGGACATACACAAGTTTGCGCCCATGTGTCGTGATAAAATAAATTTATCAGACGCAGCTTCTCCTGATACCATGTTTAAAATAAGGTGCAACAGAATATGCCGGAATAATTATACGTTTTTACCATTTTTACGGCAGTTATCGTGCAAACGGACAGACAGACAGAAAGAATGACCAAAGTCATCAACACTTTTCAGTCGGAAAAACTATGTTGTTCTGTTTTTAAAAAAAAAACTAGGAAGTTAAATTAACTTGGAGATTCTGAAAATGTTCAAGGTTTGTTGAGGTGTTGAGGTTGGAACAAAATAGATGGAAATATATGTATTTATGTTCCGCCGGATGAGTTTATAGATTAACTTGAATGTGAAATCTCGTAAGATATATATTGTATGTATGAGGTTATATATACCGCCAGGCGAGTTAGTAAAATAATGTGATATTTTGACGTGAAGTCTATAGGGTCGAAGTATTCAAATGAAATCGAGGTGAAAATTAAAAATGATAAACAGTTAGCGAGTCATTTGTAGCCCTTTAAAAACTTGTAAACGAAACAAATAAGTCTGAAAACATCGAATAAACTTATTGAACCGTAGTAGAGGTTTTTTTTTTACAAAATGGAAATCACGCAACACCATTTCGGTTCCATCGGACTGGAGACTAACCCTAGATACTGTAATAAAAAATCCGTAGCAACATTTTATGCATTTATCTTTTTGTTTATTAAATGTTAACAAAACATTTGAAAACATATTATTTACTTCTATTTCACATTTTAAGCTTTATATGTGGAATATTATTTAGATAATATTTCTATTTAAACATTACCAAAGCTTTTCTAAAATTGCATTATGTATTAATCCACAAAAAAATTAAATATCTAAATGGGTAAAAAACGAAACATAATGTTTTGTTATGTATGATTTATAAAAAGAAAAAATATTTTTCAAAACTGCGCAAAAGGTTTTTGGTATTAAAATTTAAGCAAATAGTTCAGTCAAGTTGATGAGATTTTTACTTTCTCATAGTATGTACAATAGTATATTGTTTTCCCGAAAATTTTCGAATTCGGGAGTTTGATGCCAATATATGTTTTAGGACCTCCTGAACACGTTTGGACTATTTTTGGAGTGATGTCCATCTGTCTGTGGTCGTTTTCTTTGTGTTCATGGTAATATTAACGGATTTTCACAAACTTTATATCCGGGTTTGTTATCGAAAAATCTAGAACCAGATAGATATTTTTTTTAATTCGAGCGAAGAATTCGAAATTTTATATTTTTTTTAACATGGTAGCATATAAGACAAGATTGAATATAATCATGCATATAAAAGGGATTATTTATGGCTCAATGATGACGTGACTTAATGGTTTCAATCATGGTTGTGAAAAAAAGCCTCGATACAATTTTTGTGTTCGTGATGTCATGAGCCCCTCTTGGGGGAGAGGGAGAGTGCCCTCCCGGGGGGTATATTGTCAGGTATGATATTAATTGAAAGATTTTTTTCAAGTCTTTTAAAGTAAAGAGTGACATGTCATAATTGTGATCTTTTGGACCAAAAATACAGATTTTTCAAACTTTTTGTAATATATATATAATAATAATAGTTTGAAGATCCAATGATAGAATATATATATATATATATATATATATATATATATATTTGAAAAATGTAATAATAAAAAATTCAAGTAATATTAACATCGCCATAGAAGCAAAACCACGGCCATAATGCCGATAAGAAAAAAGAACAGCACCGGTCCAAATTCGATGATTAATCAGAATTAAATTCATCTCTAGGTCTGAGTATTTAATTCTAATTAACCCAAACAAATGCCTGTTTCAGGTTGATCAATAGTACATTACTATAAATACTCAAACTCAGACTACAGGCATCAAAAAATGAAAAAATGAATATAAGAAAATTTGTATTACCATATGGCATGAACCCTTCTTCTTTCATCACGTGTATACGCGATCAACCTCAACAACTTAAATTTTCTAGAAGCACCGGAATAAACAAGTCGAAATACAACCAGGGAGGCAGTACGAACGGCCACAGCTACTCTGATATATATATATATATATATATATATATATATATATATATATATATATATATATATATATATATATGAATATTAAAAGAATAAAATGAATAAGAAAAGCATTTCTGAATCCATGTACGTTATCAAGAGCCATACATGTTTCATTAATGCTGATTCTACGTTTCTGTGTACACAAGTGTAAAATGTATTACAGAAATAATGTACATGGCCCAATATATGTATATATATATATATATATATATATATATATATATATGCAAAAAAATAATAATAATAATCACAAGCTGCTTAAAATTTACTGTAAAAACCCATTTCTCCATCCTCCCATCTCTATAACATTTTGCAGGATATTGCCAACTTGGCGACTTTTTAAATGTTGCGAAACGATGGGAATGGATGAAAATGCTGCCAAATCGAAAAAAATACCAAATCTAAAACATATACCGCCCATATACCGCCCAATCGATAAAAAATGTCGCTAAGTTCATAAAAGTGACGCTAAATAAATTAAATTAAATGTGTTCTGTTAGGAGATAGCTTTGTATAATGACATTTCGATATCGTTTATCTGTCAATCCAACAGACATTATAAAATTCTAATGCCGCGCCTATTAGAGTCTAATGAAAAAATTTTAAGAGTTCCGTGGTTTAAGAGAATTTCAGCGAAGATACGAGGGGAGAAGAATAAGGATTCCTTGATCGGTGATCATTATAGGGGTAGGCGAGTTGCGCCGCGATATCCGAATGCTAAGAATACGATTCTACTCGAAGTCGAAGAGTAGTTAAAAAAATATTTAACCCTGACCGCTTGGAGTACTTTGGCTCGTAGACTTTCAGGTCATCGGCTATAATATTTGAGACTTTCCTATGATTTCTCTAAAATTTATGTGAAAATCTTTAAATGACTTTCATAAAGGGCCTAAAACTGAGATCACGACTAACGGCCTCGAGTTTAACATATAAGGATAGAACGAAGAGTCAGACTCTGAAAAATGTGAAGTTTCCGAAGATATGGACATGGCATAAGCTTTGTATAACAGTCATTTATTTGGCATGGACAGACTGCTATTTCTAGCCAAAAATGGTTTAAGGGTGACAATTACAGCTTTCGCCTTGGAATCTAAGTACATTCTTCGGTACTTATAAATTAGATTGCCAGGGTAAAGACTGATTATTGAGTTTAAGTTTAGTATGTGTTGGGGGGGGGGGGGCATTATCGGACTGAGGAACAGTACGACGACATACTTAGAGTTGTTAATCTTTATGTGCCAATTAGTGAGCCAGGTGGAGAGGAAATCCAAATATTTTTTGTAATACCTCGAGAATTTCATGTGTGTGTATGTTAGGCAATCAGGGCGGTGTAGCAAATATGGACGAGAGGATCCTTAGGAATGTTGTTGACGTATAAGTTGAACAGTTCGGGACCCACAAGAGAACCCCTAGGGACTTTTCTAAGAATGTTTCCAGACTCTCGTACTACTGTTCGACTACAACGAGAAGGCATTTGGGTTACGTGATTTTGGACGAGTCCATTAGTTAAATTCAATGACAGGTAGAAACGTCCTAAGAAGAACGGGTTTCCAGAATTGGCGCCTTTAGTGCGAATTAATGCATAATTTGTTCAGTACGATAAAGAGCTTTATATGTATAAGTACATTCAGTGTAAGTGTTGGAATATGGTGCAATTGTTTTCTTCATAATGATTAAAATCATCAATTACAATAATGGCTGTAAATGTTTTATTGAAATTGAAGAGTTCGTGTTGTAATACTTTTCTTGTAACTTAAACCCTTTTATTTACTGAGAAATGCACAACGTGACATACACACATCTCTATATTTTTATCATTATATATTTTACTCTTGATATCTTTATATAACGCGTTTAACTTCTATCAAACACAGAAAAATGTTTCGATCCAAATATTTTTGCTGCCATTAAAAATCATTTCAGTAATATCTATGTATCACATTTTATACAGTTACATATTTCATAAAGTATTAATATTTGTTCATTTTACAATAAATTTTAGTAATTTAATTAATTTTAAATGTGTTATCTAACCATTATCCTTGTTTGTGTGTCACTATTTGGATAGTTCTGCATTAAAGCTTAGATTGCATGGCCGTGTCATCTAAGGAATTTATAACCCCCCCCCCCCCCCGAGAAACAAAATTTGGGAAATTATAAAAATATATAAAACATTTAAAAAATACATAAAATATTTATATTTTATACATATACTTATTTTATATATATATTTTATATTATTTTATATATAAAATCTGATTCTGCACTTTCTGTTGACTCTGAGTCATGTTCTGAAGAGGAATCGGCTCCAACCACAAAACTTATTTCCTCTATAGTTTCTTCCACTAAATTGTCAATTTCCCAATATTTATTTTCAACTTTTACTACGTGCTCACAATATTTATTCCACTGCTCCTTTGTAATACTGGCAATGACTTCAGAAGTTAGATTTTTCATTGTTGTTAAGTTAAGTTCGGCATAAACATTCCTTTATCGCACATGCCTCTTAATGGAAGCCCAAGCCATATATATATATTCTGAATATTATATCACAAATATTATATTCTGATTAACCAAATAAACAGATGTTAGAAGTTGGAACAGGGGTTAGACAGATTTTCAGTCGCAAGCGCAATGCTAGTCCAACGCAACGATTCTAAATGCGGTCCAACAATTCTAAATTTCAAATTATTGGCGAAATACGCTCCACAAACGCGATCGCCAAACAGGTTTCTGCGTTCAGCAACCCTTTCCTTGTAAAGCCCCCAATACATTGGAGAATCAAAGAGACGAGTTTTATTTCCAGACGATACGGGAGCTACCTTCGATTCCATAAATCACCTCTCAGTTTTAGAACAGTCACTTGTGGACATAATACCTTTACCACTACTGCTAGTAAATACTTGCTTAACTGTTTAAATAGAATTAATGAATCCCTTAAACTTAGGTATTCAGGATATTTCATTTTGAACAATAGTTTTGATTTAGTAAATCACCTTAGCAAGCTTCCACAAATTCTTGGTTTCCATATCTTTGATTTTAAAGACCTATTTAATAATATTGTCATTAAAGATTTATATAAAGTTATTATCTCTCTTTATCATGACTATCTGTCTTCCAATAATGTTGCATTTAATGTCAAAAACTTTCCTATGCTCTTGCACTTTGTGTTATACAACAATTATATTATCCAAGGTGATAACATTTATTTACAAACATCTGGTGTACCACAAGGTGGCTGTAGTAGTAGTATACTCGCTAACTTATATCTTTATTATTATGAATGTCATTTTAACTCTAATTCATATATTATATATAGATATGTTGACGACTTAATTTGTATTATCATTGATGATTCCTATCCCATTAATATTGATTTTTACCATCTAACCTAGAATTAATTCCTAATGAGCCTAGCGTTAGTCAAACTGTAAATTATTTAGACCTAAATTTAGATACCCTCAATAATCATGTAATCACCAATCTATATGATAAAAAAGATTCTTACAACATCACTATCATAAAGCTGCTATCATATCAATCTTGTAATTCTATTCAATTGTTTAGAAACATCATTTTAAACCAGCTATTTCGAATACATCGACTTTCTGATCCTCGGTTTCACTTTCTCCACATCAATAATCTTAAACTCATTTGTCAAAATTACCAATATCCGGAAGTATTTGTAAATAATATTATTAATAATTTCAAATATACAAAGTAATAATTTTACACATGCATTATTTATCTTTGATTGGATAACTGAATTTTGAGAATTCACCCATTCTTATCGCCTAACTTACCACTTGGCCTGAGTCTAATACTGTTTACTATTTTCGAATGACTATTTTCCACTTGTCCTGAGTCCTATACTGTTTACTATTTTAGAAAGTCTCCATACATATTATGTATCGTTCAAATGTATTCATTCCGGTGCCCACTCGCATTGACGAAGTGAGGTGAAATGCTCAGTCGCTTGTTCAGCTTACACGTGGTAACAATGCCTGTGAGTTCATATTTCTGTTTGAGGAGGTATTATTTTTCTGATTTGTAATTCAATTGATTTATTTTTCTTCTTCCACTAGCCAGTAGACGGTTCCAATGATGTCTATAGTTAAATACTATCGAGATTGTCAGAAACTGGCTATTCTATCGGTTTTAATTCGAATTGTATGGCTGTCCTGATGTGAATGCAATTTCGAACTAACCGCCATCTTTTGTGCAGTTTCAATTGATTGTTCTCTATGTCTTAATCTTTTATCTTGAGCTAATTTTTATTGCCTTTTCTCATTTTTGCCGTGTTTTCTTTTTATTTTTATTTATATTTATATACTTTTAATTGTGAATTTTGTATCCTATTATTCTTCTCACCCCCCTTTCCATTGTAGTGATAAGTTACCTTCTATCTTTATCCTTAGTCTTGGTCTATAGTTATTCATTTGTAACAGATATGCTAGAGATGGGTTTTTTCGTACATACGGTAGTTTTTGCATAATTTTCGATTAAAATCTTTCAATTTATATATATATATATATCAAATATATATATATATCAAAATATAATATATATATATATATCAAAAGATTTAAATGCGGTAAAGGAAGCTCCTCCCAACATGATTTTAAAGCGGAGATTAAAAGTATGCATCAACAATTCAACAACACATTTCAATGGAAATTTATTAAATCATGGGTATTTGCAGTTAAGAAAAAACAATTAAACATAGTTTATGCTATTTTCTTAAAGTTGAATCTTACTAATGAACATTTTAATCATATTTTCTTTGATTTGCTCATTACTAGATCAAAATATTTAAAAATAAAACTTAATCAATTTCATAATAATAACTGTTCTAATTCTTATTGTGTAATATCTTTTAAGCATCCTATTTATAATTCTATAAACTTTAAGAATTTATTTAATCATTTTCATCATTTATTGCCTGTAAAGGATTTGAATGTTACTAAAACTTTTAAATATAACAAGCCTATTGGAAGAACCATTTTTAATTACAATGCAATTTCAAAATCTCTCTCAGTCGACAAAGATTCCTCAACAAATGTAGATGGTGAATGTATTTGTAGTGTTGATAATTATGCTAATTTTATAAATCCACACTTGGGGCATATAGTTACTGGAGACTTAGCCATTGTAAAAGATAAATCTTTAAGAACTATAATGTCATTTGGTACTAAATTCAGATTACTTTCATGTAATAATTCTAAACAAGTCTTAAAGTCAATCAATCTGGACCTTGATAAATTTATTTATGGATTAGCTTCTAAATATGCTCAGCCTTTAGAGGCATTTAATATGTGGAAATTTACTATTTTAAGATCTATTAAAAATGCCATTTGTAGTATTAATTTATCTAGATCTATATATAATATGGATAATATAAAGCACTCTGTTAATGATTTACATAGATCTTTTGTTATTACTTATGTTGATAAAGCCTCTAATAATTATGCTATTATTTGTAAAAAATTCTATATTCAATATCTGCTAGTTTATTTAAAAAATAATAGTCTATTTAAAATTGATTCACACTCTGTTAATAGTATCAAATTGAAAATATTATCAATATGTATAGTGATTTAGATATTAATAATAAATTTTTGAAATTTACATATATTGTGCTTATACCTAAATTTCATAAAAATCCTATTAAATTTAGAACTGTAACTAGTAGTCATAATTCATACTCTACTACTGCTAGTAAATTATTACTAAATTATTTAAATGTACTAAATATTAATTTACGAGATTCTAGTGATAACTTCATTATTCTAAATAACAGTAAAGAATTAAAAAATAAATTAAAAACACTTGGTAAAATAATAGGATTTCAAACTTTTGATTTTAAAGATCTATTTAATAATATTAGGATCGCTGATCTATATGATGTCATTTTAGCTTTATATAATGCTTATATTACTAATCAATCTCATCTTACTAAATTTATCAATTTTCCTAAGCTTCTCCATTTTGTTCTTTTCAATAATTATATCTTTCAAGGTAATAAATTATACTTACAAGTCTCAGGTGTTCCACAAGGTGGCTGTAGTAGCAGTATGCTAGCTAATTTATACCTATATCAATATGAAAAATTATTTACTTCAACAGATTATAAAATTTATAGATATGTAGATGATCTGATTTGTCTTGTATTTACTGATAACTATGTCATAGATATAGATTTCTATCCGGATAATTTGGAATTAATACCTAATGAAACTACTATTAGTAATAATATTTATTATTTGGATTTAAATCTAATTATAGAACCTACTAATGGGATAGTTACTAATTTATATGATAAAAAAGATTTTTTTTAATTTAATATTAATAAATTATTATCTTTTAATTCCTGCAACTCGATTCAATTGTTTAGAAATATTATACTTAATCAACTTTTTAGAATTTACAGATTATCAGATAAATAATTTCATGCTTTGCACATTAATAACCTCAAAATTACCAGTAAATTTTATAAATATCTTGCATATTTAGTAAATGGTATAGTTAATAAGTTTCGATTAGCCTAAAATACTCTTAATCTCTCCTTAGTATCTTATTTTAGCCGTACTTCTACATTCTCTTGAATTTATTATATTTTCATCTTTTTATCTAGCAGCTTTAACTGTAGAATATCTCATTTTATTACTTTTACGCAGTACGTTTTTTATTACTTTCTTTGGCAACAGCAAATCACATCTTTTCATTTCTGCATATGGCAACATTGGTCTAGTCATATTTTGCTCGTCATGGTTGTACTAATGAAGTGTATTTTAAGGTATTTTTGTTTCCTTTATTTTTCCAATCTATATGCTTGTCGTCCATATAACACAAGTTTATAGATAAAATCTATCTTGTGTTTCAGAAACAAGCATTTTTGTGTTCATTTCGAAGGGATATATGGACTTGACAAGAATTTTTTCGAAATGAACTTATCTTAAGCTCTTCCACGTGGAAGCTTTTTTGCTTGATTTTTTGTATTCCTATTTTCATTCCTCACCTTTGAAATTTGTTGATTGTCTTTGTCTTTATGACCTGCCTTACGCTTTATAATTTCCTCCTTATGTTTGAATTTCTTTTATTTCTTTGTATTTTGTAGAAAAATTTTGGAATAGTGTATTATGAGTTACTGCTTACATTCTATCATTGGATTTACAATTTTATATTTATATATATATAAATATAAATTATTAAATCCAAAGTTAGAATGTATGTAATAACTCATAATACACTATTCCAAAATTTTCTACAAATACAAAGAAATAAAAGAAATTAAGACAAAAAGAGGAAATAATAAAGCATAATGCAAGTCATAAGGACAAAGACAATCAACAAATTTCAAAAATGAGGAATGCAAATAAGAAAACAAAAAAATCAAGCAAAAAAGCTTGCACATGGAGGAGATTTAGGCTTACGAGATTAGGCTTACGAAAAGTTCATTTCGAAAAAATTCTCGTCGGGTCCATATATCCTTTCGAAATGAACACAAAAATGCTTGTTTCTGAAACACAAGATAGATTTTATCTATAAACTTGTGTTATATGGACGACAAGCATATAGATTGGAACAATAAAGGAAACATAAATACCTCAAAACGCACCTCTTCAGCGCAACCATGACGAGCAAAATATGACTGGATCAATGTTGCCATATGCCAAAATGAAAAGATGTGATTTGCTGTTGCCAAAGAGAGTAATAAAAACTGTACTGCGCAAAAGCAATAAAATGAAATAAAATGAGTTATTCAACTGTTAAAGCTTCGAGATAAAAAGATGAAAATATAATTGCAGGAGAATGAAGAAGTACGGCTAAAATAAGATAATAAGGGGAGAATATGAGAATTTTAGGCTGATCGAAACTTATTAACTATACTATTGACTAAATATGCAGGATATTGATACATTTTACTGGTAATTTTGAGGTTATTAATGTGCAAAGCATGAAATTTTTTATCTGATAATCTATAAATTCTAAAAAGTTGATTAAGTATAATATTTCTAAACAATTGAATCGAGTTGCAGGAATTAAAAGGTAATAATTTATTAATATTAAATTTAAAAAAATCTTTTTTATCATATAATTTAGTAACTATCCCATGAGCAGGTTCTATAATTAGATTTAAATCCAAATAATAAACATTATTACTAATAGAAGTTTCATTAGGTATTAATTCCAAATTATCCGGATAGAAATCTATATCTATGACATAGTTATCAGTAAATACAAGACAAATCAGATCATCTACATATCTATAAATTTTATAATCAGTTGAAGTAAAGAATTTTTCATAATGATATAGGTATAAATTAGCTAACATACTGCTACTACAGCCACCTTGTGGAACACCTGAGACTTGTAAGTATAATTTATTACCTTGAAAGATATAATTATTGAAAAGAACAAAATGGAGAAGCTTAGGAAAATTGGTAAATTTTGTAAGATTAGAATGTTTAGTAATATAAGCATTATATAAAGCTAAAATGACATCATATAGATGATCTTAATATTATTAAATAGATCTTTAAAATCAAAAGTTTGAAATCCTATTATTTTACCAAGCGTTTTTAATTTATTTTTTAATTCCTTACTGTTATTTAGAATAATGTAGATATATATATATATATCCGAACATTTGATTACGTTCTTAAAATCAAGAGACTTATAGTAAGCACTGATTGTAGTTTTTGTATCAAATTTCGTTGAAACTGCACCATTCGTTTGTGAGATATCGTCTCCACAGACTCACGGACACACACACACCTATCATCTGGTAAAAAGGGTTTGTTTTACAATATGGACTCCTTTGGATAACTAATGTAATTTTTCCATAATGAGAGAGAGTGAAACACCTAATAACCCCTCCCTTCTTTTTCCGTGTGAAAATGCAGTTTTTAAGGAGCGCCTTGAAAAAGTGTATTTTCAAAATTCGATGGTTAATGTATGATTTTTCGAAAAAATTGAGTAAAAAATAATGCCCAAAATAACTGTATAGAAATTAAATCAGGTCGGATTGAAATGATATGCGTTCCTTTTCAATTTATTTTTCATCTTAATCAATAGCTCATAAAATTATAAGTAATATTTTTTCAAAATTTCATTCGGAAATTGGGGGGGGGGGGGGGAGGAGTTCAATTCGGTTATGTCCACGATACCGCAAGTGTACAAAGTTTCACTCTACTAGAATTACTTAAGAACTTCACATATTTTCGCAGCTGTTTACAGAAGCAAAAATATTTTAGCTAAATGAGTATTTTTTTAACCAGCCCTTGTAGCGCAGTGGATAGCGCATTGGACTTCTAATCCAAAAGTCCCGGGTTCGAATCCCGGCATGTGTGGATTGTTGAATACCGTTTTTATTATTGGTTTGTAAGAAGCATTTAGAAAAAGCAAAAAAATTATCTGATATAACCGGTTATACACTTCATGCTCAAGGTCTCAAGGACGGGGTTAGTGGAGTACCCAGGAGAGGAAATGCTTCCTCCCTTTAAACTCCAGAGGAAAAGGAAAAAAGAAATTACACTTCATGCTGCTACAGAAAGCACTTTATTTTGCCAACGGCCATACCATGCTGAAAATACCGGTTCTCGTCCGATCACCGAAGTCAAGCAGCATCGGGCGCGGTTAGTACTTGGGAGGGTGACCACCTGGGAACACCGCGTGCAGTTGGCACATTATTTTTCGACTCTTCTTTCACGGCCTTGCCACAGGCCAATAGTATGGCTAGCATTTGCCACTCGCGTTGCGTGTTTACGGTACTCTCGTCCACGTTCATAAGTTTTAACTTAGTGAATTGTAATTTAATTGTATTGTACATATCTGTACTAGTTCTCTGCACAACATCTTGCAGACTAACGTGTACCCTGAAGAGCGACTTAAAAGAATTTGACAGAAACTGTAAATTGCAAATGTAAATTTTTATGTAAATTATTATTCCTTTAAGCTGTAAATTTCATTGTAAACAGTACCTTAATATTTAATACTTTATACTTAACTTATTTTTGTAATTATATTATATACTTTATTTATAAACTTGTAATTTGCTCCAATCATTCTGATTGGCCCCAGCCCCGCCCCCTTTCCTTTCCAGTACCTACTTACGGGTTCAGCCTTCCAAGAAAGCGTGCACTCGTTTCGGTCGCTACGTTTAAGAAGATCTTCGGATCTGACTTATGTATGGCCGATTGGAGGTTGTTCAAAGAGCAATATTTTGCTCTCCCGGAGGAGATTCCCTCGAGAGGGAAGCCGGACTTAGAAAAGTTACAGCAATCGGACTTTGAGTACGAGGAACTTTGTATTATTGTGGATAACCCGCCCAGGGATATCACCAGACATGAGTGGCAACTGTTGAAGGCTAAAGCAGCTGCTATGGAAAGAGATATGGAGATAGCATTGGACGATGCCTCAAGTATGGATCATTCAGGTGAGCCCCCCATGAGTTCTTCTCATGGGATTTCTGTTGTCTCTTCTTCACCGTCGATGTCTCTTGGTTCCTCCCTGCCGTCCCAGACCACGTGCACAGGCACTAGTAACAGAATTGAGATTTCTAAAGAAGTTTTAGAAGTGATGAAGGATTTTGATAAATTTTCCAAAGATAGTAGTTCAGCTTCTACACCCAGCACTAGTGCTAACAAATACCCCCGTAATGATTCCGATGAGGAAGGATTTGAAAAAGTGCCAAAGCGGCACTCTGCTAAAGCTGTAAAGAGCGTCGCCCCCATTTCCACGGTCCAGCCTGTTCTGGACCCTGAGGTTCCTGCGCCGGACTCAGCTAGTGCTGATGAAACCCCTAAAAAAGAACGCCGCCCCCCCCCCCCCTTTTCCATCGTTCCCAGCCCTAGCTGGTATGATTATTTAAATCAGTTGCGCCTCATTGCGCCATCGATTGTCAGTAGCCTGAGGGGAAACCTCTTTAAAATTGATGTTGAAACGAGAAATGAATATATAGAAATTCAAAGAAGACTAATTAAAGATAAAATCTCCTTCAGGACCTTTCTCCTAAATGAAGAAAAGCCGCTTAAAGTAGTGATCAGGGGTCTCCCTTGATAAAAATATAGGAGCTCGGTTGTGCATAGGTAATGGCACTCTGCCTCACTAATGAGAAAATATGTTATTATCATTTTTCTTTATAAACAGCATAATTATAATAAGGTAAAATGCTTACCTTTCTGTGTGAAGGGCGTAGGGCAATTTGACTTCGTTTCCCCTAAAGTCTTAAAAGAAATATCATTTTATTGTGTTTGGTTACCATCTTGATGTCAGGAATAATTGCGCTTGATTGAAAGAAAAAATATTATTTAATTAGATTCTGCATTTAAAATTACATAGAAAAGAAACAAGCATTTTGCTCCGACATCATTCGAAACATCAACAACACAGAACAGAACTTCAGTTCGTAAGTGTACCGGTAGTGTCTTATGATGCGCGCGCAGATCACACGATGTAAACACATTCCTTTTCTGGCGGAAAGGCGAGAGTCAGTGTTTTTGGATTTGTCTGTCTTTCGTAGCGAGGAGAAATCATTTATTTCTAACAGTCCCCCTTGATCTCTGGAGCTGCATATCACGGCTGTAGCAGTTTGGATCTGTGCTTCAAAAATTCAGGCTTTGGCAGCGGTTTTGTCATCATGTCCGCTGTCATTAGCTTAGTTGGAAGATAACTCAACTGGATTACACCCGATTCCTGAAAATCTCTTATGGCGTGGAATCTGATGTCAATATGTTTGGTTCTTGACATGTACTTCGGTGATTCAATCATTTTTATACATGACTGGTTATCTTCGAAAATAGTAATCGGGAGCTGTTGAAGCATATCGAGATCTTTGAGTAGGTTGATTAACCACAGTACTTCTTGAACTGCGTTAGCAGCGGATATATATTCCGCCTCTGCTGAGGAAAGCGCAACACATGATTGTTTTTTGCTTAACCAGTGTATAGGAGAATCATCAATTAAGAAAAGATTACCACTCGTGGATTTCCGATCCGTTTTATCGCTTGCCCAATCGGCATCAGCGTATGTTGTAAGAATTGGTTTTGTCGTTGATTTTATTACCAAATTTAGATCCTTTGTATGATTTAGATAACTTATTAGACGCTTTACTGCGTTCCAATCCATTTGACGTGGTTTCTCATTTCTCCGACTTAAAATGTTTGTTGCGGCTGTGATGTCTGGTCTTGTGACCGTGGCAATATATGGAAGAACTCCAATAGCTTGGCGATATTTGGTGTTATTAGGAAGCAGGTTTTCTTCTGTTTCATTTCTCAAATATCCAGTTTCCATTAGTGTACTATAGGGCTTTGAATCTTGCAAATTAAATGTATTTACAATTTCTTCAATCTTATTTTTTTGATTCAATAGATAATCTCCATCATGGTTTTTTCTTATGCTAATTCCAAGGTAATAATTAACTTCACCCAAATTTTTTAATTCATATTGCCTGCCCAATTCTTTCGTTGTTTTGTCAATTTGTTCTTCTGATCCTGATATTAGAATATCATCCACATATACGATTACATAGACAGTTTCTCTTCCTTTTCCCTTTTTGAATAAACATGGATCAGTAGTACTCTGCACGAATTTTAATTGTTTTAGAGAGTCACCTATTTTTAGATGCCAGGCTCTTGCGGCCTGTTTCAACCCATATATAGCTTTATTTAATTTCCATACTTTGTTTTCGTTACCAGGGGAGATGTAGCCATCTGGCTGTTGTATGTAAACTGTTTCGTCTAGATCCCCGTGTAAGAAAGCAGTTTTGATATCAATGTGTTGTACGTTATGTTTTCTATATGCTGCTCCTGCCAGGAATGCTCTAATTGTGCTGTGTGAGACCACTGGTGCGAAAGTTTCGTAATAATCTTCACCGTATTTTTGTGAAAATCCTTTTGCTACCAGTCTAGCTTTGTATTTAGCTATTTTTCCCTGAGAGTCGTGTTTAATTTTATATGTCCATTTTGAACCAACTATTTTTCTTCCATGCGGGGGTTCCATCAATGTGAATGTGTTATTTTCTTGCAAAGATTGCATTTCTTCTTCCATGGCGTCTAGCCAATTTTGTTTCTCTTGTGGGCTCTTAATTTTTAGTACCTCATTATAGTCTCTGGGTTCGACGGTGTTAGCTTGTTGCGCTAAGTAGATAAGTCGATCGGGAGGTACTCCCTTGTTCGATCTCTCGGATCTGCGAGGTTGATTGGCGGTTATGTTATCAGAATTTATTTGTTCATCATCTGACGGTGCCTCAAACTCAATCTCACCCTCTTCAGGTTTTTCTTTTGTTTGAGCATTAGTTATTTCGACTTCACTATCTGGTCCTTCGAATAATTCCTTTGAGCTTAATTCTGAAATTTGCATTGATTTTTCGAGGAATTTAACTGTTCTAGCAAGTGTTATGTGTTTTCCTTCTGTATATATTCTGTAAGCCTTTGATCTGTCGTCGTATCCGACAAAAATTCCTTCTTGGGCTTTTTCATCTAATTTTCCTCGTTTGCTTTTATGGATGTAGGAATATGCTTTGCAGCCAAAGACCCTTAAATGACGAAGATTTGGTTTCATACCAGTCCACATTTCGTACGGTGTTTTTGAATTGGCCTTTGTGGGAAGTCTATTTTGTAGGTAATTGGCAGTGTTTATAGCCTCTCCCCAGAATTTTTTGCCTAAATTTGCTTCTGACAACATAGCTCGTGTCATCTCGATTAGTGACCTGTTTTTTCTTTCCGCTACGCCATTTTGGGATGGACAGTGTGGCACGGTCAACTGGTGATGTATGCCGTTGTCACTTAAGATATTCCTCGTATTCTTTACTGACGTATTCGCCGCTATTATCGCTTCTCAGTATTTCTGGTTTTTTTCCGAATTTGTTTGTCGTAAAAGCGATGTATTCCTTCAGTTTACACAAAACTTCACTCTTTTTTGATAAGAGATAGGTCATTGTGTACCTGGAGAAATCATCAATAAATGTTAGCACGTATGATTTTCCTCCTATGGTGGGAGTTTGCATTGGTCCGCATACGTCGCTGTGCACAAGTTGTAGAATATGAGTCCCCCTGTTTTGAGTAGATTTGGGGTATGGCATGTCGGTGAGTTTTGATTTTATACAAGTTTCGCAATTTAGTTCATGTTTACATTCGTTGATGTTTATGCCTTCGGCTAACTGTTTCGATTTAATTTCCTTTATAGAGCCGAAGTTTTTGTGACCCATTCTTCTGTGCCATAATGTAACACAATTGGGGTTGTTACAGTTATTTACCATATATGTAACATTTTTGTTTTGTGGTGTGAGCAGGTCTAGCTCATATAGGTTATTTTTTATTTTTCCTTCTAAGAATACTTCATCATTGTAAGTTAACTGACAGTTGTCTTTAGTAAAAGTTACTTTGCATCCACGTTGTGTTGCTTTTCGTACGGAAAATAAATTAGCTTTCAGTTCTGGCACAAATAGTACTTCCTGTAGTGTTACTTGTCTTATCTCTCCATCCGAGGCTCGACTTTTTATTTTTACTTCGCCTGACCCATAGGCGGTTAAGGCTTTACCGTTAGCAACAATAACTTCAGATTTGTTTGCATTATTTATTTTAGTGAATAAATTCTCATTATTTGTTATGTGGGATGAGGAACCACTATCAACGATCCAACTGTCTTCTTCAGTTTTATTCGTTATGAGCGCTAAGTCTCTAAATTTCGATCCTACTTTATCTACAGTGTCTGAATATCTTTCTTGTGTTCGTGATTTAGCGGCAGGTCTGTCGTTTCCCTCATACACTAACTGTGATGAGTTGTGTCTGAATTTATTTTTATAATCTTTATATCTGCCGGGCTCGTTGGTCTTATTCTTTAGACGCCAACATTCAGATTTGTTGTGGTTCGTCATTTTGCAATGTGAGCAGTATTTGTTATCCTTTTTGTAGCCGTAGGTGTTAGAGAATTTTTTATTCGCGTGAAAAGCCTTTGCCATGTTTTGCGGCATTTCTTGGTGATCCCTACGTCTATTATATTCATCAATCAGTTTGCTGCTAATGAATTCCGGCGTCAGTTCATCCTCCGGTCGCGCTTCCAACGCCGTTATCAATGTTTCGTAACTGGGGGGTAGCGAACACAGAAATAGTGCTGATACATGCGAA
Source organism: Amaurobius ferox (assembly GCA_951213105.1). Taxonomy (NCBI): domain Eukaryota; kingdom Metazoa; phylum Arthropoda; class Arachnida; order Araneae; family Amaurobiidae; genus Amaurobius; species Amaurobius ferox. Next base: position 15,910,086 of record OX578138.1, on the reverse strand, counting down.
TTATTAATCTCCTCCCCGATTGCTTTAAGTTTATCCACTGTCTCCAGAATTTTGGTTATATGTTGCTGCATGTTTCCTCTTTCATCTAACTTTATACTGTACAACTTTCGTAAAAGGTATAGCTTGCTGGATAAATTCGTTCTTTCGTGTATTGCGCGAAGCTCATTCCACGTATCGCGCGCCGTGGTGAGATTTTTGACGTGAACGATTTGGGAATCCTCTATACATAAATTTATGAGCGCTCTGGCTTTTCTATCTTTTTTCTGCCATTCGTCGGTAATTGGGTCAGGAGCCACTTCGGTTATCGTTTCTGATAATTCCTTATTCAATAATGTCATTTCCATTTTGAATTTCCAATTGGAGTAGTTACCCTGGTTTAATTTTTCAATCAAGTGACTTTCCTTGATAGATGCCATTATATTTTATTTTTAGTTTCCTTGAGAAATATTTTCTTTTTTTTTTTTTTTTTTATTTGCAGTGCGATATTTCTTTTTATCTTATTCCGAAAAAAAAATCACTTTCGGTTTGGAAGTTTTTTACAAAGTCAATGGGGAATGTAAAATAATAGTGATATATTTGTATATCAATTTTCTTTTCGGTTACTTATGCTTATGCCCTTCTTCAAATAATAATTTTATTGTTCATGAAAAATGCTGCTATTTTATTTTGTTAGTACCAATTTCTCTAGCCAGACAGGCTACGACTTCAGTCTCATAATCTGATAAAAATATAGGAGCTCGGTTGTGCATAGGTAATGGCACTCTGCCTCACTAATGAGAAAATATGTTATTATCATTTTTCTTTATAAACAGCATAATTATAATAAGGTAAAATGCTTACCTTTCTGTGTGAAGGGCGTAGGGCAATTTGACTTAGTTTCCCCTAAAGTCTTAAAAGAAATATCATTTTATTGTGTTTGGTTACCATCTTGATGTCAGGAATAATTGCGCTTGATTGAAAGAAAAAATATTATTTAATTAGATTCTGCATTTAAAATTACATAGAAAAGAAACAAGCATTTTGCTCCGACATCATTCGAAACATCAACAACACAGAGCAGAACTTCAGTTCGTAAGTGTACCGGTAGTGTCTTATGATGCGCGCGCAGATCACACGATGTAAACACATTCCTTTTCTGGCGGAAAGGCGAGAGTCAGTGTTTTTGGATTTGTCTGTCTTTCGTAGCGAGGAGAGATCATTTATTTCTAACATCCCTGTCCCTACTAGTGTTGATTTAATCAAGGAACGCCTATAAGTTGGTGGATTCAAAATAAATAGCGTCACGCAGCTCTACAAGGGTCCCAAAACTAACAGAATTATGATACCGCTCTTTTACGTTCAGCTGGACAAAAAATCCTAATAATTTAAAAATATATCAAGTAATCAAACTGCTAGGTGTAGCCGTAAAAATCGAGCGATACAGAGGACGCAAGGGCGCCAGTACTCAATGTTTTTCGTGCCAGAAGTGGCACCATGCTGCAAATTCGTGCCATCTTTCACCTAAGTGCGTTAAATGCGCTGGAGATCATCGCTCCTATGAATGCCCAAAAAATCCTGAAGTAAAATGCACTTGTGCAAATTGTGGAGGGGAACACCCCGCGAGTTATAGAGGATGTCCTAAATTTCCAAAACCTAAAATCGCGCATCACCGCACCTTCGCCAGCAAATATGTCGAAAATAATAAATCTTACGCTGCTGCTTTTCAGCCTAAACCACAGGACTTTCCCAAACTTCCCACTAAAACTGACCCAAAAGCCAAAGTTGTTAATTTTAACGTGAGCAAGCCCCCCCCCCCCTGAAGGAAAGGATCCCACCAGAGATGACTGGCTCGAGGTCATCGATCTGATAGTCCGTTTCGAAAGAAACGGATATCAGAGAGATTTCCTCCAGCAAGCCTTAAATGCTGCCCTTCCCAAATTAAAGGAATCTAAGACTGTTATTGATAGGATAGCTATTCTCTACGATAGCATATGTGAATTAGCCAAATTCCCCTAAGTTCAGGTATTAGGCAGATATGTTTTTGGGTTTTTGCGGGGCCTGCTTGTCAGGTCTTGTTTTTTCTCCCGTGGTCTGGAACTATGCGGCTTTCTGATTGACTGGGCCTGGATCCTTTGATCTGCCGGCGCCTCCCCGCCTCCTTCTGCCTTGCTAGAACGCGACTCGTCGACTCAAGACAGAGTTCCACGGAACTCAACCCTTTTCCAATATTTTCCTTTATTTCTCGGAGTCATTTTCTCCATATTCCAAATCAGCGACATGTAGACAGCATTGGGATTTGTCTCAATCCTGTCTAACGTGCAACGCTACGATTTTTCCGGATCACTATTTATTTAAAAGCCTTTTCTATGATTACCTAACCAGCTATACCTATGATCGAGGGTGAAGGCAAGCTGCTTGCTTTGCCACGTACCCCAATAACAGAGATTCCTTGAGTCCTTGAGTCCTTCCAAGAAAGAGTCAGAGTCTCCATCTCAAGCATGCTGTAAGCAAGTTCATGAACTAGATCAGAGTGCATGAACTAGATCAATTGCTATTGCTATAACTAATGGACACTACAAAGTATTTTCGATGTGGGGTTACGCGTCTGAGACGCAGGCACCCCGTAATCAAGCGTCTTGGCTTTTTAACCCTGACGAAAAAAGACGCCAAAGGATTCTGAAAGAAGAAAATACGCCAAAGGAAAATAAGTCTGTGCCAAACGGTCATTAAACATACAACCCTGCAACAGCAACCCTTCAATGCACAAATCGTCTGTTTGCCAGCCTTCTTCCCTATAGCGAAGTGGACTGATCCAAGGTCATCTGCCAACTCATGGTAGTCGGACAGTTGATATGAAATTTGTCACGGACGGCCCAGTGGAGTTTATGTATACACCTCTACTCAACCGAATAATCTGACAGTCATCCGGATAATCTGAGCATCTAAGTCGTCACAGTGTCGACGTTTCCCTATAGTTGATATAATCATTTACCGTCTGGTGACCAACAATTAGCCAATTTGTTTTGGTCTAACGAAGTCAACTGTTGGCCGAACGAAGCTGTCACATATCTTCTTGGCTACACCTCACAGACTGATATAATATTCTGTGCATTACCTATTCCTAGAGCCCATATATATATATATATATATATATATATATATATATAATAATAGAAGTTTGAAAATCCAATGAACGAAAAGTAAGAAGATGTAACACGATAGACCTAACTTTTTAAAACACCCACAGAATAAAATATAATACAGCAAATCATCACTCAAATGGATAAAAAATACAAAACACAAGCTATCAAGTTACAGAAAATCAACCAAATTAAAAGGTATGGAAACAAAAAAAGAAAAACTTAAACTAAATTCAACTATCTAACTGGCTTACAAAACAAAAGTAAAAATCAACTAATCCTCAAGCAAATGGAAAAAAAAAAATAAAATAAATATCGAATCAACAAGTCAATGAAAAATATATAATACAAAGGTACGGAATCGAAATAAGTATAACAAACGAAATCAAGCACAAACGCCTTACACGTGGACGAGGCTCTAAGCCTAAATCATGAATTGTTAACCTCTACAAAAATCTAATCATGTCCAAGTTTTTTGTAGAAGCAAACACAAAAATGTATGTTTCTGAAGAAATGGATAGATTAAATCTATAAACTATTTCTACTTGGACGACATACATAAAGAAGGAATAAAAAAGAAAAAATGAATACCTGGATAAAGCACAGCGTATGTACAATCGATTCAATACAGGGAACACTGATAGAAGAGACCAGTGTTGCCATTCGTAAAGAAAAAATAAAAAACCATTTACTGTTGCCATTCATAAGAATTGAAAAACTGTGAAGCGAAATGTTAAGAAAAAGTATTAATATACAAAAAGAGCTACTAAAAAGAGGGGCAAATAATAGTAATGCTGAAGTGGGAAATGAATGTTAAAAAAAAAAAAAAAAAAAAAAAAAAAACAAGAGAATGGAGATGTCTGGCTAATATAAGATACTCTATGATACTATGAAAAGAATTATAAAAATCCAGCTATTTTAAATTTCTTAACAATACTATTTACTAAATAAGATGGATATTTATATAAATTACTAGTAATTTTGAGATTATTGATATGCATAGCATGAAATTTTTTATCAGATAAACTATAAATTCTAAAAAGCTGATTGAGTATAATATTTCTAAACAATTGAATCGAGTTACAGGAATTAAAAGGTAAGATTTTAGTTATATTAAAATTATAAAAGTCTTTTTTATCATATAAATTTGTAACAATTCTATTAGAAGGATCAATAAAAAGATTTAAATCCAAAAAATTAACATTTTTACTAATAGTAGCTTCATTAGGAATTAATTCCAAATTGTCTGGATAGTAATCTATATCTATGAGATAATTTTCTGTATGTACTAAGCAAATCAGATCATCAACATATCTGTAAAATAGGAATAGGTAATTTATATATATATATATAAATTGAAAGATTTTCATCGAAAACTATGCATAAACTACAGTATGTACAAAAAACTCCATCTCTAGCATATCTGTTACAAATGAGTAACTATAGACCAAGGCTAAGGATAAAGATAGAAGGTAACATACCACTACAATGGAAAGGGGAATGAGAAGAATATTAGGATACAAAAATCACAATTAAAAGTATATGAAAATAAATAAAAATGAAAAAGAAAACACGGCAGAAATGAGAAAAGGCAATAATAATTAGTTCAAGATAAAAGATTAAGACATAGAGAACAACAATTGAAACTACACAAAAAATGGCGGTTAGTTCGAAATTGCATTCACATCAGGACAGCCATACAATTCGAATTAAAACCGATAGAATAGCTAGTTTCTGACAATGGCGATAGTATTTAACTATAGACACCATTGGAACTGTCTACTGGCTAGAGGAAGGAGAAAAATAAATCATTTGAATTACAAATCAGAAAAATAATACCTCCTCGAACAGAAAGATTAACTCACAAGCATTGCTACCACGTGTAGGTTGAACAAGCGACTGAGCATTTCACCTCATTTCGTCAATGCGAGTGGGCACCGGAATGAATACATTTGAACGATATATAATATGTATGGAGACTTTCAAAAATAGTAATCAGTACAGGACTCAGGACAAGTGGAAAATAGTCATTCGAATATAGTAAACAGTATTAGACTCAGGCCAAGTGGTAAGTTAGGTGATAGGAATGGGTGAATTCTCAAAAATGAGTTATCCAATCAAAGATAAATAATGCATGTGTAAAAAAAATTACGTGGTATATTTGAAATTATTAATAATATTATTTACAAATACTTCCGGATATTGGTAATTTTGACAAATGCGTTTAAGATTATTAATGTGGAGAAAGTGGAACCGAGGATCAGAAAGTCGATGTATTCGAAATAGCTGATTTAAAATGATGTTTCTAAGCAATTGAATAGAATTACAAGATTGATATGACAGCAGCTTTATGATAGTGAAGTTGTAAGAATCCTTTTTATCATATAGATTGGTGATTACATGATTATTGAGGGTATCTAAATTTAGGTCTAAAAAATTTACTGTTTGACTAACGCTAGGCTTATTAGGAATTAAGTCTAGGTTAGATGGGTAAAAATCAATATTAATGGGATAGGAATCATCAATGATAACACAAATTAAGTCGTCAACATATCTATATATAATATATGAATTAGAGTTAAAATGACATTCATAATAATAAAGATATAAGTTAGCGAGAATTCTACTACTACAGCCACCTTGTGGTACACCAGATGTTTGTATATAAATGTTATCACCTTGGATAATATAATTGTTGTATAACACAAAGTGCAAGAGCATAGGAAAGTTTTTGACATTAAATGCAACATGATTGGAAGATATATAGTCATGATAAAGAGAGATAATAACTTTATATAATTCTTTAATGACAATATTATTAAATAGGTCTTTAAAATCAAAGGTTTGGAAACCAAGAATTTGTGGAAGCTTGCTAAGGTGATTAACTAAATCAAAACTATTGTCCAAAATGAAATATCCTGAATTCCTAAGTTTAAGGGATTCATTAATTCTATTTAAACAGTTAAGCAAGTACTTACTAGCTGTAGTGGTAAAGGTATTATGTCCACAAGTGACCGTTCTAAAACTGAGAGGTGATTTGTGGAATTTAGGAACCAAAGTAACATAAGGAAATTTAAAAAACTTACAATTAATATTTAATTGTGTATATAATTTTAGTTTTGATTTTGATAGACTGATTATTAATGGGTTTAAAAATTTGATTACTTTTTAAGTAATTCTGTAACAGAGAAAAATAATATTTTTTACAAATGATGGCATAATTATTAGAAGATTTATCTACATAAGTTATGACAAAATGTTGTTGTAGTTCTTTAATGGCAGATAGGAGTTGTTTATAAGGATACCTAGGCTTCGTTAATTTAATGTGTTTATAATAACATTTTTAAGTAGATGTAAGGTAGTATACTTCCATAGATGGAATGCTTCAATAGGAATGGAATGTGAACAAGCAAGTTGATATATGAATTTATCAAAATCAAGATACAGACCGAAGAAGTTGTTTAGGTTGATAACAGAATGGAATGCGATATTTTGACCCTTTATTCATAATTTCCCTAAGTCCTGAACTATACTGAGATCCCTAGTAATAATGTGTCCATGAGAGGAGTTGACATAAGGGGTTAGATTTTTATCGCTGCATACACATGATGCAAGGTCATCGGAGTTTAATGTCCTAGAAACTTCATTGTAATTGTAAATAGTTCTACCAACTGGTAAATTATATTTGAATGATTTTTGTATTTTGATATCATTTACTGGTAACAAGTGCTGATGTTTTGCAAATAAATTATTGAAGTTAAGAGAATTAAGAATAGGGTGTTTAAAAGATATTACACAGTAAGCTATTTTAGTATGTGGATTTGGTGAATGGAGTAGGTGGTAATTTAAGAAATTTGTACGTGAAAGAAGCAAATCATAAAATAAATGTTTAAAATGCTCATGAGTTAATTTTAATTTTAAAAAATTAGTATAAACAATACTTAATTTGCATTTTCTGACTTTATATAACCAAGTTTTAACGGGTAGAAAATTGAAAGTTTGAGAATAATTATATTGTAATTTCAAAATGTCTGCATTGTAATCAATAGTTTTACTTAAGTTACTTTTTCCTTTGCCACGCTTATATCGCTTTTTACTAGGAGTTGATGACTGAATACTGAAAAAGATTTTTATATACTGAAGATTTATTAGAATTGTATTCAAAACTATTGTTAACAACATTATTATTATTAAAAATTTGATTTAAGCCATAGGGGAAGAGAGTTTTATATTTTTTAATGTAATAATATTCAAATACTAATCTATCAGTGAGTGAAATTTTAATATCTAAAATATGAAGGGATACATTTTTAAATCCGTGTGTAGCATAGTGCTGATATTCAAACTGATTTTTAGTAGGGAGATCATTAAAGACTTTATGGTCAAATTTTTTAATATGATCCCTGTGGACATTCATTATCAGATGTAAAGGGTTGCTGGTTTGGCAAATATAGGATAAGTTACAAATAGTGCAATTAAGTTTGTATATGCAATTAAAAACTTTGCAGAATTTTTGTGAAGTGGAATTAATATATATATATATATATAATATATATATACATATATATATATATATATATATATATATATATATATATATATATATATATATATATATATATAATAGAAGTTTGAAAATCCAATGAACGAAAAGTAAGAAGATGTAACACGATAAACCTAACTTTTTTAAAAACACCCACAGAATAAAATATAATACAGCAAATCATCAATCAAATGGATAAAAAATACAAAACACAAGCTATCAAGTTACAGAAAATCAACCAAATTAAAAGGTATGGAAACAAAAAAAGAAAAACTTAAGCTAAATTCAACTATCTAACAGGCTTACATATATATATATATATATATATATATATATATATATATATATATATATATATATATATATATATATATATATATATATATATTGTGCATTTTTATAAAAAGTTTAATCAAGTATCTATTTAATGTTATTAAGCGTGTTTACTTTCCCTACAACACTTGGTAATGTATGGAGAAAGTATTGGAATCGTGTCGAAAATCACAACTTGAGTTTTCGACGGATCTATACGTTGTTTCGGAACTTCTAGAACACGAAAATACTATTTTAACGTGACCTCTCTCTCTCTGTGTGTGCGCGCGCTCATCTGTGTCTGTCTGTGCAATGTATGTGTCCTCTCTAACCCAAAAACTAATTGACCAAATTTGATAAGATTTCACAGTTAAGTCACTTCTGGCCTACTCTAGTGCTGATTAGAGTTTAGTAGGTTTCGAAATAAATGAATCTGCTTTATTTTTTCAAAATGGCTCTCAAAAACCGTATGTATTCACTCTAGCTAAAGAACTAATTGACCAGATTTCACTAAATTTGGTAAATAAGTTCCTAGTAGGCTGGTTACCTTGGACACACTAAAATTAGGGTTTTCGTGTTCTAGGGTGTCGAAAACTCGAGTTGTGATTTTCGACATGATTCCATGCCAATACTTTCCCTATACATTATCATGTATTGTAGGGAAAGTAAAAATAATGATAAGAAACTGCACAAATAACAATCGGATCTGTCTAAAACTCCCGAAATTATTATGAAAAGATACTTAAAAAAGAAAAAACCTCAATATTCATAAATTCTAGGAACCCATAGGTCTATTCTAGTTTAGGTATTTTATAAATTTTCATGCAATATTTTAGGTATTCTATTCACACAATTATTAAATAAAATCTAGATTTCTAAATTCTCAATGGCAGTATTGTTTACCTAAACGTTTGTTGATTTTATCATTTGTTGTTGAATGCGTTGCATACCTATTTTACAAATTATATTCAGCATGTTCTGAAAATTCTTATTAAAAAAAATACTTTTTCCGTGTACCCATATTTGAAGTATGAAATTTTACAACTTATTTTTGCTTGCTTGTGTACAGTAAAAATGCACAACTAAAAAGTGCCAAAAGTGATAGTTTTTAAATTAATCTAATATGTTTTAGAACTCATGGTAGAGATTTTGTAGAACGAACTATTTCCATTAAAATATTATCAGCTCTAATATAATGTGCAAATTAAATAATAATAATAATTTTTTTTTCAACTGTAGAAACAAATATTAAAATATAAATGATAAAAAATAAAATCCATAACATCACAAAAAGCAGCATTTCAATTTTTTAATTACTTATTTTAATGTATTTTTTTTTTTATGTTTATCAACATTGTTTATATAGACGAATGATTGTATCTGTACTGAATTTAACTCTCACTGAAAATGAACATAAGTTGAAAACGCTGTTACATGTTTCAATTTGGACGATTCATCCGAAGTGAATGCTCCAAAGTGAACGAAATCCCCTTCAACGATCACTTTCAGTGAATGCAACGTTTACACCTTTCACTTTTAGTGATTCAACCAAAGTGATCATCCAAAGTGAACAATGTAAACCCGCCATTAGGTTACAAAAGTACAAGGTATTTGAATTTTAAAGGGGTGCCTTATTCGGGTTTTAAATTCCGGATTTTAATCCCCTGTCTAATAAAAGGAAAAAATCGAAAAAAGGGGAAGCTACGAAAAGAAAGTTTAAAAAGCATAAATTTTGCTTGGAGGTTTTAAAAACTTCCGAGTCTTAAGAAAGAGTTTAAACAATTATAACATTAAAAAATTAAAAGTATAAGGAGAATTCCAAAAACAAAGAGGTACAGAGAAGTTGGAAAAGGGAGTGAGCTCGAATGCGGCGTTCACAGACTATTATTAGTAATTCCAAGAACTCTGGACAGGAGTAGGTTGCCAGAAACGAATGGCCCACCTCTCTTACTTCCATTTACCTTGACTACTCCTGTCCAGGGTTCTTGGAATTACTGACGTCACTGGTCCCTAGCCGTACCTTTCCGAAGCGTGGGAAAATGTGTCGATGTCTCGCGTTCCTAATGTTGAAAATAATTCAAAGCACTCAGTTTTTGGAAATAATATAAATGACCAAATGCAAATTCTGAGTCAAATGCAAGCGGATATTACGGAACTCAGTGTCATTTCTAAAACTTCAATACTGCCTTTCCAAAAAGGCATTCTTGTTTCAATAGCAAGCTTAAAAGAACTTTATGATGACATGAAAGAAAATAATATTAAATACATAATGACAAGTAGAGTCAATCAAGATGCTTTAGAAAATATATTTTCCCAAATTAGAGGTCTTGGACGATTTTATAACCATCCTCTTACTATTGATTTCAAATCCCGACTTAAAACATTATTGCTTGGGTCTAAGCTTCCTATGCCAATAAAACAATTTCCTGAAAGAGCTCTTGATGTTGTAAGAACATATACCAGAACCAGAGCCTTCTTTCGAATAAGGCACATAAATGAACAGATGAAAAGAAACGCCATGAAAAGAAAACCTGAAAGAATTTCTAGTCATTCACGTGAAGAAATGAAAAATAAGCAATGGAGAGAGAGCTTTAAATTTTAAGGTTTACTCATGACTTAGTAGTTAGGAATTGACGGGCTGCGTGTGTTAGGTTTTCATGGTTTTCCTAACATGTAACATAAGTGTGACGCAGCTTCCCTTAAAAAGTCCTCCATGAAGGCATTCCTCCTTTATAGAATGGACATTTTTAAAATTATCCTTCTCTCCCATAGGGGAACATCCATAATCCAGTCATTTGATCACTGACCTTTGTAACACCAGAATTAGTTGAAAGATCGTGAGATTAAATTTAGTAAAGTCACTAAAGAGGTATTGGCAGATATAACCCCCCCCCCCCCCCTAGAAACCTATCGAAAACTATTGAAGTTAGAAGGAAGGATATTAGGAGAAATAGGAAACAACTCATTTCATTTTCGCCCCCCCCCCCCCCATTTTTTTCTGTCGACGCAATTGATTAAAACCTACTGACTGGTTGGACGTGTTAGACTTTCATTGATTTTCAAACATACAGCGTAAATAAGGCACAATTTCGGTAGATGTTCCTTTATGAAAGGCATTTTCAAAATCTGGTCACAACTGAACTTATCTAATCAATATCTCGATCTATCTCTTTACTGTTTTAATTTTTAAATTTTTTTTATCATGAAGTACCCATATTCAAAAATTGCCTATCGTTATATGAAATTCAGTGCTCATTTAATTTCTTGAATAATTCAATTTTTTGACCATCATGAAACAATAATAATACATAATTAAGGAAAACAATTGTACTGATCTTTTGTATCGTACAAAATATAATTCCCATATTTGTTCGCATTCGGAGAAGTCTTTAAATAATTGGATTTCGTACACATATCAATTTCATTATGAAAAAAAAAAATTTCGCCCCCCCCCCCCCCCCCCCCCATTTTTTTCTGTCGACGCAATTGATTAAAACCTACTGACTGGTTGGACGTGTTAGACTTTCATTGATTTTCAAACATACAGCGTAAATAAGGCACAATTTCGGTAGATGTTCCTTTATGAAAGGCATTTTCAAAATCTGGTCACAACTGAACTTATCTAATCAATATCTCGATCTATCTCTTTACTGTTTTAATTTTTAAATTTTTTTTATCATGAAGTACCCATATTCAAAAATTGCCTATCGTTATATGAAATTCAGTGCTCATTTAATTTCTTGAATAATTCAATTTTTTGACCATCATGAAACAATAATAATACATAATTAAGGAAAACAATTGTACTGATCTTTTGTATCGTACAAAATATAATTCCCATATTTGTTCGCATTCGGAGAAGTCTTTAAATAATTGGATTTCGTACACATATCAATTTCATTATGAAAAAAAAAGAATAATAATACGAGCATTTTTCTGCCTGAAATCTTTAAGGACGTCACATATTTATTTATTTCTATAATTCTGAAAACTATTTTTGAATTACATTCAGCAAGTCATTCACTGTCTTTTAATTTATTTTATCATGTCAAGTCTACAAGCATGATATTTTAAAGCAGTTCGATAAAAATGGACAGGTTTTGTTGGCTTATTACTCTAGTCTCAGATAGAATAATAGTGCCTTGTATTTTAGCTAAATCCTCCGATATTTTACTATGCACTTATTAAAGAAAAACTAATAACAATTTTAAAATGCAGAAAATATTTTAGCATAGTTTAAACAGTTCAATTGCTAATGTCATCGTTAGAGATGCTTAAAAACAACTCTAACAATACAGTCCTAAATAAAATTTACCATAACTAGTTTTTAATATTATATTCTTATATATGAATAATGAAATCTAATCTATCATTTACTCGGTAGAAATTTCAATATACTATATGATGTATATTTAAATTAAGAAAATTGCTGTGGTATCAATGTATTTCTTATGACAGCAACGGGCTACGGACCTGTCTTTGGGACCAGTGACGTCAGTCGCGAAGGGAGGGGAGAATTCCAGCTGTTGGCGTACAATCCTTGGCCAACCTTACCTTTCAATAGACCTTGGTTTTGGTCTATCTCTAATGGCCGCCGCGAAAATGAAACTATCGAGAGTGGCAGGTCTGTATATTAGTCTGTGCATGCAGTGGTCACTTTTTCAATCTCTTCTGAATAGCAATGCGCAGTCTACCTATATCTCTGGTCGAAGGCGGTGCTAGGTTACAAAAGAATTTGTTTGTTCCCTTTGAAGTTTGCGTCCCCACTCTCTCATTGGGTGCCACCTCACAGAATAATCCCTTTCTCCCTAATTCCTGTAAAAGGTGATTCGGAATAATGTATACAGGTTTCTCACGGTAAGGTTATTACATTTACAGTACAGAGTACTAGATCATTTTACAGAATACTATATACTTGTATGTGGCTTTCGGTTTAAATTAAGTAAGCAAGTTTTACTGAGATCGGTCCTCCATGTATACCGAAGACAAAATGATGCACGAGTATTTTTATCATCCATTAAACAATGCCCTTTTGTTTCATAGTTATTCTGTTCGAGCGATTTTCTTGCAAGAGCCCCCAGAAGACTTACGGAAGAGCAATTTCTTCAAATTCATAGTTGGTTTCAGAGGAATCAATGGCGAAGTACTGGACATCGAGAGGGCGAGCTTCGAACATTTTATTAACGAGACCCACGTGAGTATTGCATGCTGATTACGCTATTTTGTTTGACTGGAATTGTTTTAATAGAAGTAATGCATATTTACAAAGTTAGAATTTGACTGGATAGAACAAATTTTAAGTAACGTATGTTTACAAAGTTAGGAATTGACTGTATAGAACGAATTTTAACTAATGTGTGTTTACAAAGTTAGAATTTGACTGGATAGAATTTTAAGTAATGTATGTTTACAAAGTTAGAACTTTAAAATGTTAAGTAATGTATATTTACAAAGTTAGAACTTTAAAATGTTAAGTAATGTGTATTTACAAAGTTATAAATTTAAAATGTTAAGTAATGTATATTTATAAAGTTAGGATTTTAAAATGTTAAGTAATTTATGTTTACAAAGTTAGAACTTTAAAATGTTAAGTAATGTATGTTTATAAAGTTAGAATTTTAATATTTTAAGTATGTATGTTTACTTAAAATTTTCAAATTCTACCTTTGTAAACATGCATTACTTAAAATTCTAACTTTGTAAGCTTACATTACTTAAAATTTTATAATTTTAAATTTGTAAACATACATTACTTAACATTTTCGAATTTTAACTTTGTAAACATAATTACTTAACATTTTCGAATTTTAACTTTGTAAACAACATTTAACATTGTTTTAATAGAAGTAATGCATATTTACAAAGTTAGAATTTGACTGGATAGAACAAATTTTAAGTAACGTATGTTTACAAAGTTAGGAATTGACTGTATAGAACGAATTTTAACTAATGTGTGTTTACAAAGTTAGAATTTGACTGGATAGAATTTTAAGTAATGTATGTTTACAAAGTTAGAACTTTAAAATGTTAAGTAATGTATATTTACAAAGTTAGAACTTTAAAATGTTAAGTAATGTATATTTACAAAGTTAGAAATTTAAAATGTTAAGTAATGTATATTTATAAAGTTAGGATTTTAAAATGTTAAGTAATTTATGTTTACAAAGTTAGAACTTTAAAATGTTAAGTAATGTATGTTTATAAAGTTAGAATTTTAATATTTTAAGTATGTATGTTTACTTAAAATTTTCAAATTCTACCTTTGTAAACATACATTACTTAAAATTCTAACTTTGTAAGCTTATATTACTTAAAATTTTATAATTTTAAATTTGTAAACATACATTACTTAACATTTTCGAATTTTAACTTTGTAAACATAATTACTTAACATTTTCGAATTTTAACTTTGTAAACATACATTACTTAACATTTTCGAATTTTAACTTTGTAAACATACATTACTTAACATTTTCAATTTCTAACTTTGTGAACATACATTACTTAAAATTTTCGTTTTCTAACTTTGTAAACATATATTACTTAAAATTTTCTAATTCTAAGTTTGTAAACATACATTATTTAAAATTTTCAAATTCTACCTTTGTAACGTACGTTTACAAAGTTAGAATTTGAAAATTTTAAGTAATGTATATTTACAAAGTTAGAATTTAAAAATCTTAAGTAATGTATGTTTACAAAGTTGGAATTTGACTGGATAGAACAAATATTAAGTGATATATGATTACAGATTTAAAGTTTAAGAGAAATTGTTTTGATAGAACAAATTTTAATTAACGTATGCTTATGGAGTTAAAATCTTGCTGAAACTATTTTTTGATAATGTTCTATTTTAAGTATTACGTGTTTATTACTTAACGGAAATTATTTTTATAATATTTCATGGTGTTACTGAATTTTAAGTATTGCATATTCATATAATTAGTCTTACTTAATTTGGTCTATCTTTAAGTATTATACGGTTACAAAGTTAAAATTGGATTGAGATTGTTTTGATTATCTGATCTTGATGTCCATTTTAAATATATTAATGCATGAGATGTTGAAGTGTGATTCAAATTGATACGGTTCAATTTTAAACATTATAATTTTAGAAGGTTAAAATCTGATTGAAATTATTGATTACAATTTCATATAATGCATGTTTATCATGTTAAAATTTGATTCAAATTAATCATAAGGCACCAATTTCAAGTAATGCGTATCTTTTTTGTTAAAATTTGATTCAAATTAGGGCAAAATTTCAAGTAATGTATGTTTACAATGTTAAAATCCGATTCAAATTAATAATTAGGAAGCATAATTTCAAGTACTGTATGCTTACAAAGTTAAAATTCGTCTGAAATTATTTTTATAATACTATTGTTTTAAATATTGCCTGCGTGGTTATTTAGTTTATATGATTAAATTGTTTTCATAATATTTTATAGTACTGCGCAATTTTAAGTATTGTATGTTCACAAAGTTAATGCACATGGTAAGTTTCATTCACATGGTTCAGTTTTTAGTGCGGTATGTTTACAAGAAGGGTAAAGTGAAATTAGTTTGGTAATCTAATAATCATGCCCATTTTTAAGAATTGTACACTTAGGTGTTAAAATCTGATTCCTAAAGCCCAGTTTTAAGTAATGTATGTTTACGAAATTAGAATCGCAGCCCCATTACAGATAGAGCATTCATGGACCGGTTTCGTCCCTTTTTATGCGCTCGCCAGTATGAAACCGACTATGTATGCAATGACAGCATGGAAACTTGATATATGCCGCTTTGCGCACCTTTGTGGAAGTCGACTAATTTAATCCTACTCTATAGCTGGCTTCAATTTTCTTCAAAATTGAACTAGGGCTGCGGCGGATACGTTCACAACAATTAAAATGTCGGTTGCTTAGTTCTTGAATTTTAGATTAACGTCAAGGCTTTAAAAGTACTTGAAAATTCCCATTTTCTTGGTTAAGTCCTTGAAAGTGCCTGAGAAAGGCAGGGTTGAAAGTGTTCCGCAGATTCACACCATTGTGTTTTTTCTGAGAAGTTCTGCTTTCTCTGGAAAAGTCCCTAGCAGTTATGCTGTCGCTGAAATTTTCCTAAACAACATTGTTTTTTCTCAAAAATTTCCTCAACGGTTTCAACATGACAATACTGCTAGTTTGCTATGATTTTTCTCCCAGAAACGCATACAACTTCATAATATGGAAGGAATGATGTCCTTGAAAAAAGAATAATATGGTAATCATAACATGGTAACAATAATTGCAGTTCTTGAAAAGTGCTTGGAACTTTTTTTTAAGGAAAGTGTACTCACCCTGGGGGGCAGGTTACCCTCTTCCCGGTGGTACATCGTCAAGTATGGTATCATATCAATCGAAAGATTTTTTCAAGCCCTTTAAAGAGAAGGGTAACACGCTGTAGTTATAATCGTTTGGACTCACGATACCGATAATTCAAATTTTTTCTTGTAAAATTTGAAAAAAATAGAATGCCCTACAATTTCCTATAAATCTTTGAAACAGCCTCAGTTCTCTTTGTTTTTTCCCTTTCTTTCAGGGAAAATATGAATATTCTTTCATTTATTTCTTAGAAGCAATTCTATGGTATTTTTGACATATTCCCTGCTAGATTACTGCAGTGTTTCGATTAAAATGGTTACTTGGTGTTACCGATAGTATTGTTTATTCCAGGATTTGGATCTGAGGAATGGCATAAAGTACTCTGTCGCCTTTCGATTTCCCAACGGTAAGTTCTGATTTTTTTCGACTCATTGATCGGTTCAAGTTTTGAGAAACGGTAGGTGTCCTATTTATAAATGTTTCAGAACTTGAGAGGAAATGAACCCAATCGGGATAATTTTGAAGTGAAAACGAAAAAATCTGATGTGGGCAGCAACATGACTTTCCCTGCAGACTCATATTCACTTTCTCCTTATTTTTTCATTCATTAAATTGAGTTTCATTGCACAAAATAACACGCGTCATTATTTGAAATGACACAGAATTTGCACTTTTAATTCAATTTTCGTTTTCATTGGGTAACTGAACTTATTTTTAAAAGGGACTTAGCGAAAATGCGAATAAACTAAAATATCTCGAGAAATGCTAATTTTAGAGTAATGGGGGTTGATCTTATTCTTTACATCGTCAGAAAATACGTATAAAACAATGTAGTTGATAGATTTGAGCATACGTAGTCTTTTATTTTAAATTTGGACGATTTTGGCTGTCCATTCCCCCCCCCCCCTCCACCCCGAAAAAAAAAGACAAATTCTGTTTTTTTTTAATCATACCAAAATCTAATCAGAATCAGACTACAAGTGGTTGATTCACCAAATTTTGTCAAATTTGACCAATTAGTTTTTTAGTATGGAGTAGATACAAAAAATTTTTGTGGGCCATTCCGCAAAAAAAAAAAAAAAAAAAAAAAAAAAAAAAATCTTATTTTGCTCTTATCCTGAGTCGTACCAAAATCTAATCAGCATCAGGATCACCCACATGTGATTTATCTATAAAATTTTATGAAATTGGGTCCATTAGATTTTGACTTAGAGTGGATACATACATTGAACAGACAGACACCTTCCTCCCTTCTCAAATACACACACACACAGACATACGCATACACAAACGTCACTCTGAAAGTAGGTTTTTCGTATTCCAGAAGTCCCAAAACGTGTAGATCCATTGAAGACTCGAATTTCGATGCGATTCCAATATTTTCCCTCTACATCATCACGTATTGCAGGGAAAGTAAAACTCTTCAAACTTCTACAAAAATATAGGCGGTTTGTAAGTTCTCGAGTTTGCTATAAGCGATGATTTGAGTCTCAGCTTAAACACGACATGAATGGTTTATGCTTTCCTGGTTTTAAGCTTGAAATGTTTCCATTAAAGGTATTTTGCAATTCCGATCCATGCGATTTTTGTTCGATTGTTCGCATTAGGGAATTACCTCTTTTGCAGCTCTAATTAATAAATTAAACAAATTCGGCCGATGAGCTTGCAGGGACGAGTCATCGGCGATGGCTCCAGTTCGATGGAGCCGAAATGGTTTTTCGTAAATAACGTTTAATTTATTTATTACCCAAGCCTCCGGGCCCTTCCAAAAGGTTGTAAAGCAATTACAAGAGGCGATCGGGAAAAACATGTAACAATAACGCAGCAAAATGTCTAATCGGCCAAGCTCCTCCTCCATAGTAAGTCACACTTAATTGCCTAAGCGCCCCAAAATATGCCTTGTCAGATGTCAGCAAATGTAAAAATCTGATGACATGACTTTCGCTGCAGACTTATATTAACGTTCTCTTTATTTAATTAAATTTATTTCACTTTTAATTCAATTTTCGTTCTCATTCGGTAACCGGACTTATTTTCAAAGGTGATGTAGAGAAAATACGAAAAACTAAAATATCTCGAGAACGGCTAGTCCTAGTGTAATGGGGTTGGTCCTATTCTTTTTGTCATTAAAAATTACGTATTAAACGAGCATGTAATGGATATATTTGAGTATACCTAGTTCTTTAGTTTAGATTTTGACGATTTTTGCGGGCCATTTTGCAAAAAGAGGCAGGTTATTTTTTTCCGAATCGTACTAAAATCTAATCAGCACCAGTGTCACCAACAAGTGACTCATCTACCAAATTTTTTGAAATTCGGTCTATTAGTTTTTTAGCTAGAGTGGATACAAGCTTTTGCGGGCCATTTCGCAAAACAAGGCGGGTTCTTTTATCCCGAATCGTATCCAAAACTAATCATCACCAGAATCGCCCACAAGTGACTTACCTACCGAATTTTATGAAATTCGGTCCATTAGTTTTTTAGTTAGAGTGGATACAAAATCTGCACAGTCAGACAGACACACACACAGACGTCACGCTAAAAATGGTTTTTTCGTATTCTAGAGGTCTTGAAACGTGTAGATTCGTCGAAAACTCGAGTTGCGATTTTCGACATGATTCCAATACTTTCCCTATACATTACCATGTATTGCAGGGAAAGTAAAAATTAAGTCTTATTTTATTTAGAAAGTTTAATTTACTGACATCGTCAGATATTTACGAACAATATTCTAAATTTTATTCTGTCTGTCTTTAAATGTGTTCGTCACCTCAAACTCCCCCCCCCCCCCCCCCCACACACACACACACACACGCCCGCTCCACAGGGGCATGATGTCCATGATATCTTTCTCAGGCCACCAGTGCTATTACGCAAAGCTAAAGGGGGGTGGGGGGAGAAGTTACTAGTTCGTCGCGCGTAATTTTTTTTTTTTTCTTTCCAGTCAACTTGGCGAATGATTTAGAGGCAGTATTTCTGTCCGCGGATCGTAAACTTAGATCACGGTACTTAATCAATTCTTGACGATATTCTGGAAGGCTTGCTGTGAAGCCTCTCTGAAATGTTACGCATTCTTCCGCTCTGCTTGTGTGTTCTCTTCCGAGAAGAGGGAGGCTTGACAGGCCGTACCATTCGAATCAGCAACTTTTGGGAATTTAAAAAAAAACCAAAAAACAGAGAGCAATACTTTATATTTATAAAGAGAGCGATACTATATATTACTTTATAAAGAGAGCACTACTTTATATCGGTCTCAGGAATAACATGAAAAAAAAAATCTTTAAATTTCAAATTTGCTAAATTGGGTATCGCAAACTGCTAATATAATTTTGTAAAGCAGGAACAGAAATTTTTATACATTTTTTCAGGGGAATTAAATTTAATATCTTAACGGTATCATATTTTTTATATCGATTACGAGTATGGAACATAAGGTTACGGTAATATTTTGAGAAAAGAAAAAAAATAATTCATATGTTTCCGAATGGGTTTTAAATGATTATTGCAACGGGGTAAATTAACTGGCATGAAGGTCAACTCGACTTTTTCATACCAGAGATCATTTGGAACGAAGATTTTTTCCAGATACGGTTGGACTGACAAACAAACTCTACCAAAACATCGTTACAATACTATTTCCTAACAAAACCCAATTAGTTTCATTAATTTAGTGTCATGTTTATTAATTTGGCGATATTTTTTTATCGATTTGGCGACAGTTTTGTCAATGTGGCAACAATAAAAAAATTCGCCAAGTTGGCGATATCTCACTAAATTTTTTTCCAAATGCTACGGACAGACGGATAGAAAAATGGGTTATTAAAATATGATATTAATAATTCCTACAAATCAATAGATTATCAAGGAAATTGAACTTAATTTTGAAAATTATTGAATTTTCTTTAATTATAGGCATCATTTTTATCAATTTGGAGACAGTTTTGTTTACTTGGCGATATTTTGATCCATTTGACGTTTCAAGTTTAGTATATATACACACACACACACACACACACACACACACACACACACATATATATATATATATATATATAAAGCTTAGTACAAACCTGAATATTTACAAATAAACAAGATATTTAGATTTGTGTAAGATTTTAAATATAACGTACAAATTTTCATGTACGTAAACAATTTGTATATCATATGTTTGACGATAAACACTCAAAAGTATTTCTCACTATGACATTATTTGAATCCGTTTTAGTGCTTATTTTTAACTATTGTATGTTCTAATAGCAAAATAGAATTATTCTGTTTGGTGCTTTCTTGACGCTCCCGTATCAAAAGCTGCTTCATTTTTTAATTGAGCCGATTGTAATAGAGATATCTCTTCCTGCAGGTTCTCGGGAGCAAAGAGATCTTTATATAACACTTGTAGATGCTGCTACGAAAAAGGTGAGGGGTTTTCTCTGTTTATACATACTTTAGAAGCTCTCATAAAATTATGATTAATGTAAAACTTTCCTATCCATTTTTTTCCCTTTTTGTTTTATAACGGAAAAGCTTTTAATTTATAAAATATTTGTTCCATTGCTGTGATCAGTATCTTTAAAGCGCTTATCTTCTATTGGTATCTTTGTAGCCTATTCTATACGAAGGTCAAGATGACAGTCCCAAGATGAGGCGGGTGCTTTTAACTCATGAAATAATTTGCTCGTAAGGGTCCTTTTAGATTCTTATACACCTTTCCTATAAATGATTTTCTGTTGTAGCTGATTAATACTATTTCGTATTCATATCAATCAGTGTTTTATACTAACACATTGTTTTATTTGTTTTGTATTTAGAAGTATTGTGCATGTTTATGCTATCGCATGGTTGTATTATACTGTACCCTGTCCTTACTTTTCATTTTTATGGTTAGCGTTACTGTTTCCCATATGATTATTCATAGCCAATTTCTTCATGTGCTTTGTTAAATTGAAGTGTAATTGAAGTGTAATTTGAGTTATTTTCTTCCTTAAAATATATATTTATATATATAAATATATATATATGTGTTATGTAAAAAAAATTTTTTTTTATTGCGCATGTCTTGCATTAGCTAATATCTCCTTGGGTATTTGGTTTCGCTATTACTTTACATCGGTGTAGTTCTGTTTTAACACCACTAGCATTGCCTGCCATTTTCACACATATGTGTTCATCAGCTCTAGTGCTACCTTTTTCTTTTTCATCAAATGATATGTGCATATTAATTCTTATGTGCATGTTATGTCGGTAAGCTTTTTTTTTTTTTTTTTCTGTTATGATGTTTTCATTTCATTTGCTCATGTAGGAAAGTTTAATATGCTGTGCATCCCAATGGTTCAGTTCTCCTCTGCCTTTGAAATAGTTTTTTCTTACTCGTAATAGATAATTTTTAGATTATTATTAAAAATTTCAAATTTTTCTTTTATTCATTATTAAAAACCCTTCAACTTTACTTTTCATAATGTACTGAAGAGCAGAACTGAAAAAGGTTTAAATTTCAATTTCTTTTTTAATTTTGATTGTCAAAAACTAATTCAATATACACACTATATTTACTAAGGTAGATAAAGTTTGTCTTTCTACCACAGACATTTTCCTACTTTTGCTCTAGCGGCTGCTTTTTCTTTTTGCCTTTGAAACTGATTGATATATTTAATCAACTGCTTGAGTTGTTATTCACAATGTATTTTTAATTTGAAATATATTTAACCTTCAATACTTCCTGAAAGAAAGCAGGCATATGAAAATTACAGGAATACATAACTTCTTTGTATAAAGCAGGCATATGTAGGTTAGTTGACTACACTTGTTTTGAGGGCGTTATAAATTTCCTTTATGCCAAAACAAAAGAGTTAAAAAGAGTCATTTAGCATACTGTTCTAACTGTTCTGTTTTGGCTTGAAGAAGGGTCTTATAACGCCTTCCAAATAATTGTGGTCAAAACAAAAGAGTTAAAAAGAGCCATTTAGCATACTGTTCTAACTGTTCTGTTTTGGCTTGAAGAAGGGTCTTATAACGCCTTCCAAATAATTGTGGTCACCTAAACTGACATATTCCTGCTTTATACATGAAAGTTGTATAAATTCTTGTCTTACAACTAACAGTTTGTAAAAAAAAGTTGAGATCTATACTCAGCATACTGTTCTAACTGTTCTGTTTTGGCATGAAGAAGGGGTCTTATAACGCCTTCCAAATAGTTGTAGTCACCTAATTGACATATTCCTGCTTTATGCAAGAAAGCTGTGTAAGTTCTTGTTTTACAAGTAGCAGTTTAAGTGTAATATGAAAATTACTTTATCACCTAATTTTCATACGCCTTCTTTCTTTATAAGGAAGTGCTGAGAGTTTTATTCTCAAAAGCAGCAGCTTTATTTGTTGTGATATATTGAACTGTTTAATCTAAATTGGAATTGCTGCTAATTTATTTCGTGTATGCTTGTGATTCAGGAGGTGTTCTCAACAGAAAAGCTGTGGTAACAAAAATGAAGCTCCCTCCGATCCTTTGATAGTAGATAAGTAAGTGGAGTCACTTCTTTTTAATTAATTCTAACAAGACTATTTGGTAGATATAACAAACGCTCAATGACTGTCGAGCTCTAAAAGAAGGCTAAGTAATTGATTTCGAACTGGCATTTTAACCTTTACTGGAAGAAAGTAGGAATTCACAAATATTTCTGCATAAATGTTATAGAAATCACAATTTATTTTAAATATCAAATGTTATACTCAGAGCGTTTCCGAAGTAAGCTCACATTGTAGATAATAGTATCCATGAATTTCCCTCCATGAGAGGAACTCATTTGAGGTTATGTGAGCATGAACTTGGTTGTTGCAGCCAGAGCTCACCCCTTTCGGGTCAAATTTGTTTTACCCCAGCTGCATACCTAGGTTATATTGAATATTAAGGAAAACTAGTAAAAATGCATTAAAATTAATTGATGCATTTCTGTTTTAACATTTTTGTTATTTTCTATCATTTTCCAAATCATTTACCTCACTATCACTTATTTGGATATCGCTTTCGAAATCAACTAAAACATCGCTGATTTCGTTTGGCCGTAACCTTTCTCCTCCTTATAGGCGTCATTTTGTAGGCTATATATATCTGTAAGCACACTATTTAATCCATAGGTAGCGTTTGCAGATCAAGAATGAAGTAATTGGCGTGGAAAAGGGATGTAACATCAGAACTGGAGCCAATAAGCTTCAATGTCGGAGATGCCCGGACATAGGCTCGCAAAGGCTTGAGGAATTTGAAGCCAGCACGTGATGGTAGGACTGAATTTGTGGCTTTTATAGAAGTTTGCGAAGTAGTGGTATATATCAAGTTTTCTGGCTGCTATTGCACAGGGTTCTCACTGGCCTTGAGAAACCCTTAGAAAGGCCCGATTTCTCATTTTGTTTTTAAGGGCCCTTAAAAAGGCCTTATTTTTTGTTGATAGACCTTAAAAAGTCCCTATTTTTTTAATTCATCTATTTATTTTGTTCATTTTGAATATTTGTGCTGTCGAACCCATGACTCATCTTTCAGTAAGTGGTTGAGTCTCCATGCTACTCTATTCCTTCGCCGATCGGCCAAAGGAAAAAAAATTGAGCTAGGGGACATAAATAAAAAAGGAGAAAATTAAAGGAGAAGTGTTAATTATTTCTGTTTAAACTTTAAAATCAAAGAAAACCAAAAATAGGTTTAAAAGTCAGGTTTAAAATCAAGGTTTAAAATCAATAGACACTGTTTTCTGCAACAGGGGACGCAATCAAATATTTTCAGAACGTTTATCAATCTAAGTTTTCATTTGTCTCTGGTATTAAACTACTTAATTGTATATATTAGTTATTCATCTATTTCTTTTGTCCATTTTGAATATTTGTGCTGTCGAACCCATGACTCATCTCTCAGTAAGTGGTTGAGTCTCCATGCTACGCTATTCCTTCGCCGATCGGCCAAAGGAAAGAAAATTGAGCTAGGGGACATAAATAAAAAAGGAGAAAATTAAAAGAGAAGTGTTAATTATTTCTGTTTAAACTTTAAAATCAAAGACAACCAAAAATAGGTTTAAAAGTCAGGTTTAAAATCAAGGTTTAAAATCAATAGACGCTGTTTTCTGCAACAGGGGACGCAATCAAATATTTTCAGAACGTTTATCAATCTAAGTTTTCATTTGTCTCTGGTATTAAACTACTTAATTGTATATATTAGTTATTCATCTATTTATTTTGTCCATTTTGAATATTTGTGCTGTCGAACCCATGACTCATCTCTCAGTAAGTGGTTGAGTCTCCATGCTACGCTATTCCTTCGCCGATCGGCCAAAGGAAAGAAAATTGAGCTAGGGGACATAAATAAAAAAGGAGAAAATTAAAGGAGAAGTGTTAATTATTTCTGTTTAAACTTTAAAATCAAAGAAAACCAAAAATAGGTTTAAAAGTCCTTTGAAAAGATCTCCTTTCCTTCATGTACAAAATTACACGGTCAAAGCGCTTCCGGGCATCACCATGCCCTTTATCAGTGGCAGCCACTGATGAAGGGCATCGTGATGCCCAAAAGCGTTTTGGCCGTGTAGTTTTGTGCGTCCAGGAAAGAAGATTTCATTAAAGGACTTTTAAACCTATATTTGGTTGCCTTTGATTTTAAAGTTTAATTAATTGACTTGTATCCATACTATTTATTTCTGTTTAGTATAGAAAAATATATGGATGTTTATAGAAGAACATATTTAATATTCTTTAAAAATACTTATTTAATAATACTTGCATTTTTTTTCTCTCTAATGTATATTGGTTTAATTCTTCTATGATTATATTGCTAAGTTCTAAGTTGCCTTATAAAAACAAGAAATTGCCTTGAAAAGGCCTTTTTTTTTTTTTTTCTTTGCTTGAGGAACCCTGTGCAGGCATCGACTGTTCTATGCTGAAATTGCTTAATAAGTGCGAAACCGATCAATAGACGCTGTTTTCTGCAACGGGGGACGCAATCAAATATTTTCAGAACGTTTATCAATCTAAGTTTTCATTTGTCTCTGGTATTAAACTACTTAATTGTATATATTAGTTTTTCCATATTGAATGCCAAATTTCCGAGTTGGTGTTTACATTGCATATACGCACTCCTCGAAGTCAACGAGTTGCACAGATTTTGACTCCCGCCCGCAGTACCGCCGTCATAAAAAAAATAATAAAATTCGACAGGTTTCTCCCGCCATCTGTGCTCTTTTCGCTGCCACCCTGGACCCCCTGCATAGAGAGGGGGCTCTCGAAGAGTCGAATATGAAGTAGCACAAATCGATTGATTCGGTTTCCCTTTGTGATGTCGGATCGGGTTATTGTTATCCAAGTGAGCAGCCCTTCTGCTATGGGTTTCGGTCATCTGGAGTTCGATGATGGCTCAATCATGAATCTGGGAGGGGGGGGGGGGGAATGGGGCGCGCGCCCCGATCCTGGCTTCACCTTTCCGTCAGTTCGGTTCATAGAATGGCTAAATTTGCTTGAATAATGAGATTTTCTTCGCACCATATGCCTCCGATTTTTAATAGCTGATATTTTATGGATAGAATTGTTGCAGGTGAACAAGTGTTTCATTAAAATTTGTGTGGTTATACATTGAGGTGAAAAAAAAAATATTTTTTTTTTCTCTAATTCAGACGATTTTACAAACGTAATCTTATGCTAAAAGAAAATGCTTGTCTGTCTGTACTTTAAAATATGGCTGTCCATTAAAAATGTTTATCTGTTTGTACAATAAAATATGTCTGTCTATCTGTACAGTAAAAGATGCTTGTCTGTCTGTACAGCAAAAGATGCTTGTCTGTCTGTACATTAAAAGAAGTTGCATGTCTACACTAAAAGAAGAGGCTTGTCCGTCTATGTGTGTCATCTATAGAGGAAAATATTATCTTTGGGTAGTCGTAAAATTTGGTATTGGATTATCTAAACTTCCAGACTGCTGCAAACCTCGGCGAGATATTTTTTTTTAATTCGAATTGTCCATCTTGACACCATCGGAAAGACTGAAGAACGATCTTTAAACCAAATCCGTAGAACAATTCCTTCATATTTATTTATTTACTTTTCTTACATTTTTATTGAAAATGATTTGCAGTCCTTTAAATAAAGTAACGCTTCTCGGATTGTTTTAACGTTTTCTTTGTTTTATTAATTACATTTTTAGTAGAGAGAGATGCGCATCTTTCAAGTAAATGCATGTCTACCATGCTGTAATTAACCTTCCAACAAGCCAGAACTGAAAAAGAGGCTGAGTAAGACATCAGCTGAGTAAGACGCCCACACCACACGTCTCGGATTTGGTCTTACCATTACTTTGAGTTTCTCCCCCTAGTTTCGAGTGAAAAATACCGCTAATCTTGCGTAAAAAATCAGCGAGAAAGAAACCCAACTCCGAGCTGAAGTCTCTCACTAAGTTGTCAACGATTTGAGTTATGTCCCCCAGCTCTTTCTGCAGCAGTTGTTGCCGAAAAAGACTTCGCGTGCCCACAAATCTGTCAGACTCGCCAGATTTCTTAAACACTGTCAGTAAATGTTTCATCTGCTGTCATAGGGCGTCACTCTGGATGCTGCAGGTGCCACAATCAAAATTTATGCGAAGTTGGATTTTTTGCTATACGCTATGCAAAATCGTATGTATGTTGTAACAGTAAAGCAACGGAAGAGGGAGGGGGATGCATAAATGTGTATGACTGTGCTCTTTGCTTGCCGAATTTATGCGCATATTGATCATCTTATCGTCTACTCCTTGCTGATGAGCAAGCCGCGAACAAGGTCAAGGGTGAAGGGTTGAGCAAGCGAGCCCAATTCTTGCTTATTTGTACTACATTACAGGGCAGAAGTCACTCTGCTTTTATGCTATGCTTATAACTGGATAGTCGACGTCACAAGACAATGAACCTGTATTTGGACATAGTAGCGTCGCCAGAAAATATTTTGGTTAGGGTTTTGGTAACAAAATATATGTTTCTTATTTTTCCAAATATCATTTCTACGAATTTTAATGGGTTATGATGGGTCCCTGCGAGGGTTTATGATCCCCCCCCCCCAAAAAAAAAAACCCCATCCTTGGCGACGCCACTGAGGCAAATATTGTTAAAGTTGATGTTTGCAAATGCCGGTCATTTGGTCTCTAGGCCATTAGACAGCGAGCTTTTCAGTATTTCTCAATGATTGAATTAAAAGTCACTAGTTCAAGGCACTCGTCCAAATGTTTGCCAGACATAGGCTGTCCTAGGTCATATAAAATACAATCCGGGGAAGCAGCAAGTCGAATTCGATGAGATACAGTTGATAAAATCTATATTAGCTATCGCTTGATCATTTTACACGCTACTGCTCCCGTATAAACATAGCGTAATTTTGAAATTTATAACCCCCATTAACGGAACAATTGTATTAGTTCTCAACAGTTCGTATTAGAAAATAAAATCCAGCAATGTCACATTCGGTCATCCATCCCCCCACCTTTTTTTTCGAGGTCTTGGCCTATGTTACTGATCCTAAACAGTCATAAAGTCAAGGGGAGGGGATGATTAGGAGCATAACAGGTAAATCTACCAAAATCTTTTGAACAAACATATTGGCTATAAATCTATAATCAAAACTGAAATTAGAAATTTCAAATTGCAGAACAGAATAAGCCAATTAGACGTGTAAAGTGTCGATTAAAAATGTAACCAAAATACTGTATATTAACACAAGAGTACATATACACATTAGGTTAAGTAAACAGGTGCATTAGTACATAAGCATATTAGGTTTGTGTTGAAGACCCAGATCGCCCGACTCATCCGAAGGCATAGAACATCCATTTGGACGGCTGGATATTAGGTTTGTGTGTAATTTTATTGTGTGTGTGTGTGTGTGTGTGTGTGTGTTTTATGGTGAAAGGCTGGCATAGAATTAAATAATATTTATTTAATATTGTTAATTTTGTAAAATTGAATTATCAGTGCAATGCAAATTATAACTCACAGTATAGAATATTCTTACGTATTCATATTGATTTTACCTTTCAATTTATTTTTGCTAACTCTATTCTGTATCCTGTTTTATAACTCGAAAAAATAAGGAATAATGATTATATTTCTGTGAGTTCCAGTGTAGTTTATATCTGAGGTTTACATCTTAAATCTGGGGCAAGACCGGGTACATTGGCTAGTTTATTAATAAACTTGACGGGTGTTACTGCTTCACTAAATTGGAGTATATCTTTATTTTTTTTATGTAGATTAAACCGTAAAATGTAGCTTTCAATGGGCATTTTAATGTTATTATTAATTTTAATTTTATTTTAATTATTTAAATTAATTAAAAATCATTTTATATTAATTATTTAAATTAACTAAATCATTTTAATTGAATTGTATCTATTTAAATTAATTAAAAATCATTTTTATTTTAATTTCTTAAAATTAATTAAAAATCATTTTATTTTAATTATTTAAACTTGCTCTTTGCTCATTTACGTAATAAATTAGTAAATAATATCGAGTGAAGTTTATTCTTTAATGCAATAAAGTGTTTTTTATTTCAGAGGATCATTAAAATTTTTTCTAAAGTGTAACCAGAATTGTTTGAAGGGGGCTGGAAATCCAAAGGATATGAGAAGATTTTCTGTAAGTAAATATCACTTTCCTTTCCTACACAATGTATGTTTAAGTAGCATTTTTCACTTTCCTTACAATATCTATCTACAAATAAAATGTGTATGTTTGTCTTATCATCACGGGAAAATGTCTGTACCGAATTAGATGGCATTTTCGGAGTAGACTTGGAATAGCCCAATAAAATTTAGTTTCGAGTTTCTAGGACCAGGGGTTATCAATATATTAATTAACAAGAACGATCAATCATGCTTAAAGCATTGATTATGAAACACTTTCAAACTTCAATGCAATTTTATTTAAAAAAGTCGAAAATGCAATACATTCCTCGGTAATATTTTAAAACTTATCACAGTACTACATTGATTTATTATATTTGAAAACTTAAACCTTCATTGAAAAAAATGAACTTCATTCAAATGACGGCATTGAAATATAAATTGCCTGGTTTAAATATCTCTAAAAGGCAATACATTCCACGGTAATATTTTTAAAACTATCATAATACTACGATAATTTATTATATTTGAAAACTTCATCGAAAACAACTGAAATAAATTCAAATGACGTCATAGAAAAAATAACACGCCTGGATCTCTCTATAAAAGCAAGATTTCATTCATTTCATTCATCACAATACTATAATAATTTATTTTATTTAAAAATTAAGACCATGGAGCTACAATTCATAAACTCTATGCTTAAAACTTCATCGAAAAAAATCGTCCTTCTGTTTATAAAATCAATTAATATTTCATTCATATCAGCCATGCAGACTCCATGGACTGAATTGTGTTAAAGAAATACAGTAATTCTAATACAACTCATTCTACATATTTTGCTGTTTACATTTTACATAGGTGAAAAATAGGCTTAGTTGTAGAAATAATCAAATTTGAATGAGAATTTAAACTCAAATATATTGTCATTGTGTTGTTTTAGTATGTAAATGCACAGAATTTAAGCAAAAATAAAGTAGTTTTAGGACGGATACAACACTCAATATGAATTAAAAAGAACTTTAAAAAATCACGATTTTGAAACAAGATGGATGCCATATATCATTTTGAAGTGGGTCATGTGATCGTTTCATATCATGGTCACGTGATCGTTTCATATAAGATGTGTAATTATTATTTTAATTTTTATTTAAAAAACTACTGAATATATTTTGCTGAATTTTTTTTTATATATTTTATGGAACAATTTGACTATTACCTAAAATTTTCGAAGCAATTTGTGAATTTTAAATCCGCTTAAAAAATGTTCGAAAAATTAGGTCCCATAGGGCTCAATGTATTTCATTTTTTCAACCCGGGTTCAATCCAAAACTAATTGGGTGATATTATTCATTTATATTCCCATAGGTCCTACAGACCGTCTGAACAACATACTAAAATTTCATTTTGATTATGTCATTTTTACGGCAGTTATCGTGCTGACAGACAGACAGACAGACAGACAGACAGACAGAATGAACAAAGTCATAAACACTTTTCAACTTTGTTGTAAAGTGTTAAAAATAAAAGCACTTTTAAACCTTCCATTGAGATAGCATTATGCAAACTATATTTGTTCCGCAAAGTTATTTGAAAAAAAAAATATATATATATATCATGCTGCTAAGTAACGGAATTAAACCTAATGAGTTAAGTTTATATTTGAAAATAAAATTGCTAAACAACGGGATTAAGCCAAATGAGTTAATACATCAATAAATCGTTTTTGATTTAAATGATGAAGAAATGTATATACATTTTTACCGGAATTACATTCTTGATTGGATTATATCCATTACGATCCTTGGGTTTAAAGTTTAAGGAGATCATTGATATTTTAAAATGCTTACGCTATTTTATTTTGGTGAGATATTTTTCAAATCCATATATTATAGTACGGATGTATTTTCTACGAAAACATAAGCAGTACGGGTATATCTTTTAATCCACGAGAGTATCTAAATACTATTGTATAGGTGGAGTTAAATGAGGAGCTAAGTATCCCCCAAAGTTTAGATAGTACCTTAGCGACTTTTCAAATATAAATTGGTATTTTACATTGCAACTAAAATGATAGGGGCTAAAGAGACTTTAACTCCTGGAGGGAGTTTGATCACACCCCCAAATTAAAATTAGCTCTGCCCTGCCTATGGTCGATTATGAGCTTAGACTTTACCCTTTGTTCGCGAATTTTGCTCCATTTCTGAGGTAAGACTCTGAGGTATCGTTTGTATTTTCGTGCAGTCTTTGAACACGGGCCAGCTTCAAACTGAAAGCAAGGTTTTGTTAACATATCAAATTCTGATATTATACAATCCATCACTTTGAACCTACTTTCAATTGTGACCCAAGGGCGCCATTTCAAGAATTTCTAGGGATGGCAAAAGCATTTCTTATAGGAGATACAAAGTTTGATGGACTATTATTCTAATGATAGAATTATGATTCAGTAAAGAAAATTATATAAGAAACATAATAGTTTGGAAATCCTTGGGGGGAGGGGGACAGCAGACCCTCAGTCCCCTCCCCCAAATAGCACCCCTGTTGTGGCATCCTCATCAAAATAACAGTTGAGTGCTTCCTCAAAACAGCAGAGCGCCAAGGTAATCTAGTTCAATCCGAGAGCTGTAACTCAGTTACAGAAACATAAATTGTTCATTTAGTAATAAAACTTACTTAAAGTTACAGAGTAGCAGGGATTTTGCATCTAAATGAACAGTTTGCTTCATATTTTTTATAAAGTTAACCAAATACCTAAGTTTTACAGATAAGTATGTACAGCAATTATGGTCAATTATTGATTGATACTGAAGTATGCCTGTTTACTATAATTTTTCCTTCAAATGAAATGTTGTATATACTGTTTTCTTCATCGTTTTATTTACGAAACCTGTTATTCTGGTATTCATTTTAGATAGCGATTTCATTCTCTGACATCACGCTCGACCAGACTGATATCCTTGTAGCGTCCAAGAAAATGTTCGTGCACAATAATTCGAAGCACAGCAGAAAAAGGAAAATGGATCCCAGTACGTTTGCTATATATTCTTTTTCTATTTTGAATTATTGAATGGGAAATTACTTAAAAGTGCTATACTGGTAAAAAGATTCATTTTGTTGGGAGAACTATTTGCTAACCGGAAATTTGATGAAATTGATATTGAGAGGTTTGTTCCTTTTAACATGTTTTTGCATTCACTTACTTTTCATTCTATGCTCGAACTAGTTTCATTTCTATTGTATATAATTTTTCTAAAGTATCTGTTATGGTAATATATTTTGATAATGTCTATATGATATCTGTTTTATAACAATGTTCTATGGTTTGCCTTATATGCTTTTTTTTATTTAGTTCTATATTCTTATGTTTTCTATCTGTGTTCTACTGATTGTTTTGATATGTTCTTGTATATGATCACGCAATTCGTTCTATACTCCCTTTTATTTTCTCTTTTGTATATTTATTCCTTAGTCACTTATGTGCTCTTATTTTTTGTGTTACATTCTTTAGTATTCTTTTTGTTTGTTATGTTTTCTATTTGTGTTCTACTGATTGTTTTGATATGTTCTTGTATATGATCACGCATTTCGTTCTATACTCCTTTTTATTTTCTCTTGTATATTTATTCCTTAGTCACTTATGTGCTCTTATTTTTTGTGTTACATTCTTTAGTATTCTTTTTGTTTGTTGTGTTTTCTATTTGTGTTCTACTGATTGTTTTGATATGTTCTTGTATATGATCACGCATTTCGTTCTATACTCCCTTTTATTTTCTCTTTTGTATATTTATTCCTTAGTCACTTATGTGCTCTTATTTTTTGTGTTACATTCTTTAGTATTCTTTTTGTTTGTTATGTTTTCTATTTGTGTTCTACTGATTGTTTTGATATGTTCTTGTATATGATCACGCATTTCGTTCTATACTCCTTTTTATTTTCTCTTGTATATTTATTCCTTAGTCACTTATGTGCTCTTATTTTTTGTGTTACATTCTTTAGTATTCTTTTTGTTTGTTCGTTATTATATGTTATTGCATTTCGTTCTACGTTTTTAGTAGTTTTATTTCTAATTTGAATGTATATTCTGTGGTCTCTTATGTACTGTTATATTTTGTTCTATGTTCTGATGTTTTCAATGTTCCTTAGTTTCTGTGTTCTATTGATAGTGTATGCAATTGTTGCGATGTGTTTAAAAAAATTTAAACTCATCATAACACTTTATATTTTTACTACAGGAAACTATTCTTTGCATTGAGAACATTTTCTCAAATTCATGGTGGTCTGAGGTAGTGAATGTTTTTCCCATAGTAGCTTCGAAGTAGAAGGCAGTAAAGCCATTAAAAAGCATTTTAGCATGATCACTCAAAACCTTAAGTGACATTTTAAGGTGTGGAAAAACACAATTTTAAAAGCTGAACGAGACCTCTCATATTTTTTACAATCTGGCATTTATTTGCAGCCATTAACACCACGATGAGGCACGAATGGATTGCAAGTGCATTCAATTAACATCCTTGACAGATGTGCAAGATCATCAATTCTGAGTTCCCTGTGAGCAGAGGTTTTTCAGTGGAATTCATCTAGCATGCGAAGAAACAACTCCCCCCCCCCCCTTTCTACAATTCGTTGATCAAAGTGACATCACTGGTCAATAACCAATGCCTGATTGGTACGTCTCTTTCTTACCCAGAAGTCATTTTTTTTTTTATGATTTGGTTTTTCTGTTACTGCCACCTAGAAAACATATGAATGTGAACGAGAAAGAAGATTGCTGTCTCTCCCCCTTCCCTGGAAGGTGTAATTACATTTTCTTCTAATATGTATATCACAGACTAATTCTGTGATGTATATAATGAATAGATTTTTTGGTCGAAGCAGTATATAGATATTTTGTTGAGAATGTAGCTCATCCCTCTGTTTTGTTCAAGTTTTTTTTTTCACAAAAATGTGTTGATCAGCAGTCGAGTGTTATAGAATATATATTTGTTGTGCTGAGAACAAGAGATGTCGTTATTTATTCACTTTGAATGCATAGTGTGAAAATGCCGCTATGATAAAAAGAAAAATATGCATAGCTGATGAAGGCCTTGGTATTGTGCGTGTATGAGTGCAACTTTATTTATATAAAGTAAGAATTGAAAGATGTGTCTGAATTAGTGAAAGTATGTATATATTTAGCGCAGTATAGTTTTTTTTTGAAAACCAGTGCTATGTGCAAGGTCTGTTCTATCAAGTTTTAATTATGGTAATTCTACACTATGATCATTTTACAACATAATATTTACAATTATAGTATTTTATTCAACAATACAATATAAATGCAATATGTGAGTAGGAATATTTTCATGATCTTATATTAATTTAATTATTTCAAAGTATTATGTTTTATAAGAATGTTCTATTATAAATATTGTGTAGTTTGTTTTTTTACATATTCAATCTTAATTTCTCTGGATTAAATAATAATTTATCTGAAGATATACATATTTAGAAATTATAATGAATATTTCGCAATTAATAAGTAATTTTTTTCTATTTAAAATAATCATTGTATTTATTGTGCATGATTATAATTCATTTTAACATTTATTTTATTTTTAGGTTCTCATGTCAATACCTGGATAATACCACTATACGAAATTTATAATTTTAATTAATTATTCATTTGGTCATTAAGATTTAATTGATTTGACATGAGAATCCGTCCCGTTAAAATTTGTTGCAGGGATCTTGATTTGAATGGAGTAATTGATTTATAATATTTTCATTAAGCTCTTAAAGCAATTACTATTAATTTTCTAATTACTCTATTCAAATGGGTCCATGAAGCATATTTATCACAACAGCAATAAATCTTAGAATAACTTCTAGCACAGATGCATTATTCCGGTCAATCATTTATTGCAGATTCTGATTCTCGCTCTTCATCTTTAATCAAAATCTACGAGGTGTTCCCCAAGAGTGGTACTTATGGAACCCAATTTGCTGTTTTCGGCGAAAAATTCTTCCCCGGAATGGAGCTATACTTCGGAGACGTGCAACTCCAAGCCCAGGTAGGTCAGACTCATTTCCTTAGAGGTAGCAACTGGTTTTGGAGTCAAGAAACAGTCCTCTTCTTCAGAACAAAGGCGCTACTCACCTCATCCAAAAACCATAGTCGCGATCTTGTTACGACAGTCGATTATGTCACGAATTGCCGAATTTTGAGCAGTGGTCGGAAGTAGCGCGCTACAGGTAGCGAAACTACAGTAGTCACTATTTTTCTCGCAGTTTATAGTGTAACGAGCTGCAAACTACGAGAAAAATAGTTATTGTAGTGAGTAGCGCGATATAACAAATCACTGGTTTATATCGAGTTTTGACTTTACTTTTAACGTTACTTTAGTAAACAAAGTGCCATTCTACAAATCATGTGATCCCCTTTTCTTCATTTGTACGAAATTTAGTGTTCTGCACAGCGATGTACGATGAATGGCTGCAGGATTAGGAAGGTCATTGCTTCATGAAGTTGATTTTTTATATGGATATATTCAGATGCGTTATTTCCCAAGAGATCTTGCTTATCTGCAATTTTGAGACGCAAATTCTACTAAAAATGAACAAACGTGTTTTTAAATAAATAGTTTTTACTTTCATTTTATTTTATAATTTTAAGAAATAAAATGGATACACGTCAACTTTAATTAAACTTTTAAACCTAATTTTGGTTGTCTATGATTTTAAAGTCCTTTAATAAAATCTCCTTTCCTTGACGTACAAAAATGACACGGCCAAAGCGCTTTCGGGCATCACGATGCCCTTCATCAGTGGCGTAGTGATATACTTTTCATCTGCCCTTCATCAGTGGCGTGGCCACTGATGAAGAGCATCGTGATGCCCGAAAGCGCTTTGGCCGTGTCATTTTAGTACGTTAAGGAAAGGAGATTCTATTAAAGGACTTTTAAACCTAATTTTGGTTGTCTTTGATTTTAAAGTTTATACTTCTATTTTATTTTACTGTTTTCGGAAGTGGATAAAAGTGTAAAGATTGGTATGTTGAAGTGAACTCTTGAAGATATTATCTGGAAATCGGCGGAATATCAGGGAATTTTTTTATCTGAGATTTTAAAGCCACCCTGAATGGAAAAATAATGAAGGAAAATACCTATGAGTTACCTTTCATTGCAGACCAAGTCAAAGGGAACGAAATGCTTTTATCAGTAACGAAATTTCCTTATTTCTTTGGACCAGAAGGAAAGCAAGTGTGAGCTTCTTGATCAAGGGTTAATTATGGGGTCATATTAATTAATGTTGCTGTTAGACTAATTCTCAACTATCAAAAGTTGGAGAGCAACCTTACAAAGCGAAATTGGCGCGAAACAGAATTGAGGACTGTTAAAGGAATTTTGAGAATCGATTTTTGTCTCAGATACCGGTTGGTACCTTCACCAATTTCTGCACTAACGAAGTTTTTTTTTTCAGTTTATTTAATTTGAGTTTTTGAGTGAATAATTTATCGACTCTCTTGATAAACAAACAAAAAATAATTTTTTAACAAAAAATAACGATTATAAAAGGACCAGCATTTTTGTTTTTATTTATTCTTGTATTCTCGCCTGATGTCTTTCTTGTATCTTCTTCACTGCAGGTGGTGTCTGATCGGCTCATCCACGCAGTAGTGCCGGCTTTGAAAGCCTCAGTCAGTCACGTCTTTCTAAGGATGGGGACCGAGCAAATTACTGCTGGAATATTCCATTATGGTAACTATATATGTCGATGTGTATCGATGTTTCGTGAATTGTTCATTATTTTCAGATCCATCCCAAAGAAAATTCAGGAACTTATATTAGAAACTAGCCGCCTTCGGCGACCAGCTTGTTCGCTACCCTTGAAAATTCTGATCGTGGCAAACTCGCTGGCGCCATAACCCCGCGGACTTGTTGTTGAGGCCCAGACCATCCGACCAACCAGAAAGGTGTAATATAACTATTTGGACGGCCAAGATGTGCCACCCAATTTAGACCGGAAACCAGCGGGGGAGGCATCCACAGGGACCGTACCCTCCTTCCCCTACCACCAACCTCTCGGAAGGACTTATGGACCCACATGTTTAACGTGATCGTACTCCGCGTGAACACAGCGGCATTTTTGGCAGTAGCGGGAAACTAACCCGGGCCTTCCGAGTGCAATTCCCGGGCGCTAACCACTGGGCTACCGTGCCCTCAACTCCGTGGAGTTAACAAAGTTTTGTTTTGTTTAATGACGTTAAACCTAATAATGAAATTTTAAGATGAAAAATAATGTTCTAGTGGGGGTTCTTGAAAGTTGATTTGTAAAGTGAATTTATTCTAATGTTTGTGAACTGTGAGATTCTGAGGATTTCTGTACCTGTAACCTTAGGAAAGGGATCCCTTTGATGTGTACTCACAGTCGGGATCAGTTGCTCCTATGTTTTTTTAATAGAGGTATGCTCCTCTTATTTTTTATTTTACATAAATGAAATTGTATCCGTTTGTCTGCATTTTTAGTATTGCATCGCAAATGACATGAAAGTATTTTTGAGACTGATAATGTTGAATGTGAATTTGTATTTAAGAAATAACGGTGCTGCTTTAACGATGCTGCTTAGAGAAAAGAAATTTTTTTTTTTAAAGATTGTCCCCACCACCACCCGATGCATAAATGCACCGCGACAATCTATATAACTTTCTTTTTATTTATTTTTTTATTTGTTCAGTGTCTGTTTTTTCATTGTGGTCCCAACCACCACCCGATGTAAACAATACATCGCCACAATTCAATCCAGCATAATGAGCCAGAAACCTTATAAAAAGCAAACACTAATTCGGTTTTTAATTGTCCCTATGCCAAAAACCATATAAAAAGCAAACACTTATTCAGTTTTTAATTGTCCCTAGCGCAAAAACCGTATAAAAAGCAATCACTGATGACATTTGCAAATATAATTTAATACCCATGCGAATATCCTGATCAGGATATTCGCATGGGTCATCGAGAGCATGGCCTAAATATATCAGCCAGATAGCACCAAACACTAATTCGGTTTTTAATTGTCCCTAAGCCAAAACTCGTCGCCAATAGCAACACCGTGCGTCTGCGCGCGCATGTGGGTGAAAAATCGGAACTGCTTTCGCCGTTTCGCCGAGAAATTGAAATTCTTGACTTCCTTAAAATCCGGATCCTGCAGCTACTTTTTATTATTTCTTGATCAGATTGGGCTTGTAAGAAAGCCTGATTTTTGAGCTTTCTAAAAATGTAAATTATTAGTCGAAATTGTCAGTGCTTTTCCCGACGCGAGGATTTAAAAACGAAAGTTCGTTTTTCTTTTAGTCGAAAGTGACATTTGTTTTAAAATCTTTAAAAAAATATTAGAATTTGTCTCTGAGATTTGAAATTGATATATTTTTACTCGCAATTGTCTGCTCTTTTCAATGGTGTGATTTGTTTTTTCTACGACTTCTGATTAGTAGAGAAAAAAGGGGAAAAAACGGTCGAAATCGCATAAAACATTAAATAACAAAAAAAAAAAAAAATAATTCAAATTTTAAAAATCTGTTTTCACATGTCACCTTCCCACCCCCCGGTTCTGCGATTGCCAAATTTAGTAGCTCTGCGACACGCGGTTGCTGAGCCTATAGAGTATAAGATAGATAGACAGACATTACCTTTTATTATATAGATCGAAATTGCTCCGACAGCAGAGGACTGAACCCGAACCTATACATTTTGCAATCTAAAATTAGAACCCGAAATTGGATTTCGAAGGTGGTGAGGTTTCAAAGTTAAAGTTACGAAAAGACGAAAGAGACAATTCAAGAGGGCTGAAATGAAATTCAAAGAGGGGGGGGGGGACTCAACAGTTTTGAAGGAGGAGCTCACCCAAAACAAAGTTAATCATTAGCATTTATTAACCATAATAGTTACTATTATATATTTTAATAAATATAAATTATTAATAAATGCATATTTCTATTTGTAAGCTAAGAGTTGATTAAGAAAATCCATATAGCCATCAATGTTATAATTATAATAATTGCGATGGGTTTTAATATAAGCATTAACTAGTAGCAAAGCTGTTAATTAATCAAAAGAAATCTGAAAGTTAATACAAATTAATGTTTAATATTAACTGTTATAACTACCTATCAGTTGATTTTGACACTGAATGTAAAACAGTGAACCCCGCAATAATACAAAAGTATCCAACTATTGTCTTAATTTTTAAAATTTTTAATATTTTTAAAATTAAATATGTAAATAAATTGATCATCTGTATAACCACAAATTCATCTAAATTAAGAAATCTTTAAAACGAAGTAATTTATAAAAAAAAATCTCATAAATAATTTTTTTATGCAAAATATGGCTGACATGCTGGTTGAAATTTCTTATCACTACTAAAATGTTAATATTTTTATCGGGGAGGGGGAGGCTGAGTATACGTTTTAGGGAGGGGAGGTGCTTTGCCCCTTCTGTTTCCTGCCTGGCTACGGCCCCGGGCACCCCCCCTCACCTCTCGACGTATAGTAAATGAACAAAAGTATTTTTCAAAACATATTTGTATTCTAGAAAAATGCATACAAAATGAAGTTCTTGTATAATTTAATGGAATTTAAATTATTGGCAACTTTTTCATTATAGCCTAGAAGTCATTGGGCTCTAGATATTAGACGAGTGCGGTAATCCCTATGTATTCTCAAAATTATCTTTTCGCTGGAAAAATCTATTCCGCTGGCATAAATGTTTTTTTCAGGAAGCAGACGTTAATTTTTCGATGCTATATGTGCTTAATTTGGGGGCTCCTCTGACACGAGGGGTCCGGGCAGCTGCCTCTGCGCTGTCAAGTCCTGGTCACAGTACCGTCTATGAACATAACTATGGCTACCTTTCAATTTTAAAGCAAGCCGGTTGTGTATAATATAAGGTGACCAATTTTTTTACAATGAAAAGGAGGATGAAAAAATTTAAGAAAAAAGTACAACGTAAATAAATGAAACATTTTATTAATTCAAACAAAAATACACTAATTATGCTTACATCCCTTTTAATTATTTACTTAAACGAGTATTTTTCCATTGAATGAATATTTTTTGTCAATGTATCATTTTCTAACAGTAACAATATATTGGAAATTTCGGAGCAAGATATATCCTTCATATTGAATTTTACGGTAAGTGCTGCAGCTAGAGTATCAACATTCAATCTTGATTACACGAAGTATAATATAGAGATAAAGTAAACAAAGTGAAGTGTGCAATGGTGCGAGACACGTGAAGTTCTCCTATGCACTGAGCATGCGTTTCATATTCGCGTCTTTCCGAACTGTACCCAAAGAATTTCTAACCGTAAGAATTTCTAATCTTGTTAAGCTAACCTTACCCCGTTTGCTGTACCGTCACATGACCCGTAACAGTTCGGCGCGGCATCTCTGAATACAGAGATTAACAGATTAGTTTTAAAATATGGAAAAGGAGGACAGGTAGAAGGACACTTTTCGAGGAAGGACAGAACCTACAAGAGGACTGTCCTCCCTAAAGGAGGACGATTTGTCACCTTAGTATAATAGAGATATGATTTCGGTCTCAATTTTGAGAGTCCCAGTCCGTTTAGGTTCGATATATTCGAGCGCACGCCCGAGGTCGAAATGTTCAACGTAATACCGCTCGTTTGAAAACTTGTTTCAGTTACGGTACGGTTATAATCAGTATGACCGACAATTTTCACCGGTTATATAGACAAAACATTCAAACAATCCGATTTCTAATCATAAGAATTATTACGAAAAATTATTTAGTTCTAGTTTTTCCCACATCGTTTCTACACATGATATTTGATAGCACTAGGTGCATGCACTCTTAAACTATGGTGTCCATACATACGGATGTCGTTTTCAAAAGTGCTCGAAATGGGTTTCAAAAGCTCTTAAAATGTGCTTATCCGACATATCAAATTCGAACATTTTCGGGAAAATGCTTCTCTCTGTATATAATAGAAAATGCAATGCACGTTTTAATTGTTCTATTTGCCTTGCAGAGTCCCAGCTCCAAGGTCAAATTGCCTGTGTCCACCCGAAAATAGGAGTTCGAGGCGAAGAACTTATCATTTTCGGAACAAACTTTATCATGCCTGATGTGGTCATTGTTTGTAATGGTACGTCGCTCGAAACCAAAGTAAGTCTGTATTTCATTTCTTTAATGCGGACTTTTTCACTGTCTTTAAAATTGAAAGTACTTTAATTTAATTTTGCTAACTTGGACCTCCCCCCCCCCCCTAAAAAAAATAATGTATTAATATATAATAATAAATAAATATATGAAGTTTCCCAAATACATTTTTAGGTCCTTGAAAAGTACTTGAATTTAGCTAACTGAGGACCCCCAGAGAGTATATGGAGTTTGCCAAAGCATTAGGTTCTTGAAAAGTACATGAATTTAATGAAAAAAGTACATGGATGTAATAACAAAAATAAAATTATCAAAGACAGTTTAATTTCTGTTTCATTAAATGTGTTTTATTTCTGCTTCATAATTATTTCTTTTCCTTCTTTGGTATAGTCAAGTTTATTTTATAATAACAATTTGGTTCTTAAAAATTTCTTGAATAATTTAAATGTGAAATTTGGAACATACACTAAATGTACAATGAAACATCTATTTTGAGAACATAAATGATAGTGTTCACTAGCACCACGATTGTAGTTTTATTTTCTCATACTATTGTATAGAAAATTGCTTTCCAAAAACATTCGAATTCGATTTGAACGCTTGCGGTAAATTGTTAGTCTGCGTTGTATGCGCATATATTTGCGAGATGTGGACATGATAACTCGAGAATAACTGCGACGATAACCACAAAATTTTAAATACAGATACTTATTTTCGATAAGATTTAATTAGCATTATTTCCTATGGGAAAACGGTAATTCCCTGGACAATAATGATGATATGTATAGAAAATAGAAGAAATTGATAATTTTAACTAAGTTGTGGATGTTAATAATATCGAAATAGACTATATTATCAAAATATTTAAATGCACCTAATTCAAAAATTCACCAAGCTTTTATTAGATTGAAATACATATATATATTTTATTTTTACGAAACATTTTAAAAGAACAAATTGAGTACAAATCTGGAAAAAATGCATCTCATTCTTTTAAATTCTGATAAGGATTGTGATGCAAGTGGAATTAAACAACATGGAATATGATTCTATGAGAGGTTTGTGGTAGGGGAAGGAGGGTACGGTCTCTTTGGATGCCTCCCCCATTGGGTTCCGGTCTAAATTGTGTGGCACTTCCTGGCCTTCCAAGCAGTTACCTTACACCTTTCTGGTAGGTCGCGCCAACGAGTTTGCCACGGTCAGAATTTTCAAGGGTAGCGAACAGGCTGGTCGCCAAAGGTGGCTAGTTTAAAATAAGATCAACTTGGCTACATTTAAAATAAGATCATTTTGGCAATATTTAAAATAAGATCAACTTGGCTGCATTTAAAGCAGGATCAACTTGGCTACATTTAAAACACGATCAACTTGACTAAATTTTATATGTTTATTGTCTACATTTTCTTTTCAGATCATTGAGAAAGTTGGCCTGGTTGCAATAATCCCTTCTAACATGACTCTGGGGGCGACTGAAATTGGTATATTTTGGAATAATCGCGCCATCTTCTGGTTCATATATCGTAAGTTTATTTGATGATTTTACTGTCACCTATAGAAATCTGATTATTTCGTCAACAATAAATAGGACTTGGTTTAACCTTTAAATACCCTCCCTCCCCCTTTTTTAAAATTTAAATTTCAAACGAGGAATTCTTGGGGCTAGGTTATAAACATGCTTCAAGCATTACCTCTCTTATAAAATATTACCTTTTTATACTAATACGTAGCACGGACTTCTAATTTTGTGGGTTTGGGACAGAAAATTATTAGACCCACCACCTTTGTCAGAAAAAAGGGGCTTTTTTTTTTTTAGTAACTTAATATCAAATAATATAGAATTGAATGATACAAGAGTAAGTTATGTTAAATCTTTATGGACTTAAAATATAAGACTAGATTAATTGATACTTTCTAGGGAAAATTGAAAATTAAAACTTTGTTTTATCAGAAGTATAATTTTCTGAAAGTTTTAGTTGATTGGTTGGTTGATTATGTTTTTTGGCACAAGATCTGAAGAGGATATGCTGTGCCAGACATATGGTACCGAAATACATAAATTAGCAAGGAATAAAAACAAGTGTATAATTTAAGAGAGTGATAATATGCAAATAAAACATGACAATGGAAGATATATAACAATGGGAAAGAGATGAAAGTTGGCTAAAAGGTTACAGAAGGTGAAGTTAAATATGATTGATGGAAGAAACCGATGCCTAACAAGAATGGTAAAAGCCCAAATGAGGATTTTCTCCAATCAATTCTGAAGTTCTCAAAGTCTTAATTAGCATAAATCAAAGACTTGATGTAAAACTACGGAATTTTAAAAATAACAAATTAAAAATAATGTTTCTAAAGAAAAAAAAAAAGTATTTGAAAATAGAGCTTTATGAATTTATAAATATATCAAATCTAAATAGAAAAATAATTAAGTTTTAACATTTCCATTCCTTTTTTAGTTATTTCAAAAATTTTTTTTTACTTATACAGCTCAATTATATCGATAAAGTGAACAATTTTTTTTCTTTTTTTTTTAAGAATCTATATAAATAAAACAATTTTCTGTCCCACATACCACCTTAACTTCCATGCACAGAAAATCAAAAAAAGGTGCTCAGAAATAGTCGGATTGGATATAGTTTGTTTTCGTGCTAGAGTTGGCGTTTGTTTTCATTGTCTTAATTAATATTTTATACCTGTTAGACGAGCACTAAGCAAGATTAAGAAAATTATGTTCCGGGAAGCCTGCTGATTATCTTTCGCCGCCTGTTTTTTAGGCACGGAATTTTAAGGTTCGAACTTTTGCTATTTGTTTTAAATCCACAGAAGTAAAAATAATTTGCAGTAAAAAAAGTTTACAAGTCCAGTGCTTATGCTTTGTTTTAGCAAAGCATAAATTAAGGC
Organism: Amaurobius ferox; assembly: GCA_951213105.1. Taxonomy (NCBI): domain Eukaryota; kingdom Metazoa; phylum Arthropoda; class Arachnida; order Araneae; family Amaurobiidae; genus Amaurobius; species Amaurobius ferox. The sequence continues at coordinate 15,866,101 of OX578138.1, read as the reverse complement.
ATAAATTCCTATAATCACAGTAAAAATATTGAATAGTTATTTTGAATTTCAATATGTATGCTTAAAATTATCTTTTGTTACCAAATATGCCATTTTAGAACTTTTTATCTATCTAAAACAGTTGAAAAAATTGTTTGACAGATATAATAACCGCTGTCAATTTATACTTAATTGTACTTTTCTCCTCCATAGTAGTATTTTTACACAGATAACAGTTACAAAGATAAGACTTATTTAAAATGTTAGGTATGAAGTGCAATGCATCTACTTAATTCCAACTTTAATGTTGCTAAGATATATAGATATTTTTTTAATTTTACTAATTTTCAAGAAACTAAGAATTGTAATGAATTTTCCTTTTCCTAGAAGAGCATGCATAAAAGTTGAGTCACGAAATGCTATAAACAATGAATAATTCAAAAAGGTTTCTTTACTACTTTTCATTTCAGCAAAGACCTTAATAGTATCTTCAAAATCAAATTTTTGAACTTATATCATACTCAAGGCTAATAAAATTAAATTGTTTCGATTATGTTGCTTTAAATAAGACCTCAAAATATTTTTGATACTTTTAAGTGCAGAGAAAAAACGTTTGCTGATAGAATTTGAAACTGACAAACTTAAAATAATTCTAAAACATATATCAACATTGAGAAACGTATGTTCAAAGTTTAACTGTGGATGTTTAACTATGTTTTTAGGATACAATTATAGGATGATTTTGAAGGTGGGGGCCTCGTGGGCCTAAGCCGTGTCTGGTTATAGAAGTTTCATTGCATATAAAACTTTAAAATTTGCAAGGAAACTGCCTTCGTGACTTTCATTGTTCAACTGCTTGCTTTTGTCGGAATTGAATGTTGAATTACTACGATCTTTTATGTGAATCTGCAATTAGCTGGTAAGAGTGTCAAGCTATAAACAACATTTCATTCTTATTCTACCTTGCCTTTCTATCGAACCTTGCCTTTCTTTACTCCCACGGAGTTAAACGGATTATACATTCCGAAACTAAGATTTAACTCATTCGTTGTCGGTTTATCTCATCCTCACCAAGGTCTTCCCAAACCCTTTGCCTGCATAATAAAACATCGTCCATCATGCTGTATGGTATCTGAAAGTTTTATAGCCGATCATTTAGCTAAAGTATTTCACCAAAATTAAACGGATCATGCATTCCAAAACTGAGATTTAGCTCATTCATTCTGTCTGTTTATCTCATTTTTACCACAGAACTCCTCCACCATGGTTTTCCCAAACCCTTTGTCTACATAATAAAACATCATCCATCATGCAGTATCTGATAGTTTTATGGCCGATCGTTTAACCAAAGTATTGCATCCAATTCTGGACCACCCATTTCAATAGTGACCTGGACACAGTCTGTGGTCAACTTCTGTGTGGTCAGTCGGGCTCTTTAAATACGACTTACTCCCAGGCTTGAGTTCAGCGGCTGTCACTTGACGTCAAGTGACGACGCACCGCAATCGGGGAGCTTCCCCACCGTCGTCGTTTGCCAGTTATTACAACAACTTTTGCTTGGGAATCTAGAGATATTACCATTGTTTTCTTTGTATTGAACCGTGTGAAAAATCTTCGGTAAAAGTTATCTTTAACAATAGCGCATTGTGTTACTATGGGCAACCGCATTTTTCTGAGTGATATCTTATCAGTACTACCTGTGGAGAAAGTATTGCGACGGGGGTCGAAAATTGGAATTATATTTGAGGAATTTACACGCAGAATCGTGCATTTTAAAGAAATGTTTGTATATTGTGTGTCTCTGAGTTAGGAAGCGGTATCTCAGGGACGGGCGGAAATCTTTTATCTGGTAAACAATCATTTTATACTAAATTTAACATTTGGAAATGAATGGAAAATCGATTTTAGAACGCTAGCATGAACCCCTCACCAGATATTGCACGTGTTTAGAATAAAATGAAAACAGTAAAGTATCTAAAAGAGAAGAGAAAAGAAAATGACGTCATTCCGCAAAGTGCAGCATGTTACATTTATGAGAAAACACATTTTATAACAGTTTTGCATTTTAACACCGAAATATTTACCAAATTTCCTTTAATTCACTTTATATTTATTGAATAGCATTTTGATAGGGGGTGCACTTGAGTGTGAAGTGAATAATAGGTCATTTTGCTTTGGGGACAATAAAATCGCTAAAGTTCCACCTTGCTGACGTTTCTTTAAAGCTAGCAACATAGGTCCGGTTCTATTTGATTTATAATGAAATAGATTGGAACTCAAACCATCGGTTCTGTGCAGTAAAATTTTAGTTATTATTAAGAGAGATGTGCGCATTGACTAAATTGCTTGGTTCTAAACTTTTATCTTGAACACATTTATTGTGATATTAGAAGCGAACTACAGGCTCATTTCAAACACTCATATTTTTTGCGAGGTGTCATCGGGAAAGGCGTCATGTGGGCAGCACATGACTTTTCCTGCATGATGCAATAAAATGACTTCTTTCACAATGAAAAAATGATGTGCTATACGATCCACGGCGCACAACACTTTTAACATTAGAGCGACGGATATTTTGAACTACCTGGAACGACAGGCAGCGGTCCATTTGACCGCCATAGAAAAATTACAACATACCTTTAATTCAAAACCAAAACATCATAGTTACAGCATTTAGGGTGTTTTTTCGATACATTTTTACTTCGACAGTAAGAAAGAAAAGCCATAAAATTTCAATGGGCTGGGATTAGCCGTTTTGGAGAAATCGTTTCTCAACGCAGTTTTGCGGTCAAAATGACCGCTTCCGTCGTTCTAGTGTTATTGCTAATTGTACTTCTGTCTCTTTTCCGGATGACAACTATTTGAAAGTGCCACGTAACTTATATTTCGCGCAACTCTTAATTAAAGAAAAAATATCGATATTGGTAGCATCCACACTAAGCGGATCAAATATTAAAATCCGCAATAAGCATCTGAATATTAAAATGTTTCAATAATAAATTCAATTTGGCATCATTTTCGTTCATTGGGCATCATTTTTGCAGTTTTGAAGATATTTTTTTCCCCTCAATTTCATGCCATTATAAGATGTCTCCCAAGTTGGCGATATTTCGTCATATTTATATCCACCTTTGCCAAATGTATCGCAAAGCGCTACTGGCAGACTGAGGAAAGGGATTTATTTTATATATATATATATATATAAATAAATGACTATTGGCGAATTGTTGGGCGTCAAAATACAAAACTACGAGTATTATACAGAGTATTTTCTCTCATGATGAACGAATAAGATCCACGAGAATGACGTTAATTAACAAATTCATCGCGTAACACTATATATGAAAAGAGATCATATTCCACGATGGTTATGACATTTTCAAATTTTACATAAAATGTTTGATAAATTTATTTGAAAAATGTACGATACCTCGGGTTCATGCTAGTTTTCTACCGTTTGTGTCAATCGTTTTCTAATAAATAAAAAAAAAATTACATAAGAAATGGAAGTCATTTAATGTTATCTCCTTTAGAATTCTCTGCTCAAATATGTTCATCGTATGAATATTTCGCGTATATATTTACATTTAATGTTATCTCCTTTAGAATTCTCTGCTCAAATATGTTCATCGTATGAATATTTCGTGTATATATTTACATTTAATGTTTTCTCCTTTAGAATTATCTGCTCAAATATGTTCATCGTATGAATATTTCACGTATATATTTACATTTAATGTTTTCTCTTTTAGAATTCTCTGCTTAAATATGTTCATCGTATGAATATTTCACGTATATATTTACATTTAATGTTTTCTCCTTTAGAATTCTCTGCTCAAATATGTTCATCGTATAAATATTACGTATATTTACATTTAATGTTTTCTCTTTAAAATTCTCTGCTCAAATATGTTCATCGTATGAATATTTCGCGTATATATTTACATTTAATGTTATCTCCTTTAGAATTCTCTGCTCAAATATGTTCATCGTATGAATATTTCACGTATATATTTACATTTAATGTTTTCTCCTTTAGAATTCTCTGCTTAAATATGTTCATCGTATGAATATTTCGCGTATATATTTACATTTAATGTTATCTCCTTTAGAATTCTCTGCTCAAATATGTTCATCGTATGAATATTTCACGTATATATTTACATTTAATGTTTTCTCCTTTAGAATTCTCTGCTCAAATATGTTCATCGTATGAATATTTCACGTATATATTTACATTTAATGTTTTCTCCTTTAGAATTCTCTGCTCAAATATGTTCATCGTATGAATATTTCACGTATATATTTACATTTAATGTTTTCTCCTTTAGAATTCTCTGCTCAAATATGTTCATCGTATGAATATTTCACGTATATATTTACATTTAATGTTTTCTCCTTTAGAATTCTCTGCTCAAATATGTTCATCGTATGAATATTTCACGTATATATTTACATTTAATGTTTTCTCCTTTAGAATTCTCTGCTCAAATATGTTCATCGTACGAATATTTCACGTATATATTTACATTTAATGTTTTACCTTTTAGAAATTCAGGACAGGAATCACCCCGATTTTACCCAGTCCTACGGATTCATAACCTTGTGCACAAGTGATCTAACACCGAGACATGTAAGTGTTTTTGAATCTAATTTAATGTTATTTCTATACTAGGCAAGTGTTTCCCAACTAGGTAACCCTAGTTAAGAGCTAAAAAGGTAACCCTAGTGTATCGCCAGTAGTTCGGAGAGATTTTGCTAGAGCTTGCGAAAAATGTCCAACTTTTAGCTACCTTTTACAGTAATTGAATAAAAAATCTGATGTGGACAGCACATGCCTTTTTTTTTGCATAATGCAATGCCTTTACTTTTTTACTTTCCCTGCAATACATAGTAAGGATATTACATATTAAGGATAGTGCATATTAAGGAAAGTACCGGAATCGTGTCGAAAATCTCAACTGGAGTTTTCGACTGATCTACACGTTTTGGGACATCTAGAACACTCAAAAACTATTTGTAGCGTGACGTTTGTATATGTCTGTGTCTGCCTGTCTGTGCAATGTATGTATCAACTCTTAACTCAGAAACTAATTGACCATTTCATAAAATTTTATGGGCAAGTCATTTGTGGGTGACCCTGGTGCTGATTAGATTTTGGTACAATTCGAGAGAAAAGAATTTTTTTTTCTTTTTTTTGCATGTATCCACTCCAGCTGAAAATTAATTGGCCCAATTTCACAAAATTTGGTAAATAAGCCATTTGTGGGATATCTTAGTGCCGATTAGATTTTGGTATGATTCTGAGGGGGGACTGCCCTTTTTTACGAAATAGCCGCAAAAATCACCAATATCTAAAATAAAAGACTACGTATGTATGTAGTATCAATTAAAGTATTCGGAGCCATTGTTCAAAACGAACTGTATTTGCATGATACCGCGTGCTTCCGCAGTGTGTACCCTCCTTAGAGCAGGAATAAGAAGTATCACGTATCTTCGTATCGGGATAGAACTAGGGCCCAACAGGCACCTAGTGCGATGAGAAAGGTAAGATGTGTAGAGGGGCGCAGGGCCTTGAGTTTGAAAAAGAGAACGGATTTTAAATAGGGAAGGTTCGTCCTAGAGTCGTGAATTCCCAAATGTCAAGGAGGGGCACGGAGTTAGCTAGAATTCGTTGTAAAACGGGTAGAGCAGATATAAAACAATACTAGATGAAGCGCCTCCGCTTGGGGCGGAAGCGCGTGCCCCAGCAATGCCCTCGGGTGCTTTCGCGTCTTTGGATCTTCGGGGTTATACCTCGGGATACTATCCAGACTGAGATTAATTAGCCAAGAGTTCAACAATTGCATCCGTTTGCTTCAGGGCACCGCTCTGGGCAATCTACATCAGGGAGATCCCTCCGATAATGTAAATCGCCCCTGGTTTGTTTCGAAATTATGTTTGGATCCCTACCATCGCTGAAAACACAATATCACAGATATGAACAGAACAGGGTTTAAAATTATTATAAATAATAGTGTGTCGGAGTAATTCCGTTGCATTTGATTTCCACTGGCATGAACTTGGAAATGAAATGAAATAAAAATTATGATAAAACTTTTTATTTAGAAGAATAAAACTAATCAAAGTCATTTAATTCAACGGGTTGATATCCGTACGTGATCCATGACTGATGTGCTGGCATTGGAAAATTATACAATGTTCCAACCTCTCGACTCCTCTTTTCAGATTCTCAATGATGGTGGCTATAATGAAATTCGCCTCGTGACCATCCCAAGTTGGGGTGAGTTTAGGTCGTCTGCTGAAAGTTCCCCTAGCAGTCCTTCATCTAGTCTAACACCTTGCAAATGGAGTAATCGCCAACTGCCCCCAACAGGTATGCTGGAACGAAATTGTGATACTTTCAATTAGACAGGCTCTACTATATGCAGTATATATATATTGTAGGAAAACATAATAAAATCACAGGATTGGCGTCGAACACTAAATTCCTGGACAGCTAAAAAACGGCTGTGCACACAGGAGTGTCACATCAATGTACGTTCAAGAAGTATAATGGAAAATATTCAATGTTCACTATATGCGTTTGAGTTTTACCAATGTTTACTTTCTCATACGTGGTGGTATTGAGAAAGTATTGTTTTAACGAAAATTTTCGATTTCGAGAATTTGATGCCACTATATGTTTTAAGACCTCCTGAACACGCTTTGACTATTTTTGGAGTGATGTCTGTCTGTTGTCGGTATCTTGTGTACACAAAAGCAGCCACAAATATTAATGGATTTTCATGAAATTTTATATCTGGTTTTATTATTAAAAAATATAGAACTAGATGGAATATATATATATATATATATATATATATATATATATATATATATATATATATATATATATTAATAAATTCCAAAAAATCTTTAAGACATTTATTGGAAATTTTATATGTTTTTCAGCATGACAGCGTATGACAAAATTCGACATAATCGTGAATAAAAGGGTTTATTTCTCCATGATCACAAGGCTTAATAGTTTCAATCATTGTTGTGAAATAATAGCCGCGATACAATTATTGCGTTCGTGACGCCATTAGCTCAACTGGGATGGGGGGGGGGGGGGGGTACATTGTTAAGTAAGGTATCAATCGGAAGGTTTTTCAAGCCCTTTAAAGTGAAGGGTTACATACTATATTTGCAATAGTTTGGACTCAAGATATCGCTTTTCAAATTCCAGTTAATTATCAATCAAAATTGAATTGGATCTTTGAAGTACAATGTGTGATTTTAAATGCACCTCATAAATGTGACAAGATCTGCAATTTTTAATATATAAAATAATTGTTTAATATATAATATAATTGTTATCAATCAAAATTGAATTGGATCTTTGAAGTACAATGTGTGATTTTAAATACACCTCATAAATGTGACAAGATCTGCAATTTTTAATATATGAAATAATTTTTTAAATCTCGTAAAGCTTTTTATTTTTTATGTGAATTTTGCACAAAAAATATTGTTGAAATGATGAGACAGGATTAGCCTGAGTCGTCTATTTGTTTTTCTTCTAATATTATACATATAACGGACAAGAACTTATCTTTTCGAGTTGGTTTTAGATACTAGTTCCAAAAGTTCATTAAAATTAAATACAAAATTATTTTTTATAATTTTTTCCCGGTGGGTGGTATTTTCATAAAAATAAGGGTCTGAATGTTCTAATGCAGTCCCTTATATAACAACAAAAAAAAAAATCAATTTGCGAAAGTTGCTCTGTACAATATCAATTTAAAAAAATGCAATTATCTGCGATATTCATTTTCTGATTATTATTCTAAGTATTATTCTTTTTCGGATTACAAAATTTTGTGTATGAAAAATGGATTTGTATTGTGGAAATAATGTTTTATTATTTACAGATTGTTCTGCCTCCATTTACTTCCATGATTCACTTCAGAGAGTTTAGAATTGAGGGCCATTCAAGAAACTTATCTTCATTACACTTCTCCTTCAGAACACCAAGAAATCTTAATTGTATTCAGCTTCAAGAAAGTCCTAAATCTCATTTCTGGTATGTTTTATTAATTTCAAATGCAGAGGAAAAGAAAAAGTAGGCCGACTAGTCATCTTAGTTTAATTTCGGCCGCTTAAACGATTCGACAATCATTTTTCGAAATCATACATTCATCAATTGAAATATTTCGATTTTCAATTAAACTATCGATGACATAGATGCAAAGTGCTCATATTTCTCATGTTTGGATGCTATTGGTAGCTCATTGATTTCATCGTAGAAGAAATGTGCATATTTTACAATGTTATATTTTTAAATACGAACTGAAAATTATTTTCGCTAATGATTAAAATTAGTGATATATTTCAGGTGTGATAAATATTTTATAATATGCTCTTTGGTAGTTAAGAAATTTGTTATTTTGAGACTATGCATTTTTACTATTTAGCATAGTAAATATCTGTTTTTTTATTTCTTTTTTATAATTTGATGTAAATAAAGTTATTTATATTATTTAAAACTAAACTGTGTAAAAAAGATTATCTATGTGCTTATGTGTAAAATAAAGATTTTCAGGTTCTATTTTTTAAAATTATATAATATATATATATATATATATATATATATATATATATATATATATATGCATTTTGCACAAATGATTTAAATTAGAGATATATTTCACATGTGATGAATATTTTATATTATGGAGTTCGGTAATTAAGAAATTTATGTTATGCTACGATTGTGTATTCTTTGCAATTTAGCATTTTTGTATCTGATATGTTTCTTCAGAAAATTTTATAATTTGATGTATATAAATTTTAATGCAATATATATATGTATGTATATATATGTATATATATATATATATATATATATATATATATGTATGTATGTATATATATATATATATATGTATGTATGTATATGTGTATATATATGTAATAAATATAAAAATAAATAAATATAATAAGACTAATTTAAAACATGAACAGTGTCATACCCTGGTTCAAAAACAATGCGGAGGAAAATAAAGTAAAGAAGATATGAAAAGAAATATCTAACAAAAGGAAAACATTGCTACCATATAAGGTAAATTAATCTAAATTTTAAATTATTAATAATACACATGAATTTATCAACATTCAAGAGCGATACATACAAATCAAGTTCAAACATCAAAGGATTATCAAAATCTGGAGGCTCAAAATATTAAAATGACAATAAATAAAAAAGAAAAGAAAAAATGCAATCCGAAAATATGAAATTGGATAGAACCTCTGTAGATCCAGCTTTTCAAGGATCTTTGCATCCAGAGGTTCCAAATGTGTTTCGCTCAACGAAACAGCCACACACACACACACACACACACACACACACACATATATATATATATATATATATATATATATATATGTATGTATATATATATATGTATGTATGTATGTATATATATATGTATGTATGTATATATATATATATATGTATATATGTATATATATATATATATGTATATATATATATATATGTATATATATATATATATATATATATATATATATTATACATATACACACACACATACATACATACATACAGCATTTTTGTATCTGATATGTTTCTTTAGAAAATTTTATAATTTGATGTATATAAATTTTAATGCAATATATATATATATATATATATATATTTTTTTTTTTTCAAAATGAAAAGAGGTATGGATGCATTGTACCAAAAGATGGCCGGGGGGAGTTGTGACCCCATCACCCCGGTTAAGCATGCTTTGTGTCGCGACAACACTCCCGGAGAGCCGGTACATTGCAAAATAGAATACGAATGTATCAAGTTTTAAGATGAAAACCAGACATTATACACAAACAAATATAAGAGAGAATTGTCGAGATCCAGCCATATCAAAAATCACTAACAGTAAATGTTTGAAATATGTTCACTAGTATAAATGAGCAAAATTACATAGCTTCTACTTAAAGAAGACTTTAAATATTGACACTTAATAGAACAATAATAACAAAGTCTATCTCTAAAACCATTTACCTCAATGACAGTTAATAGTATCATACATGTAGATGTACATCTTGCATACCGTATCATACAAGTTGAAGTAAATCTTCCATACCGTATTACACAATAGACCCTATTCAAGAGGTCTCATATCAGATATCACTACGCTTTACCTGTGACAATCCAGTATGTATACAATACTTATACGATATAGTCATATTATAGACTTATACGATGTAGTCATGGAGATTTACGAAAAATGCAACCTGCAGTCTATTATCAATAAATATAAATTTAAAACATTGTAGAAATGGTTTTATTCGAAACTGTACTGTTTGATGGCACATCTTATTTTAAACAATTCCATAGTATACCCATGGGTGGTGGTCGTTCATCAATACTTGCTGATATATATCTGAATAAATACGAAGATGGGACGCATATATTAAACGAAATCCTGTTCATTCGCTACGTTGACTATATTTTAATAGCGTATCCATGTGAAGCATATCAGATGGATTTTAGTTTCTATCCACAGCATTTAAAACTTACTGAAACTCCAATGTCAACAAAAGTCTAAATTTTCTGGATCTAACAATATACAAACAGCCAAGTGGTTCTACTGGTTTCCGTTTGTACGATAAACGCAACGACTTCCACTTCAAAATCAATTATATCATAAACTGGAACTCATGTATGCACAAAAATGTTTATAGAAATATACTGGGACAATTAATGCGTAGTCAGAGAATAAACAGTGAAAAGGAAGATCGATATTTATGCGATTTTCCTTTCCTACAAAACACTATCTCACAAGGTTTTCCTAAGTGTTTTTTATGTAACATTATCTACAAATTTTATAAAATAACTGTAACCGATTTTTACCGATTATATTTAAATAAAACTGATGGCAATATACATACTGGATTCTGATATGGGACCTCTTGAATAGGGTCTATTGTGTAATACGGTATGGAAGATTTACTTCAATTTGTATGATACGGTATGCAAGATGTACATCTACATGTATGATACTATTAAC